>CM023536.1:68361102-68869690 GCA_013350335.1 Chimonanthus salicifolius | reverse complement strand
TTTTTTTAAAATCTAATTTGATTGGCGTATGACACATAAACGTTTGGTTATAAATTTTGCACATAATTTCTAAAACGACACAAGTTTTTCTATTAAACAAGTCGAAAACATATTTTCAATGACTCAAAAAGTAGTGAAGATGATAATGATAGAAAACATATTTTGTTCTTTGAATTTCAAAGGCAGAGCCTATATATGGGCAACATTGAATTCCATAATTCACATCTCCTGATGTCCTTCGAATTGTAATAAATTTTGAAAACATGTTGGGAGTGTTTAGAATAATTCAAAGATATGTCCACATGCATGCATTTTCTCTGTTTTTCTATTCCTTTTTAATTTTTAGAGTTCTCTAGTATTTTGGAATCAAGTGTCTTTGGGAGCTCTTGGGTTTATGCTTTTTGGTTTTCTAGGTCTATCATAGAGATGGATATTTGGGGGTTGAGAGGATTCTTTTGTTGTGATTTGAAGATGGGAATTGGACTAATAATTGGCTACTGTTCAGTTGTTTTGGATGCATCACTCATTGTGATTTCAAATAGAGGTCCACAAATCAGCGTTTTTTGGGCATTAAGTTAACCAAGTGGATGGTTTGGTATTGGTCACCTTCCCCAAGTTTTGGGCATCGTTGTTGTGAGAAGTAAAGAAAGGAATGGAGGGAGGAAATGATCTTCAGTCCTTAAGGAAATTGGATGGATACTGTTGCATGGCGCATTTACTCATGTATGCTGTGGGTGTGCGTGGGTGTAACTTATATATAAATATATAAATATAAACAACGATGATACGTGCACCTTTCCTTACGCTACACTCTTCATGAGCCCACCTATGTAAATTTCACGTATGGTGATTGACTCATTGAAAAAGTCTAAGATTGAGCTTGTGACCCTGACCCACAAAAAATCATCTTGGTTGATCAAGCCATGTCTTTCTAGCCTTAAAAAAATCCTCACGTTTTTAACCCTTAAATTTTATGTCTTTGAAAAAAATAGCTTCATGTACCCAATCAAGATGATTTTTTATGGGTCGCAAGTTCAAGGTTAGACCATTTCAGTGGTCCCATTGCCATCAACATAGGCGGGCTTACATAGTGTGGCATAAGGAGGGATATAGGGTACCATCTTATCTATATATTTATAGATTGAAATATTGAACAGCTTCAAGAAACTAAGAAAAGGAAACAGAGCATAGCTGTTTTGAGAGAAAGTTGGGGCTAGAAAGTAGAAAGAGAAAATATAAATGAATCACATTGGTGCAATGGCAACTTTGGGTGGGGGGGGGGGGGGAGGTGTGGTTTGGTGTCTGATTTATTTTTGAGAGAGGAAGAGTTCGGTTTTCTTTTTCTGAGACAGCCTCCTGACTAACTCATTGGGCAAATATGATCTTAGAGATGAGTAATTCCAAGGAGATGAGTTATCGTCTTTCTTCTATAGTATCTACAAACACCCAATGACAAGAGGAGTTCTTAATGTTTTATGCCTTCTCTTCTTTTTTGGCATGTCTTGTGCCCTTTTGCTATTAATGAAATCACCATTTCAATTTTTTTTTTATACATAACTTGCAAAAGATGAAGGGAATCGTGCCATCAATTTCAACGACTCAAGAAAGAGGAGCGATTGTAGACTTCTTCTTATAGGCTATGATCAAAATGTTCCTTTAACTTGTTTTCATTAATAAGAACAATCATGGCAGCAAATGTTTGTTATGCAAATTTAACAAATAATTTTATTCTTTTATTTTTTTTTACTGGTAACTTTATTATAGCTTTGATTTAATTTTGAATTTATCATCCAAACAAGGGGTGGAAAGAGAGATTATTGGCAAGGGCAATGACATAACTCTATTTGTTGCCTTAATGGTTTCATGCCTTTGCATGGTGGGCGGTGAGCTGAGGAAGGGGAATGGTTTGTTCATTCAAAAAAGTTGTGAATGGAGGTGCCTTTGCATTTGTCAAGTTTGGAGGCAATTTTAAGGAAAAAGGTTTGGAGTGGCCTTAAAAGTTGTAGATGCTCTTCATGGGTCTTCATTTATGGGTAATATTATCGTTTTTTAAGAGAAATCCATTTGATAGATTTGAGGAAGGTGGAAGGATGAAGTAGGGAATGGTCTAGAGCAAAAGGTGAGTGAGCTTTAATAGGGAGGTCTAGGTGGGTGAAAAAATGAAAGAAAAACTTTTGCAAAGGCTCTCGGTGGGGATGGAAGGTAAAATAGGAGAAAAGTTAGACATGGATATAGGAGGTGGGTTTGGGTGAGATTAGAGTCAAGGTGGTTGTAATTAATGGAATAGAAGGGAAGTTGGATTGACCAAAGAAATCATGGGTAGAATATGATTATCATCAATTATAGACATATTGAGTAATTTCTTCCCTAACTAGGGAATTGAAGTTGTGCCTTTTTTTAATGGCGTAAAAGATTTTTATCTTTTTGGGTAGGGGGTGGGGATGGATCTTGTTTTAATTACCCCTTATATGGCAGAAGGGCTATTGGTGTCAAGATGGGAGGAATTTTTGCTCCGAAGGGCCTTGCTTGTCACCAGGAAGGGGGAAAGAATTTGGTTACATTACAAGGAAGAAAATTTCCAGTTGCATGGTTGTCCAATTACATGCATGGATATGGGGACTTGTGCACAAATTTCGAGTATGGTTGGTTAGATGGTGGGGTAGAAAAATCAGGAAAATGAGGATATCCCATTGGTGAATGCAACAAGCTATGTGATGATGCAGTTGAGAGGCCCAAGCTATGCATTTTGCTTTAATATGAGAAGTGAACGCAAGATGGGACTCCATCTTATTCTTGAAGACAAGCTTGTCCTGCTTCCACCAAAAGCTCTTTGAAAAATCAAGCTAGGTGTCATGTGGTAAAGGATCTCGAGGAACCACAAAATACTAACAATCATATGATAAAAGAGTAAAGAGGAAGGCATAATCCACTGTATGATGCTAGACCCTTCATGAGAATTGATAGTGGAGGAGTAAATGACTATTGCTTTTACCACTTGCAAACAAAGAGAGCATAAACTATGATATGCGTCTGTTGTAGAGGTTGTTCTATGAGGTAATCCTTCCTAGCCCAACAGTTCATAGGGAGCTCACAACCTAAGGAATGACTCTATGAGACCAAACAATTGGATTTACAACATTCAAAAAAACATTTATTGGAGAAGGATGCTGAGGAATTGAGCCACCAAAGCCAAGATTCATTGTTCGAGAGGTGGAGGCCGTACAAATCCAAGAGAAGGGTAAGTCTAACAAAATCTTTAGCTTTTGCATTGGAAGGATTACTTGGAAATGTTCCAGACAACTTGCTTACCCAACAACACAAAATTGTCAGCAATGTGAGAGAGACACTTGACAAGACAAACTGTCAGCAATGGATGCGAGGGAAAGAAGATTGGAACCATTGCCAACATGAAAAAGAATGTCGAGCTTATTTTTTCTAAATTGAAGCACAAGTTGTTTTCCACATTCCAGATAGGTTTTGGGGTTCATATCAACAATTGAGTCATCATTTGAAATGTTCTATTTCTCCAACACAAAAGCCTTCAAGGAGAGGACTTTGGGTTGTGAGTCTCCAAAGCCACTTAGAAAGAAGGGCCATATGAACCTCTACAATTGGTCTAACTCGAGACTATCATCTTTCAAGGGAAGGTAGTCTTGGTACCAATTGATTAGGTGATCTTTCCTTTTTTTTTTATCGTAATCACCTCACAAGAAATCTTACTCTATCTTCTTCAACACCTTGACAACACCCATCAGACACTTGAAAGTTGCGATTAAGTAAATAGGAAGAGAGGAGAGGACATAGTTTAAGAAGAATAATCTTTCTGTTAATGACATATACTTATTTTCCAAGTTGTATCCACTTCTAGAACTTGTCCATGATTGGCTCTGTAAGTGAGAAATGTTGCATATGCATAGTGGAAGACAAGGAGATCCAAAAATTTGAACAAGGTGTCCTCTATTAATTTCAAGGAGCTAAGTTTTTTAAGAAATTAATATGGACCAACTTGAACCATCTAATAATAACTATGAGATTTGTGATGGAATCTTTGTTAGCTTGAAAAAAGATAATGGTGTCATCCACAAACTACAAGTAGTGGAACTCCAAGTTCCAAATGTTATAAATGATTTGGAAATTCAAGAGGGATGGAAGTAAGTCCAATATTAAGGATAGGGAGAGCAATTCAAAAGAAAAGAATGGAGAGAAGCTCTATGGTCAAAGCAATGGCACCCACGGGTAGTTGGATGAAACTATGGGTTGCTTGAATGGGGATAGACATGTATAGGCTAATAACCCAAGGGAACGAAAATCCATCAAGTTAAAGTTAGTGCGTCGGTGAGCCCAAAGCTAGGGAGCATTTTGCAACAAGATGAAACTAGAGCGCACATATGTATGTTGAGGGGAAGGGGTAGGAAGGGTAGGGGGTGAGAAGGGAAGATGATTATTACAATTATTTATATTATTATTTTTTAAAAAGGTAGCAACTTTCATTAGAAAAGATAAAATGGTACAAGGGAGGATTATTCATATGGTCATTAGTGATAGAATAGTCGTGGGGATGTTTTTCAGGGATCACTTTATCGTCAAGTTAAGGGATAGCTAGGGAGGGGATGTTGACGGGCAATCAAGTAACAAGGGAATTAGAGGAAAGGAGAAGGGGACTTTGTTTTTGCCAATGACATTTTCTTTTATGGGAATGGGGGGTTGCAGGGGGTTAGATTTGCTCTACAATTGTGGGTGGGAAGGGGGATAGGATAGGGGATGAGGATGGGAGTGGAAATCAATGGAATGTTTGAGTTTACTAATACTATGGATTGAGGATGTGAAAAATATCCTGTTGGCTATTGTGTAAGAAGAAGGACAAGCTCGTTTATTTTTATTTTTAAAGACAAGAAGGGTAAGTGACGTAGGACACTAAATGGAATGAACCTAAATGGCTAAATTGATGCAAAACACAACATAAACAGCAACCTTAGGGGACTAATGCAAATAAGAGGGAAAACAATGATTATGAACAAACAAGCTATGGCTGAAATTAAGATCTAAATCAATAATTGCAATTGAAGAATATAACCTTGTCACAAATAATCATGCAATCCTTGGAATCTAATACAAAAGATTATAAAACAATCTAGACCAAGTCACATTTGCGGTAAGGGTCTCACAAAACAAAGGGGTTTGTCAAATCCTACAAACTTGTATGTCTTTCATCAGAAATATGGATTAAACTGGCTGTTTGGAAAGGAGAAACTATAACGACCCTACCCCAACTTCCCAATGTGATATTGTCCGCTTTGGGCCCACCATGCCCTCAAGGTTTGCTTTGGGCCCTGGCCCACATGGCCAGGCCAAAAAAGGCCTCACACATGGGAGAGGGAGGCTTCCCTCATATTAACACCCAACCCACCCACCTCACTACCGATGTGGGACTTTCTTTGAGGTGGGTGGGGGTATTACATAAACTGTGGGACAACAATAATATGTGATCTTAACGGTGTGGGACAACAGCAAACAGTCATATATGTGGTACTGTTTTGGGTTAGGATAGCAGTTTATGTGGCTGTTTTGAGATAGGGAAGGGTGATTAGGGCTGGGGTTAAAGGATATGGCTAGAATTAGGGTTGAGATGTGGATTTAGATGTGGATTTAGGGTTAGGGTTTAGAAAATATGGCTAATAGAAAAGAAAGAGAGGGGCGGCAAGGGCTAAGATTTGATGTTAGGTATGGGACAGTAACACAGGAAGGGGGAAAAGTGGAAATCTAGGTAACTTGGGGTAAGGTCTTGAAGAGAAAAAGGGGCGGCGACATGAGATAGAGAAAAGGGGTTACACGAACCAATTGGGACAGTTTTTTGTGAGTGTACAGATGGGCAGCAGACAAGGGATAGACTGTAGGGGATGGTCGACAGCCAAGGAAGGGAAGCAAAAGGAGTCTAAGCAGTTAGGACAGATTTTGGATGTAAGGAGATGGGCGGCAGCACTATAAACAGATTGTAGAGATGGTAAATTTTGAATAGGATGGGAATTTGAGGGAAGAAAAAGGGGAAAAGAAAGAGAAGATGGAAGAATACCTGGATAGGGGAAAGGCTTTACACCTTGCTTGGATTCCGCAAAGGAGAACACCGTCGCACTGTGCAAGGGAAACAATGTTTTGAAAATTTCAATCTTATTCAATGCCTTTGAAAATTGCTATAAGGGTGCTTATATAGGGAATACAATAACAATTGCCCAAATTGTCATTACAATAAAACATTTCCAAATTGCCCTTAAATAAAAATTACAATAAAATGCCTAAACTACTCTCAAATAAAATTAAACTAATATTAAACCTATATAATGAAATAACAAAATAAATAAATATGGTGACATGCTCCGCATCAATAAGCATTTCAATTATGAAAAGGGGACAAAAGTGGTATTAAGGTAGATGGAGAATGTGAATAGCTTCAAGTAGGGGCAGCTTCAGGTGGAGGTAATCATTTTGCATTTTTTCACAAAAAGGAAAAAAGCCAGTGGAAAATGGGGTGTCAAGAAGGTTCTTAAATAAAGATTGTGGTGTGGAATGTGAGGGGTTTATTAAGAAGGGAGAAAGTGGGTTAATTAGAATTATGGTGATGAGGAAGAATGTCTCTTAATGTTGTTACAAGAAAGTAAAGAGGAAAAATAGTTCAGAAAAAACAGTAGACATCCATACTTCCCAAAATAATAATAATAATAATAATAATAGAGATATGGGGAGGTAGGGATGTGGGGTGGGTGGCAATTGCATATTGGGTAATTTTTTCTCCTTGTTGATCTTGTGGTGGCTGTAGGTGGTGGTGTGGTTGGAAGCTTTAGAGTTGGAGCATTCTTTATTGGTGAGTGAAATGTTTAGAGGTGTCAGAATGAATGATCATTTTAGCCATGTATATGGCCTGATTGTTGCTAGTGATAGTGAGAACTTTTGGAGGGAGTTGGAGATCGTAAAATAGAGTTTGAATTTACCTTGGTATGTGGGTGGATGGAGGGAGATTTAATGTTATCAGTCTTTCACTACAAAGGAGGGGTAGAGGCCATTCATGTATAGGTGGGGCAAATTTTTGGTCTTTAAGGAGTGGGTGGGAAGACTCGTTTAGTAGTTAGTGCAAATAAGTGTACTTTAGAAATTTCTTTTCGGGAAAAAGAAAAACCTTTCCAAATTGGGATCTAACCACCCCTTGCTGTCAAGACAAGGAGATGGATTATGTCTGAAGGACTTTAGATTGAGGAATGGGTGGATGAAGGAACATGGTTTCATGGACCGGATGAAAGAGTGACGGGATGGATTTGATGTTTAGGGATGGGTGGAATTCATTTTGTCAAAAAGCTAGGACTGTCGGAGGGAAAAATTAGAGGGTGGAGTACGGAGACAATTGGAAAGTTGCATGAAGAGAGAGGGTTGTTGGGCCACTTATAAGAGTGGGGTGAGGTCGATGAAAGAGATTGGAGGAGACGGTTTTGAAAAAGGTGGGGGAGTGGAAACAGAGATTTAAGGTGTTGTGGCTCAAAGAAGTAGATAAGAACGTAGGGTCCCCCTCCTCCCCTTTCCATTGGGTCACAGCAAAGGAGAACGGGAACAACACCAAGGTGTCAGGGATGTGAGTAGGGTGGCAGATCATAATACTATTGAGGTGAAAAATTATTGTGTCACTATTTATCTCTTGAGGGGAAAAGGTTGATATTTGGTCAATTTGTGGAGAAGGCATCATTGTGCTTTTATGGAAGCAGATGGGGTGATGATTATGCGACGTATCCTCGTTACTATATATATTCTTTTTTGTAGTAATAGTGGCATTACTATATCCTCTCTGGAGGAATATAGGGCGCCACTTTTTCAGCACACTCCAGCATGTCTATCCTCATTGGTGATATTTCGTCCTTGCTAAGATCCAGATTGTGTCATTGATTTCCTTGATTTAAAAATGTGCTTGAAGTGAAGATGCATCTGAATTCTTGATGGATCTAGGAGGAAGATCCTTCAAGAGTTAGTTCTCACATGGATACATCGAGGATGAACAATGGTGATCTCACAATGCTTATTGAGAAAAGAGACTTGAAATGATACCAACTACTGTTAGGATGACCTCCTTGTCCTGATTGGTATTTGGTAGTATACATGTATTTACTTGTTTTCCAATGTGAGATTGTTCTTAGAGAGGAGATTGGAGTGGTTCAGTGACTTTTCAGATCTCTTTTTTAAAAAAATTCCTTGAATAGCTTTGGTTTTAAAGAGGGCCAGTATATATCAAGGTAGACCATTGGACTAAGGTCATATCTGGTGAAATGGATTTGAACAATTTTAATATTGACCTGAATGGTATTCGCTGTTGGGTTGGTATAGACAATGGAATTTCCTCCAAATATCAAGATTTCGACAGGATTTTCAAATACCAAAACAGGTTTCAATCTATCAGGATTTTCATTTGACAGGATTTGGCAACAGGCTTAGAATCTAACAAACAAAGGCAGCTGGAAGTTATTTTTACTTTGGAAATTAACTGCTTTAATCCTTATGGGTGGAGTGTTAATTGCACCTTAAGTCCATTCAGACCGAACCTAGAATATCCCTTTGCAGGACTTAACTAAAAGGGTTTGGGCATCCGAAGGGGATAATTTTTGGCATCCTTTTTTGTTGTTATTATTATTATTATTGTTGTTATTATAGTTCCCTAGTAGAATTGTCTACAATTCTATATACTGACATTCTCTGTTCACTTGGAGGCTCCCTCAAATATGACCACTTACGAATTGTTTAACTTTGGCCACTCAAATCATACCATATAAATATCCAGTAGGGCTTAAGCTTCAAACACCCCTAGACCATGAGATCCCTTTACCCATGACCGATTTCCCCATGATTGACATGCTTCCATGTTGGACCCACTGATTAGAGATCTATCCTGTGTTTTTTTCTTTTTATATTGTTCACGGTATGTGATTGGGAGAACAAAATGAGAAAATAAAGAAGATAGTACAAGTATTGCTTCAAACAATATGTAGGGGCTCTACCCCACTTCCGAAATAAGCTAAGATCTTTCCAAAACTACTACAAACGTCCTATCATCCGGATTCAAGAAATTGACGGAATGCTTATCAACAGAGGATTTTAAACCAGGAGCCAGGACAAGCGAAAAGGTTCCAAGTGGGTGTCGTTAGAAAGGAAAGGAAGTAAGCATACAGCGGTTGATCAAAACTACCATTCTGGCGAGCCGAAGAAAGTTCCATTATATCTTACTATTTTTATCACCTGGGACTGTATCACAAGTTCCCCACAGTTATTCCTGTCTTTCAGAATCTTCTGCTGTTTCTTTATGCCATAGAGAGTATAACACCACCAGAATTATATTCCTCCACATGCATTTTCATCTTTGAGAACCAAACCCTTATGACATGGCAAACATGAAACCTAAAAGAATCGTTGGAGCTCTCATGCACATCAATAGTTACGAAGATACCTGACCTAACTTCACTAGAATATGATGAATGAATTAGACTTGATCAACACTTTTAGCATCCTTAAGGATACAAAGCATCAATTCATAATGATGTCTTGTCTATTTTTTAAAAGACCAATGGCCAAAATTTTATCCACTGCAAAAAGTTAGGAGGCTCGAACTGCTTTTAGGGCTCATAGTGGTTCGAGTTGTAGAGTGAGGTGTGGGAGGGTCTATAATGATAAGTCAAGACACCTAACACTCACCATCTCTGTGTATTTCATGTGCCCCAATTTGTCACCCATCTAATTTATTTACATTATTGGAATAAGCTCCAACATTTATGGCCACTGCTATATGCCAAAGTTTGGGCCATTCTATCACGGCCCGGCCCAACGGACACGTGAGAAACAATAATATATTTTTTTTTTTTGGAAGCATACACAACTCATAGTCCAAACACGTGACACCTACACGTGTTGCGAGATTCCTATGAATCACAGGACTTATTGGACCCTTGATTTGATTGAACTGAATTATCAGCTGTCTACGTACTCCAATGGAGATCAGATCCTGCGTAGTTTTCAATTCATTTATTTCATGGCACTAACTCTGTGCTATGCATGATGTCACATCGAGGACATTCTAATTACCATATCGTGGGCCTCATCAATAGAATAGATCTCATCTATCACGGGTCTAGCCAATCACGGGTCTATACCAACCATGGGAACACTGTCAACCATGGGGTTAATGTCACACATGGGATAAACCTCAATCATGGGACCTATACCTGAACATAAATACATCCCTCCTCGGGGACAATACTCTAAATATGGATCCAATCCTCTATGGAATCAGTGCCCTCCGTGGGAATATCTATCCACGGTATACAATGCTCATCCATCGTCACAAAACCCTAGATGAGAATAACCATCCATGGGAAAATAATATCTATCCATAGAATCTTCACGTCCACCATGAGACCAATACGTCTACCATGGGACCACTATATCTATCATAGGGTCAATATGGCCACCATATAATCAATATCTAGGCATGAATCCAATATGTCTACCATGGGAACAACATCCATGGGATTCATCATTCATCCCTGGTAACTCTCCATCAGTGAGTATCATCTATCCATGGGTAATAACCATCCATGAATATAATCACTTCATGGGTATAATCCATCCATGGGCATAACTCATACATTCGTAGAACCAATATGTCTATCATAGGACCAATAAGTCTAACATAAGACCGATACGTTTATTATGGGACCAACATGTTCACTATAATACCAATACGTCTACCATGGGACCAACATGTCCACCATAATACCAATACGTCTACCACGGACTAACATGTCTAACATAAGACCAATACGTCTACTATGGGACCAACATGTCCACCAAAATACCAATACGTCTACCATGGAACCAACATGTCTAACATAAGATCAATACGTCTACCATGGGACCAACAGGTCTACCCTAAGACCAACATCCAAGCACCACCATGGGAACCATCATCCATGGGTATCCACATCCATCCCTGGTAACACTCTATCAGTGAGTATCATCTATCCATGGTAATAACCATCCATGAATATAATCCCTCCATGTGCATAACTAATCCAGGGGCACATCATCTACCATGAGATCTTCTATCTGTATGAACAATCACTCGAATGAATCACTACGTGACTATGGCAACAATATCAAATCATCATATCATATCATAAATATACCACGACCCCTAGCAAGACTTAGGGCCCATGACTTACTAAGTGGGAGATCCCACGACTAGCGTGATCAAGTCTATCCTCGCCTTACATCCCTTCACCTCAAGGGTGATTCAGTCAAGCTCTAAGGGCGTCGGACCACGTCTAACGAAGCTGGCACCACCCTCATGGGGTAAAATAGTATATAGCTCTGCCGCATCAACGCACATCAAGTGTGCTAAATAGCCGTGAGAGCGCCTGTGATATCCTGACCCATGAGCCAGAAGCCAGGCCTTAGATAGGCTGATCCAAGTGAAATTGGGCCCTGTCGGACGGGCCAGCAGAGTGGGCCGGTCGGATCTGACAGCCCAGTAGTGGGTGGGAGTTGTGGAAAGTCCTACATCGGAAGTTGAAGAGTTTGAGACGGGGGTTTATAAGTAGCCTTGCTCCCTCAAACCAGCAAGACAAGTTTTGGACTCGGACTTAGGCCGGATCCGATCCAAAAACCGTGCGGGCTCGCTTGTGTGCACGTGTGTGCGCGTGTGGGCCCAAAGCGGACATTATCTTGTTGGACCGAGGCCCAAGCCCTTTTTTATGGGCCGGGCTGTTACAGCTTGGTATCAGAGCTCCGGGTTCTACACTCGAACTGTATGGGCTTACTGCCTTCCACTGGGTTCATTGGGTCGAGTCGAGGGCGGCTCTGGGCTTTAGGGGGGTAGATTGTGATATCTTGACCCATGAGCCAGAAGCCAGGCCTTAGATAGGCTGATCCAAGTGAAACTGGGCCCTGTCGGACGGGCCAGCAGAGTGGGCTGGTCGGATCCTACAGCCCAGCAGTGGGTGGGAGTTGTGGAAAAGTCCCACATCGGAAGTTGAGAAGTTTGGGAAGGGGTTTATAAGTAGCCTTGCTCTCTCAAACCAGCAAGACGCGTTTTGGACTCGAACTTGGGCCGGGTCTGATTAAAAAACCGTGCTGGCTAGCACGTGTGCACTTGTGTGCGCGTGGGGGCCCAAAGCGGACATTATCTTGCTGGGCCGAGCCCCAAGCCCTTTTTTATGGGCCGAGCTGTTACAACGCCCTTCAGCGCGTAGCATGTGAAGGATCTACTCCTCAATGGCAACCCTACGGGACCAAGTCTCCGTAGCCGACCCCACCTTCCCGAATACCTCTCTAGAACTGTCAGTCAACCATCATAATCACGTGAGGAACGTACCTATACCACGTCTCAATATCAAGTTACCAAGTCACATATACATCTCAACGCCACACTCTCCATATGTTCATATCGAGGCTCCCACAGTCTCACGGCTACTCTAGGCCTTGCTCATGGAATCTATATACTTATCTCATCATTTTACCTATACAAATGTGAGACACAATGATCTACTGATCGGACAGTTTCCTTTTTCAACGGACTAAGGCATAACGTTATAATATCACATGAGGGATGCACCCATACCACGCCTTAATATAATCAATATCACGTGAGGGACGCACCTATACCACGTCTCAATCATCAATATCACGTGAGGGACACACTCATACCACTTCTCAATATAATCATCACGTGAGGGACATACTCATACCACGTATCAAAATAATTAAGTGACCTAGTCACGTACATCGCAGTGCCAAAGTCCTCATCTGTCCATCTTAAGAATTTTTACAGTTCTCTAACCACTCTAGGCTTTACTCGAGAACAAACATATATGTTTCATCTTATCGAGACTCCCAAGGCATCATAACCTCTTCGGGCCGCCTTCGAGGGATCCAACATCTTGAATTAGGGTATATATTATGGAAGGTATATCCCACCAATCCCTTTATACCCTTCAGTCCTTCACACTTGCTCAACATCTTACATCATCCTAAATACAAATGGATGACACAATGCATCTTTTGATCGAGCTGAGGTATAATGCTCTCAGTTGTCTACGTACCACATAGTGAATCATATCAACCGTAGTTCATCATTTTCACATTTGGATTGACATTGGGGAGTGGTCCTACTTTTACTTGGGGAAATCAAACAAACCTTTCTTAGCATTTACATTACATTCCATGCATTCTCAATCATGTTACAAGCCCATCCCCATTGTAGCAGAAGTTAACCCCCTTGGGTTCTAAAATAATTGACCTTAACTTACCCATATCACTTAGTCTAACCCTTTATCAAGTTCCTCTTTAAATCATGGAAATTCGTTCTACACATGGTTAGGTCGATCCACCACAACCATTATCAACATAGGTACTTACTAGTGATGTACACATCATCACATAATCCAAGCATGACATTAAAACACATTCATCATGCTTATTATATGAGTTACTCATCTAAGAATTCCGATCACAATCATGAGAATTCATTTGATACATACATTACTCATAACCATACACAAGTATGGAAGTTATCAAGGCCTTACATTACACATCTTGGAAAAGCATACATTCTATCATACTTTAACACATCATAAATCTATGAATTCTCAATTATAGTAAACATCTAATTATAGGGAACTTGGAAAACTCATACATATGTATCTGATACAATATATTCACATCA
Organism: Chimonanthus salicifolius; assembly: GCA_013350335.1. NCBI lineage: Eukaryota > Viridiplantae > Streptophyta > Magnoliopsida > Laurales > Calycanthaceae > Chimonanthus > Chimonanthus salicifolius. The sequence continues at coordinate 68,855,946 of CM023536.1, read as the reverse complement.
ATCACACATAGGCACATAAGGAGGTCAAACCATAACCTTACACAACTATGCATTGGAATGTACACAAAGCAACATTCACTCAAACATATTATCACACACCTTGAGAGCATGGAATTTTTACAAATATTCTCAATGCTCCAAGTGTATGGCATTCTCCAATTCTACCCAATGTTATCGAACTCGAATCGTATTGAAATCGGTCTATAGGGTGTGAATCGTGAATCGAAAATCGTAAAATCGTATGATTCATATATCCTCTTATTCTCATAACCATTTTGTTGACCTGATCCATTACACATTCAGATCATACCCTAGAGAAGTCAAATGCGATGAAACTTCATGCACCCCTTCATTAGAAGATCCCTTAGCTTTCCTAGTTCTATCCCTATGATTGGCACACATCCAGGTGGGCCATCAAGAAACCACTATTATTCTAGTTTTTGTTTTGTTTCTGTTGAAAAGTTTGTGTGCGCGCATACACTTGTCTACATTCACACATTCACACAAAACACACAAGAATCCCTTATTTGTTACTTAGACTGAAGAATTAAGAGTCGTTGGAAATAATTTGTGGTGTCAATAAGATCTTATCTGCATGTGCTGAAAAGTTCACGTGGTTGTGTTGTTTCTCATCTGGCAATCCAATCACATCTATGCATCTCATATTTTTTTTAGTTTGGTTATCATGCTGCTTCTAGCAATTCATCTACATCTATCCAAACATATCATGTATGATTTTCAGTGCATTGCTGATACTCTTCTCAAGGATAAGGTCTTAGATTTTCCCTATGTTCATTCAACCTTGTAGCTGTACATGGTAATTCACAACTCATTCGTATTTTGTAGGTATGTCTAGTTCATAGGGGTGTATCTGTTGGTATGACATGAGACATGTCATTGACTGCTTTGTTAAGTGAAGCTTCATTATAGAAAGATTTTTGCTATTTTTGATTGTTTGGAGCTCAATGTCATGCAGTCGGTGAATTTTTTTCTGATAAAATTATTTTCTTGGATTTATTTATTCATTACTTAACTTCACCTTTTCTATTTTTCAGGACTGTATTTGATATTGATATTGACAGTTTTGAGGAAAAACCGTGGAGATATCCTGGTGTTGATACATCAGATTATTTCAACTTTGGACTGGATGAGGATAATTGGAAAGATTACTGCAAGCAGCTGGTAAGTGACTGAGCTGTAGACTAGAAAACATAGTAAGCAAATCAGTGTTTAATTTGCTTAGATTTCTTCTTCAGACCGCCCACTATTGATTTACTCCTGTCAATGTTGGTACCACTTTGATTTGTGCAGGACCAACTTCGTCTAGAAGCTACCATGCAAAGCAAGATCCGTGTTTATGAAAGTGGTCGATCTGAACAGGTAAATGGTATCTGGACTGTGGTGAAAGGGTCTGCTGCTTGTTTCTTATTACATGTTGTTTTCTGTTTTAGGACTATGATCCAGATTTACCTCCAGAGCTTGCGGCTGCAGCTGGACTCCATGATGTTGGTGTTGAAAATGCTAATCCTGGGAAGACAGACGGTGGACAAGCAGATTTAACAGCCCAGGGAAGAGGAACCATTCGAACTCGACCTCAACTTGTATGACTTAATTTTTGTCTCTATTGAGCCGTCATTTTGATACTCACATCAAAGTTCCTTTAAATTGTGCTTCCCCATTATTTTTTTTGCACCTTGTCGGACTGCCCTTTTCTTTCTGAAATGTTGATGACTCAATGCAACTGATACATGGCATCACCTTTAAATGTTTTTCTTCCTCTCCCAATATCACTTTTGAGCAGTTTTTTTTTTTTTTTTTAATTCTACTCTCTTGTTTGCATTTTCTAACCAGCCAACAGGGAGAGCAATACAGGTTGAAGGAGGTTATGGTGAACGCCTTCCCTCTATAGATACTAGGCCACCACGACTCCGTGATTCAGATGCAATAATAGAGGTAAATTTTATTTTATTTATGAAAGGTGATGTAAATGTTGATTCCTAAGTTAGTGTGTGCTGTGTATTTCAGTGTATCTTCATTCAAAACATGTAATATTTGAATGTCCATTCAGATTGTCTTGCAGGATTCTGTAGATGATGATTCCATCACATCTAATGGTGCCTTAGAACGACCAGAGGATGGGAATCAAGTAGAACTGAAAGGAGGTGACCATGAATTTGAAGATGATGGTAGGCAGGTTGATACTGAATACTTTGATCAATTTCCACAAACTTATAATGGTAGAAAGAGGGAAATGGTAACTAGAAGAGCATCCTATTCAACTTCTCTTCACAATAACACACGCGAAGGTGATGGCATATTGCCCTTTCCGCCAGACATGACCCTCCAATGTCATCCTAGTTCTAAAGCACAGACCTCTGTATATACTGGTGGGCTTTTCAGCACAGCTCATGGAGGAAGGTATCCATATTTATTGCATAGATATTATATGCTCATGTTAATATATCATTTTAATGGACAATTCAATTTCAATGAATCAGTACACATACTTTTTCACTTCTTCTAAGACATGAGGATGACACTAGTATTTTAGGTGGAAATGCAAAACTTAACTTGCAAGTTAATCTCTCATTTTCTCTTTATGTTCTAGGATGGGGGTTTAGATTTCTGACACAATTTTGATTTTAATATAAATGTATATAATATTTGTGTATGGCTACATTTGGATCCTTGCCATTTGTGAGGTGCAGAGAATTATTTTGTTGTCATTCAGAGTTGAGCCATGAATGGAATTGCCAGAATCTCTTGATTATGACAGATTGTTCTTTGCTCCCAAAATGGCAGGAAGCCAAACTCAAGTCTTTCAAATAATGCTTGTCCTTCGTTTTTGCGAATTTCTTCTATAACAAGGATTTTTCATCCATGTATCTATAGGCTTGTTGTCACCGTCAACTAGAAAGAGTTGGCTATTATTACTGGTTGCTTCAATATCCGTTATGTTATTGTGATTATTCAAAAATATATCCTTCTATTGTTCTGTCATCAATTCACAGTTGGCATCATTCTCTATAAGCTATGAACACCTTCTTATCTTTCAATCGTTTGCAAATTTTCAGGTGGACACATGGAACAGGGCGTGGAAGACATCTCCATGTAACTGTGGAGCATGCAAATGATGTCATCCCCAATCAAAATGTTCAAAATAGATCTGATGTTCATCAGAAGGAAAATATGAGGGACAGTGTTGAAAGCAAACAGAACTTTCAAGCAACATCTCCTATTGTTGTAGAAGCTGCAAGTGAGCATAGTTTAGATCAGGAAAATGACATGCATGATGATGGACTCGCTTTGGCTGACAGCACTGATGTAGAAGGGGAGGAAATCACATCAGATCTGGGAGGAGATAGCAGCTTGAATCGTTCTGTCAAAAAACAGAAACTAAGTTCTCTTGTTGAACAACCAACACCCCAAGATGTTGGAAGTGGTGATGATTTGAAGACCACTCACAGTGACAATAGCAAAGTAAAATCTGGGAGCAGCAGGGATTATCATAAACACCATGATAGTGTTGACGAAGAAGTTGTTCAAGAGGCAAGGACAAGACGAACAGGAGAAGGGAAAAGGCACCATGATGAAGATGAATATAGTTATCGGAGAAGAGATGATTATAGCAGGGAAAGTAAGGAGATTGATACAAGTCTCATGGTTGCTAAAGGGAGGGAAGATTTGCACCATTCCTACCCACATAGAGATTGGGATTCTAGTTCAGCATGTTATAACCGTGCCAAGACAGAGAGTTTTGACAAGTCAAACGAGAGGGATGGTTCTGTTGGACTTCGGCCAAGAAGAGACGACGATATGCATAGTAGAAGAGCAAAAAATGAAGAAATTAGGAGGCGGGAACATGTCGAGGACACAGGATCAAGGCATAGGAATAAACTTAATGAAAGTGAGAGAACTTACAGGGATGAGCATCTTCATTCAAGAAGAAGGGTAGATGATGGTGATTGGAGGGGCCGTCAAGATAAGGAATATGGGCCAAGGCAGAGAGAAAGAGATGATGTTTTGATGAGTCGGCATGAGAATGTGGATGAACCTCACATCAGGAGGAGGAAAGATGAAGAACTTGAGAGAAGAGAGCATGTCGACAAGGAAGGTGTCTTTCATAGCTATAGAGTTAGGGAAGATACCAGCCGAAGAAAGAGGGAAAGGGATGATAGTCTAGACCAAAGGAGGAGAGAGGATCAAGCAAGGGAAAAAGACAAGGTCGATGATAACCACTGTATTAGGCATAGAGATGGAAGTTGGCGGCAGAGAGAGAGGGAAGATCGGCAAAGGCTTAAACAATCTCATGAAGATTCACGGGCCAACCAGGATAGAGAAGGGCGTGGCCTAGCAAGGACTGGGAGGCTTTTAGAAGATAAGAAACGGGTTGGGAACACAAGGGCTAAGGATGAACCCAAAGGGTTGGGTTTTGACAAGGATTATCAGGTTAAGGACAAGAGGAGAGAGCTGCTTAAGAGAAGAGACCGAGTAGATGATGAAACTGAATCACAACACAGAGGGCATGATGATAACTATGCACGTGACAATCAATTGAACAATGAGGACAGAAATTTGAGGCATGACAGGTCAAGCACTCAGAATGATCGTTCTGTAAATGCTCCTGATAGCGAACAGGGTGTACAGGGATCGACATAAAGAGAACACGAGGAAGACTAAAGAATTTGAAGGTGGTGGTCAAAATATGCTGGTTTCTGGCAAAAGAAAGCTACATGACCACAGTGCTCATCGGAATGAGAAGGTATGACAAAACAACTCGATACTTGACTGGAATTTCTGTACAGATGTGGTAAGCTCCATCCATGTAAAAAATAGATAAGTTAAAGTTCTATTCAAAAAAAAAAAAAAGATAAGTTAAAGCTCCTTATGAAGCACAGCATCATTTGATATCTGTCCAAATTTGGTAAGGCAGAACAACTTTTTTAATAGTCCTTAAACCTATCAAACCAGGGGAACCTTTGTTCTGTAATGCATGGTGTCTTTTATGATATTGAGTGAGCTTGCAAACAAGGGCTGATTCATAAAATATGCAGACCATCCATTGGTACCTGTGGTTCTGTGAATCAGCCCTTGTTTGCAAGCTCACTCATATCGTAAAAGACACCATGCATTACAGAACAAAGACAACATATATAAAATGTAAAGATGTACAAAATGTAATGAGTCATCCATGATGCCAGTAGGTGGAGGAAATATTAGGCTTCAAGGAGGAACTCTTATCTGACTAAACAGTAACCCTTATGTACACCGGCAGGTGAAATTGTGTAGTGCCTTTTGTTCTGTGAGTTGGGAAAAACTGTTGGTTCACTTATCATTTTAATCCTTTTTCAGTGTGGTGCGATGTAGTGGGCACTTATTATTATTTTGAAAACCTTAGTTCTCATCATTTGCTCAATGCAATAAATCACAAATAAATAGATTAAACAGTGTGGAATGAGTTGAAACTGACTGAAATTTTGTTGCTGATGAACACTGTTGCATTTATTCAGGGTAGCATGAAAGGCATGGATGACCAAGAAAGCAGCAGAGCTGCATGTGCTGACTCTAACGATCATAGCCAATCAAAGTTATCTACTGCTCTCTCTAAGAAGGGTCATAATCACTACCAGCATGAACAACATGAGGCTCCTCAACGTCGACACTCGTCTAGAAGGCATGGAGAAGATGCCGACTCTGATGATGAGCAGCAACAAAACTCCAGAAGAGGCCGCTCAAAATTGGAACGTTGGACAAGCCACAAAGAAAGTGTCAGCATTTCTGGTGCCCAATCACCATCTTCTTCATCCAAGGGTAAGGAAACTGGAAGGAACAACGATAGGTCTTTAACTGGCAGACTGACAGATGTAGTGAGAAAAAAAAATGGTGATATTGCCACTCAAAACCCCTTCGCTAATGCTGGCAACACCAGTGATTTAGGACCAAAGGATGTTGACATGGTGGCCATGTATGATGATCAGCATGTTGACTCAGAGCGGGTGGGGGATGATCGTCACCTGGACACGGTTGCAAAGCTGAAGAAGCGAAGTGAGCGTTTCAAGCTACCTATGCCAAGTGAGAAGGACATAATGACAAACAAGAAGGTGGAGAGCCATGAAATTTTGTTAACCCAGAGTGAGACTGCGGCTGCAGATACACAGGTCAAACAGGAACGCCCAGCACGTAAACGGAGGTGGGTAAGCAGCTAAAGCTACATCAATTGGGAACAAATTCAAATAGTTGATTTCCTGTAATATGACTGTTCTTGAAGCAGTTGTTCTTCAACCTTTAGCTGTATGGGACTTCATAGGTGCCATCTTTCTGGCCTTCTAGGTTGCAATCTATGCAATCTACCCGTCGGTTGGAGATCTGCTCTTAAGCAGCTTTGCATTATTTTTGGTCTTTTTCTTTCTGATTCACACGGTACCTTTGTCTTATGTATGTATACTGGAAAATGATGCTGAAGTCATCAACAATGCCCCTAAAAACCAATTTTCTGCTTGAGTATTGGCACCGTGAATTGTGCAGGGAAGGTATTTTTGGTGCCATGCTCATCATGTTGGAGACTGCACCATTTGCAGCGTGCAACGCTTGGGATAGGCCACAGTTGAAGGGGCTTTGACCTGCAGGTACTGAACAATTGTGTGATGGCTTCCTTGCATTTCTTGCTGGTTGATTAGAAGCCATTGGTTGAGCGTCTGGGAGCTGAAAGTTGAGAATGGAGACCAAGATGCAAAAATTACAGCAGTTTGTTTCATACTTGCTGCATTTTCTTGGATGGTTTGCAATTCAACATGGTTTTTCAAACTGTTGGCGACGCTGCAACTTACAATGATGGGGCATGGAGGTTCTGGGGTTTCATGGGTTTGTATCAAATAGTTTTCAGGGTGTTTTTTTGGAGCACTAGGTTTGTTTTATTTTATTTCCTTGACAAGCACAGATGATGGGGAGATCCTATTGTTCAGAAATAAGGTTATTATAATCAATCAATGGAGAAAAGGTTGAGAATTTCTTATCCTTAGCATTTTGAATTCGTTGGAGAATCATTTACTCAAAATTACTAAGTATGCACTTGGCTGGATGATACTCCAGATCGGAGGTTAATGTGTTAAAGTTGCTCAATGGTACACGCTTCTTGTTCTGTTTCGATATGGGCAATCACCCAGCCCTAAGGGGTTGGCCTAATGATCAAGACCACGCCTTAGGAAGTAGAGGTCTTAAGTTCGATTCACGTTTAACTTTAAGGGGCTATTCTCCATAGTTGTTTACTCAGTGGATGGGGAATTGAAAGGTTTTCACATCCTCTAACGATTAGTCAGGTTTAATCTCCTAAATGTGAGAGAGTTGGACACCTTGGTCATAAAAGAAACGATAATCATTTCCATAGCCAGTGAATGATGTCGATGAGACAACTGCACTAGGTACGTGTGGCAACTAAGAAATTATAAGCTTGTGAGATTGAAATGATAATGAATTTTTGTTTGGCTATTAGAGGTGGGAGAGAGTAGAGAAGGCATGGTGTGTTGTTTTGGTTTTTCAATAGAATAATCGGTGAAGTACTAGTATAGGATCCATTCGCATCTCTATCATGTTTAGTATATGGGATCTTAATCCAAAGGCCTTCTTTGAATATAGATCTATTAAAAATTATCTTAAATGGATTAATCAAGTTATGTTTCTTTCTGTAAAAGTTCAATTATTTTAAGTTTTTAATGTTTAACTTCATTTATAGTGTAAAAATGTCTCACTTAATATAATCTTTTAGATTGCAAACAATTAGCTTTTCAAGTAGTAAAATGCAACTCAAGGTTCAAGTTAATGTTGGTTATGACCCTTGTCACAAATATCGACGGTATTTTCAAATTTACCGCGTTTTTATCGGTAAAATATCATTACCGCGTTAAAAACGCGTTTTTCTCACCACGACGATAAATTTCTTGTAAATTCCAGATAAAATCGCGTTAAAAATATGATAAACGTTAATAACGCGATAATATTTCAGTAAATTGCCGGTAAATTCCCGATAAATTCCCGGTAAATTTCCTATACCATTTTTATTTCATTAATTTTTTATTTATTCTATTTTTTTTAAAATATTATAATTTTTGCGAGATTTTCCCGTTAATTTTCTGGTAAAAATCTGAGAATTTAAAAATATCCCGTTATTACCAATTGCCATTAATATCCCGAGAACGGTATTTTTCACAATGGTTATGACCTCCTAGAGGAGTCTTGGGGATGACTGACATGGCCTCAAGAGGTTAGGAGGAATGATCTTCAACACATATGTTGTGTTTGGATGGGGGTAATGGTGGGTAACTCTCCATTACTCTTATTTGGTAACTAAGGGAGGGGTAAAAAATCAACTTTTTACCTACGATCTTATATTAAATCTGGGTTGCCTTCAGCCCTTCGAGAATCGGTTCCGGAGGGGTTTAATCTTTGCCCAACAACAATTAATATCCATTAGAACACACTCAAGGGTTTCTAATTATTAAGTTAGTCTACAGCACACATTGTAGAGGGGAAACCTCAATTTCCCCCAATTTCAAGTCCTAATTCCATTTAATTTGTCCTACACAATCAAGGTCCTCTATAGTTAGGGAAATCAACCCTACATTGTTCATGTCATAGGGGAGACCCACATTCTCCCACGCAGTTGAACCGTAGTTCAACCTCAGAATCCGATCAAACCCTCGTGAACCGCCAAAATTGCTGAAGGTGTAAAATCAATTTTTAAATTAAAAAATAATATATATAATTTAAAATTCAACTTGGGCAAGCAATCCTTAAAGGCTTTCCCTTTCAAAATTTTAATTTTACACAATACAATCCATTAGGCCATATAAAACCCAGCCTCTCAAGGCCATTGGCAATTTGCTGTTTTTTTTCTTTTTTCTTATTCATGCCAGTTTGATGCGGTTCAATAAAATTTATTTATATAAATATTTTATTTATTTGATATAAATTAATGAAAATAAATGGTTAAATTTAACATTCAATATTTTAATTTTAATTTTTTGTTTCACTTTAGAAATAGATCATATTCTAAAAATGAATTTATTATTTAATTAAAAATGATAGATCAACATTTGTTTTTTATTTTTGAAACATAATATTTTTATTTAAAATTTATTTCATCTCGTTAATTAAATCTTAGTTAATAATTTGACGCTATTTATAATATAATATTCATGATATGGATTTGATCACGGTTGAACCTTATTTAATTCGAGATTCCACCGATGCGGTTCGCGTCACAGTTTAATTTTAAAAACATTGATTCAAACCAATGTCATTTTCCAATTCCACCCTTGTACAAGTTTAGCCCATCACTTCAATTCAAAGCCCTAACTCATATAGGGATATTGAAGCCATTCTCCCAGATTTAAACCCAATCTAAGCCCACCACTCAACTCTCTACCTTTCTTCTCCTCCAAATACAACACATTTCATGGAAACCCAACTCTATGCATGTTCCCAAACAAATTCCATTTCGTTTTCAAGCCTCTCCTTCAAATTTAACCCTCCATTCTCTGTTTCCTAACTCAAATCAGAAATTCCCAAGCAAAACCAGAGTTCAGGGAAGACGTACCTAAGAGAAAGAGGAAAATTTAGGTGGCAGGGAGGCTTGCGGATGTTTTCCTCTTCAAATCTTACACATGCACATGCCCAAAATGAGGAGAGAAGTAGAGGAAGAAGGGAAGGGGTAGCTGGAAGAAGAAGCTCAGGGGAAGGGATGAGATGAAATGGTTGTTTTCAAAACAGCTGAATCCTTTTATACTTAAAAAATTTCGCGATATCGGAACTCCGATATTGTTCTGGTATCAGAGCTCTGATGCTTACCTTGTCGGAATTCCGATACTGCTCAGCTGCAGTGGCTAAGTCCACAATTTTTGCTCTTGGGTCGGAGTTCTGATGGACTACCGGAACTCCGATAGTATTGGACTTCCGACACTGCCATATCAGAACTCCGATCTCATGTACTTTCACAAGTTTCTCTTCTGTACCACCCTTTGAGAAAACTCGGTCCCTCAGCCCAGTTCTCACACCGATTTTCGCATGTGCAAACTCAATAAATTACCCAAAATAGCCTCAAATAAGGGTCGAGTCACAACAGTGTCATTTTGTCATTGGCCTTTAAGGTCAATTTCAGTATTTGGGATGCATGCATGGATGATGAAAATGAGGTGAAATTTTTTTTATTTGATCATCATGACTTTGTGACATGACTCATAATCAACGATTTTAGAATGTTTAAATTTTGAAAGTCTAAAATCACATAGATAATATGATTTTATGAGGTTTAAATCTTATATAACAAATGTCGTTTTCTATACATTTCATTAAAAATTACATGACTATTTTAATATTTAAAAAGCAACCTCCCTAAATAGATAAATTTGAGAAATCTTCTTAAAAGTTTTTGATATATTTATTGAAAATTTAAGTGTACCTATGTTTACCTATACCATTCAATTCTAGACCTCTGCATGGGCTCACTTAGGCCTTATTTAAATCTCTTACCTCTCGCGCACCTTATCATAAAAAAGTGATTGGTGCACAAACATCTTTGGTGTTCCAACATTTATATAAAATATTTATTTTGTCTAAATTTTTTTTAACCTCTTTTCTTTGTCACTTCTTATTTGTTACGTAAAATGGTATTTCACATAAATATTGGTGCACCAATCACTTTCCATTATCATATTCTATGAATTAGAACTCTATCCAATTTAAACTTATTTTGAGTTGATTTTACCATTCAGTTGACATCATTAGAAAATTGTAACATTTTTATTATTAAAAATCAGTTATCTAATTTTTATGAAAAAGATCATTAAAAAATAATTTCAAAATTACTCGTGTTAAACTTAGCTGCCTAATGTTGTATATTTGCGACACGTGTGGTTGAACGTATCTCAAGTGATAGAGTTTACAATTCATTCACGTGTACAAAATGTATTTAAAAAGATGTATTCATTAACGAGAAAAGTTTGCATCTCAAATTAAGGCTCGCCATTTAGACACCGCGTGTTTCTGCCAACAGATACCGATTTTCAGTTTTTGACTGGAAATTACGATTCTGCCCCTTCCGCTTGAAATCGACCGATCGATTCTGCAACGCCATTTCGCTTCGTTCGATCGATCTGAGGAGTATACGATCGAACGATCGATCAAACAGTTCATTTTCGAATCGATCGATTGATCTTAACACGAGATTTAATCGATTGCACGGTTCCATGGGATCGTGTGATCGATTTTAACTGAGAGGTCGACATATTGACAGTCGACCTCTCCTCTCAAGATCGATCATATGATCCCAGTGATCAATCGATCGATTGTGACCCATTCAAAGATCGATCGCACGATCACATAGAATCGTACGATCGATTTTAACTGAGAGGTCAACAGTTTGACAGTCGACCTCTCCTATCAAAATCGATCACACGATTATATGAGATCGATCGATTGATTGTTTGTTTAGGGCAAGATCGATCAATCGATCACATAGAATCGTGCGATCGATTTTAACTAAGAAGTCAACAGTTTGACAGTCGACCTCTCCTATCAAGATCGATCGCACGATTATATGGGATCGATCGATCGATTGTTTGTTTAGGGTAAGATCGATCGATCGATTTCTGTGATCGTGCGATCGATCGCAAACTTATATATAAAACTGATCAATCTTTCCCCCTTTCTCTGCGATTGAAACCCTTTCCCCCTTTCCCCCTTTCTCTTATTTTTCTCCAATCGATCGATCGACTCTTTCCTCTTCACCAAATCGACCACACGATTCTTGAAATCGACCAATCGATCTTCCCTCTCCCCTCTTCTAACCGATCGATTTTGCCCTCTCCGGATACCCTTTCTCCGATTTCTTCTTGTCCAGATACAACCCTCCTTCCACATGGCATCCAAAGGGTCTTCATCGAGAGGTAGAAAGACGAAAGTGTTGGCTTCATCTAGAGGGAAGAGAGCGAGATTTACGGAGACACCTATGGAGACGGAGACCTTCGACCCGAACCACTTCAACTCTTTGGAAGCCGCCATATTTTACCGAGAGGATTTGTACTCTCGGCCGATGATTTATGGTAAAATCATTGACCTAAGCTTTTTTCTATATTTGAATTAAGAATCCATGAGTATATTGACAGACTTGGATGGGGAGATTTTTTGGGAATAAGAGAAGATTTTTATCCAAAATTGGTGAAGAAATTTTATGCAAATATGTCAGAAGACCGAGCGACACACTCCATAAAATCCAAAGTTAGGGGGACAAAAATTGAAATTTCAACTTCGGCACTGGACAGAATGTTTCAGTTTTCCAGTGCCACTATTTCGAAGTATGAACCAAATTCATGGCCCACCGATGTTGTCGGATTCGTTCTCTCGAAGGCCATGACTCAATTGTGTGGGCGAAGTGATGGTGCCAAATGAGATAAGCTCGAGCTTATGGAGCTAACCCTAGAAGCCCGAATTGTATATTACATTATTAGGAATAATATTTTACCTAGAAAAGGGTTTAGTAATCAGGTGCCGTATTTTAATAGTTTCCTGATATGGTGCATTTTGAATGGCAAGCAAATTATATATCCTTCATCATAATAAAAGACATGGTTGCATCTCGTAAGATTAGAAAATGTAGCCTTCCATATGGTTTATTTCTGTCTTACTTGTTTCGACAAAAAGGAATCACCCTCCTCCCCAAAGAGAAAATAGCTATGAAGAAAACCGATATATTCGATGCGTCTATTTTGGGCAAGATGGGATTCAAACTAGACATTGCACGTTGGGTTCCCAAATTAGAACATGGTCCTATTGAGGTTGAGGCACCTGAGGAGGAGGGTAACATACCTGAAGTTGGGGGGACTGAGGCACCTGAAGTTCAGGGGGCAGAGACACCTGAAGTTGAGAGGACTGAGGCACATGATACAGGAGTCAGTACTATACTAATTCTTGATAGCATAGGAAAACTGAATGAAAAAATTGATGTGAAATTTGCTGAGATTGAAGGAAGGCTTATTGGCATGCTTGAAGGAATGGTTGATGAAAAATTGGCTGAAATAAAAGGAAGACTGATTGGAAGGCTTGAAGGAATGATTGACGATAAATTGGCTGAGATGGAAGAGAGGATGAATGCCAAAATTGATAAGAAAAATGGTAAGTTGGTTGGACTGACGATGAGAAGGCTAAATAATTTGGAGAATCAAGTGGTAGATGTAATGAGAAACTTTGTTCTTTTATTGCAAAAAGAAGGAGTAAAAACACATCTTGGACGCGATTCGTCAAAGGGGACTGTCAGATGTTTCATAGCTGAGAAGATGATAAATCAATCATGGGGGAATGCCTCTTCGTCCACTGTCACGAGTGAGGGTCGCCCGACTGACATCACTCAGCCTCTTCCGTCTGGCCCCATTCAGCCTCTTCCGTCTGGCCCCATTCAGCCTCATCCGACAGGCCCCATTCAGCCTTGTCCTACGGGCCCCACTCGTCATGTGCGTTCGACTGGCCCCATGCAGAGTGCGACTGGGCGTAGTCCATTGGCACCGGCACCTCCTTCATCTGCACCAACACCTCCTTCATGGGCACCAGCACCTCCTGATACTGCATCTGCCCCAGCTTCTACATCTGCACCTACTTCTACATCTGCCCTAGCTCTTGCCTCCGAATAGCCGTTGTATTTGAAATTTTTGTAATTTTCAAATATTTGATATTCATATGTAAATGTTGTAAATTTTGAATGAATATTGTGAATGGTTTCTTTTTATGACATCGTTTGTCAATCTTGAATGAACATAGTGTAATACCCTGCCCCAAATTAGGCGTGTTTTAGCTTGATAACCATATTTGGTCGGTTAATCTCGAAGATTTTGGTTAGGGCTTTGAGGAAAGCCCAGGTGTGGCCCAATCCGAGCTCGTGAGCTCAGTGATCCAGCTCGTCCAGCTGGAAGGGCATTTTGGTAATTTACTGCATATTGTGATTATTTTATAAATTATGATGTTATGTGAATATCATTGGGTGATAATATTCTCCTTAATAAAGGATTTGTATTTCTGATTTTAAAATAATTTTATTTTCAGAAAATAGTATTTTAAATCCGCTTGTCAAAACTCCGAAAGGGAGTATTAATTATTTTAAATGATTTTGGAAATGAGATTGTAAACCCCAAGGTTTCAACCCAAGGATATATGGGTATTTTGATGACCACAAACCATTAAAATGTAATATTTCAAATGATGTTACTCAATGAGACAGGTATCACATTTACAAAGAAGAAAGAAGGGCAAGATCATTGAAGATCAATGCAAGAGATCGGATAACTTATCAATCTTTGAAGTTCAAATGGAAAATGATATGAGTATTGAAGATTGAAGATTGAAGATTGAACTTATGTCCTTTGTTTTTGGTCATGAGTGTTAAGAACAAAATGTAAAGTTACTCAATTGTTGAACACCATGGCTCAAGTCACCCTCTAGTGGACCATAGGAAAACCAAGCTTTATCTTATGCTTAAGTCCCTAAGACCTATGTGTTTGAAATGACCAAAATGAACCCAAAACTACACAAAACATCTTTAAGGTCATTTCAGTTGACTGAACTTGAAGTTTCAGTCGACTGAATCAATGTATTAATGGGGAAACGAGAATTCAGTCGACTGAATAAATATTTCAGCCGACTGAAATACTGTATTTTCACTGGGGAGTATTTTCAGTCGACTGAAATGAAGTTTCAGCCGACTGAAATACTAGATGTTCATAAGCAGAAATTTCAGTCGACTGAAATTATGTTTCAGCCGACTGAAAAACAGAATCTTCATGACTTGCAAATTTCAGTCGACTGAATTCTCAGATTCAGCAGACTGAATTATTCGCAGATAAACTGTTTGTATCTCTGGGCTTTTTCAGTCGACTGAATACTCACTTCAGTCGACTGAATCGCGAAACGGTAATATTTTTTGAACATTAAATGCTCTCTCCAACGGCCCCTTGCTTCATTTAATGCTTGGCAACGGTTCTAAATATGACAAAATTATAAAACGAAGCTTCCATGAGTAAATGGGTTGTTGAATCACTTGAAATCAAGAGAAATCAATTGAAATCAAATGTCAAGCATACTCTAGCTCAAAACCCATCTCTTGCAATCTTACCTTGAGCCATTTCAGTTCAACTCTTTGAGCAACTCTTAGAAAACTAGATTTGTAAACATTTGAGAGTTACTCCTAAGCTTACATTGTAATCTTCTACACTTTCTTGAAAAGATAAAGTTTGAGAAGGGTTGGTGTAACCCTTGTGAAGGAGAAGGGTGTCTTCATCTTCAAGCATTGTAATAGGTTTCTTCTCCACCCTTGAAGGAGAAGTTTAGTGCATTCAATCCTCAAGTGGTGTACTTGAGGCGAGGACGTAGGCAACAACGCCGAACCTCGTAAAAATCTCGGGTTCAATCTCTCCATCTCTTCTCATCTCCTCTTTTATATTTTTGCATTTATTTACTACTTGTTTGCATCTTATTTTTCTTAAATTTGTGAAATTAAAGAAAACCCAAAAAGTTTGCATTGACCCAATTCACCCCCCCTCTAGGGTCAATTTTTGGGCAACAATTGGTATCAGAGCCAGGTTCTCTGAATTACTTAACCGTTTGAGAAATCGATCGAATGGCAAACTTTGGGGGATCTTCTTATGGTGAAGGATGTTCAATTAATAGACCTCCATTGTTCAATGGAAGTGACTACAATTTCTGGAAAACTAGGATGCAAATTTTCTTACAATCAATGGACCATCACATATGGGAAGCTATTGAATTTGGGCCCTTTGTTCCAAAAGGACTAATTGACCTTGCTCCTAAACCTAGAGAGCTTTGGGATGAGAATGATCATAGGCTTAATCAGTATAATTCTCAAGCCATGAACATTCTATTCTGTGCTCTTGACCGAAATGAATTTAATAGAGTGTCATCTTGCAAATCGGCCAAGGAAATTTGGGATAAGCTTCTAGTGACTTATGAAGGCACTAATCAAGTGAAGAAATCAAAAATTCATAGGCTTGTACACTCATATGAACTATTCAATATGGAGCCAAATGAATCTATTTCTTCCATGTTTACTAGATTCACAAAGATTATAAATGAACTTAATGCCCTTGGAAAGACTTATTCTAACGAAGATAATGTGAGCAAAATTCTTAGGTCATTGCCAGATTCTTGGGAGTCGAAGTCAACGGCAATAATAGAAGCAAAAGATATCTCCATATTGGGACTTGATGAACTCTTGGGATCTCTCATGACCCATGAGATTTCCATGAATGGTCGGAAGGAAATTGCCAAAGAAAAGAAGTCTCTTGCATTTAAAGCCTCACCAAAGGAGACATATGTTGATCCAGAAGAAGAAGAAGATAGTGAGGATGAAAATGAAGACTTGGTCTTGATCACCCGTAAATTCAAGAGTCTCTTGAGAAGAAGCAATCAATTTCGAAAGAAGCCATTCAAAAAGGATGGCTATAAGGGAGATTTAAGCAAGAAAGAGCCCCTCACTTGTTTTAATTGTGGCAAAATGGGACACATCAAAGCCGAATGTCCGCTATTGAAGAAAGATGACAAGAAGTTTAAAAAGAAAGCATTCAAAGTCGCATGGTTGGAGTCCGATAGCGAATCGGATGGTGAATCATCCAAAAACCACACGGCAAATATTTGTTTCATGGCAAATGAAGATGAGGTAAATCCTACACTTGACTCTTTAGAAAATGATACACCTAGTGTAGAAGAACTAGTTGACTCACTAAAAGAAATGTACAAGGATCTTAAAAAGCAAGGAAAAGAAAATGTCACTCTTAGAAGAGACAACTCCTCACTTTCAAAAGAACTTGAAAAGTTGAAACTTGGAAATGAGGAGCTTAACAAAAAGGTTCTTGCTCATGAAAAACTTGAAAAAGAATTGAAAGAGAAGATTGATAAAATTTCAAGACTACCTAAATTTCCATGTCCATACAAAAAGGAAAATATTGTCTTGGAAGAAAAATTGAATAACTTAACTAAGTCTCTTGAGAAATTTACCATGGGAAAGAAAAATTTGGATATG
Source organism: Chimonanthus salicifolius (assembly GCA_013350335.1). Taxonomy (NCBI): domain Eukaryota; kingdom Viridiplantae; phylum Streptophyta; class Magnoliopsida; order Laurales; family Calycanthaceae; genus Chimonanthus; species Chimonanthus salicifolius. Next base: position 68,838,872 of record CM023536.1, on the reverse strand, counting down.
TTATTGGGAAATCAAAGATGTGTTTTTAACAAAGAAGGATTGGGATATAATCCCAAAGCAAAGAAATCATTTTACAAAAACTTCTTTGTCAAAACTTCATCTTCTACCTCTCCACACATTACTTGCAACTTTTGTGGAAAGAATGGACATATTTCTTATTCTTGCTCAATTAGGAAAGCAAAAGGGCTAACAAAAATGATTTGGGTTCCAAAAAGGAACATTGCCTTATAATCTAACCCAAATGGACCCAACTCTACATGGGGACCAAGAAGAATTACTTAAATGTGTTTTGTAGATATGCATGAAATCAACGCCAAGAAAAGACAAGTGGTTTCTTGATAGTGGATGCTCAAGACACATGACGGGAGACAAATCAAAATTCATCTCTCTCTCTCACAAAGATGGTGGATTTGTTACCTTTGGTGACAACTCCAAGGGCAAGATCATCGGTAAAGGTAAAATTGGTAATGATCCCTTACTTTCCATTGAAGATGTACTATTGGTAGATGGGTTGAAACATGATTTACTTAGTGTAAGTCAACTTTGTGATAAAGGCAATAAGGTAGTATTTGAATCAAACAAATGTTCTATTAGAAATGCTAGCAATGATAAAGAAATGTTCATAGCATATAGAGATGAAAATGTTTACACCATTGACTTTGATAAAATGCTTAACCAAAATGTTAAATGCCTTGCTGTCATAAATGAAAATAGTTGGTTATGGCATAGAAGACTAGGACATGCTCACATGGAACTTATTTCAAATCTATCTAAATTTGAACTAGTTGATGGCTTGCCTAAGGCCAAATTTGCCAAGGATAGAATTTGTGATGCATGCCAATTTGGAAAACAAATCAAAAGTTCTTTTAAACGCAAAAAGCATATATCTACCTCTAGGCCTCTTCAACTATTGCATTTAGATTTGTTTGGTCCTAGCAAAGTTCAAAGTATGGGTGGTAAGTCATATGCATTTGTAATTATTGATGATTATTCTCGCTTCTCTTGGGTGTTATACCTAGCTCACAAAAATGATGCACCTAAAGCTTTTGCAAAATTTTGTAGAAGAGTCCAAAATGAAAAAGGATATGCAATCAACAACATTAGAAGTGATAGGGGTAGAGAATTCGAAAATCAAGAAATGGAAATACTTTGTGATGAAAATGGTTTTCGTCACAATTTCTCCGCTCCTAGAAATCCTCAACAAAACGGAGTAGTTGAAAGAAAGAATAGAACACTTCAAGAAATAGCTAGAACCATGCTCAATGAACATAAGTTACCAACATACTTTTGGGCCGAAGCCGTAAGCACGGGTTGCCATGTTATAAATAGGGTAACAATTAGAAAAGGATTGGATAAGACCCCTTATGAAATATGGAATGGTAGAAAACCAAACATTGGATACTTTAGAGTTTTTGGATGCAAGTGCTTTATACTAAACACCAAAGATCAATTAGGAAAATTCGATCCAAAATCAGATGAAGGAATCTTTGTTGGCTATTCTCCCATTAGCAAAGCATATAGAGTATATAACAAGAGAACATCAATTGTGGAGGAATCGATTCATGTGGTCTTTGATGAAGCCAACCCTTTTGAAATCAAAAAGGATCTTGATGATGAGGTTGTAATTTTGGAAAAAGAGATAAATCAACTTGATATCCAAGACAATCCTAACAATGAATTAAATGCTTCAAATAGTAGTGGAAGAGAAGATAGTGAGGACGTCAAACCAAATAATGATCTTCCTAAGGCTTGGAGTTTTGTAAGAGATCACCCAAAAGATCAAATTATTGGTGAACCATCTCAAGGAATAGCCACTAGATCTAAACTTAGAAGCGCTTGTAACAACATGGTTTTTGTCTCTAAAATCGAACCAAAGAACATTCAAGAAGCCGAATTAGATGAGTTTTGGATAATAGCCATGCAAGAAGAACTAAATCAATTTGAAAGAAACAAAGTATGGGAGCTTGTACCTATGCCCAAGGATCACTCAATAATTGGCACAAAGTGGGTTTTTAGAAATAAAAAGGATGAGGAAGGAAATATTGTTAGAAACAAAGCTAGATTAGTAGCCCAAGGTTACAACCAAGAAGAAGGAATAGATTATGAGGAAACCTTTGCCCCGGTTGCTAGGCTAGAAGCCATAAGAATGTTGCTTGCATATGCTTGTTTCAAAAATTTCAAATTATTTCAAATGGATGTGAAAAGTGCCTTTCTAAATGGTTTCATCTCCGAAGAAGTTTATGTAAAACAACCACCCGGATTTGAAAATCATGAATTTCCTAATGATGTTTACAAATTGACAAAAGCATTGTATGGTTTAAAGCAAGCACCTAGAGCATGGTATGATAGGCTTAGTAATTTTCTCATTAAAAATGGCTTTACAAGAGGAAAAATTGACACTACTTTATTTATTAAATCTCTAGACAATGACATGCTCATTATATAAATATATGTAGACGACATTATTTTTGGATCTACAAATGAACAACTTTGTAAAGAATTTGCAAAAATCATGCATGATGAATTCGAGATGAGTATGATGGGTGAACTAACCTTCTTCCTTGGTTTACAAATCAAGCAATCTTGTGAAGGAATATTTATAAATCAATCAAAATATGTCAAAGACCTTCTCAAGAAATTTGGAATGAATGAAGCTAAATCAATTGGGACTCCTATGAGCCCATCTACCAAGCTTGACAAGGATGATTGTGGCAAACCCGTTGATATGAAACTCTATAGAGGCATGATAGGAAGTTTGTTGTACTTAACCGCTAGTAGACCGGATATAATGTTTAGTGTATGCTTGTGTGCACATTTTCAATCTTGCCCCAAGGAATCACATCTTGTTGCCGTAAGACGTATTTTCCGATATTTGATTGGCACTATTGATTTGGGCTTATGGTATCCTAAACACACTTCATTCGAATTAGTAAGTTATTCGGATGCGGACTTTGCCGGTTGTAAAATTGATAGAAAAAGCACGAGTGGGACTTGTCACTTCCTTGGACTCTCCCTTGTATCTTGGTTCAGTAAAAAGTAAAATTCAGTGGCCTTATCCACAGCTGAAGCAGAATACGTAGCTGCCGGGAGTTGTTGTGCTCAAGTGTTGTACATGAAACAACAATTGGAAGATTTTGGACTTAATTATGATCGCATTCCAATTATGTGTGACAATACAAGTGCTATAAATTTGTCAAAAAATCCCATACAACACTCTAGAACTAAGCACATTGAAATTAGACACCATTTCATTAGAGACCATGTGCAAAGAGGTGATGTTCAATTAGAATTTGTAAGCACTGACCATCAATTGGCCGATATTTTTACAAAACCTCTTCCTGAAGATAGATTTTGTACAATCATAAAAGATTTGGGAATGTACCTCAGTAGGGATGTGTGTTGAATTATTAAAAAAAAAAAAAAAGGGGGCGGTCACATTCAGCCGACTGATATTCATATTTCAGTCGACTGAAATATTCCTATGCACTGGCTATTTTTTTTCTTCTTATTTTTCAGCCGACTGAAAATACATTTCAGCCGACTGAACCATTCGGCTACCCATTTTTCAGCCGACTGAAACAAATTTTCAGTCGACTGATTTTGTCTCTGTTTACTGTCTGCTCTCGGCGCCCTTTTTCAGTCGACTGAACAAAATTTTCAGTCGACTGAACCCAGCGATTACCATTTTCAGCCGCCTAAAAATAGTTTTCAGCCGACTTAACCACGCAGTTACTTATTTTTCAGCCGACTGAAAATCATTTTCAGCCGACTGATTTTCTCTCTGATTCACTGTCTGCCTCGGAGCCCTTTTTCAGCCGACTGAACATACGTTTCAGTCGACTGAAACGCGCGGGTAAGTTCTTTTAACCCTCATTTTTCCCTCTTTTTTTCGCAAAATCCCTTTCCTCTTTCGCTCCTTCGCTCTTTCGCTCTTTCGCTCGATCTCTCTCTTTCTCCCTACCTCTTTCCGTTCTTTTTCCCTCATTCCCCAAAATTTTTTTACCGTCCGTTCTTTTTGTTCGGCTCTCTTCTTCCTCTTCTCTTCGTTTCCACTCCTTCCTCCCTCGCTCTCTGCAATAGCCCCCAAAAGACAGTCTCGTGATCAAGGTCAACTGGCTGAGACCGAACGACGGTCGAAAAGAATGAGTGACATTCGTCTTCACTTCGTCTCACAAGATGCGGAAAGTGCTTACACTCTTCATTTCATGTTTCGCAAAGTGGTTTTCGGTAAAATCGTTTCTCTCTCTTTCTTTGATCAATTTGTAAATCAATTTCCCTTTAGAGCACATTTTGACTATCAAGGATGGACCCCTTTTATCGAAATCGTTCGCCCCTCCTATCCTACACTCGTCAAACAATTTTATGCAAATTTTTCTCTCAAAACAAATCCCTTGAATCCTCGTGTTGAATCCTCAGTGAGTGGCACTCCTTTTTCTTTTAACCGAGAGGATTTAGGAACCATTATTCAAGCCCCCTCCGATGGTCCTACAATGTATAAAACTAATACTTGGATTGATGGTTTTGATGCTGTAGAAGCCCTAAAATTGATTTGTGAACGAAATGATATTGTTGAACCCTTTCAGCGGAGTGCATCCCAACTGTCATTAGAAGCCCGGCTGATTCATCATATTATTTGCCACAATATTCTTCCGCGGTCTGGGTCCTATAATCATGTCACCTATTTTGATGTTTATCTCATTTGGGCTCTTATTCAACATCACTTAGTTAATCTTCCCTACCTCATCATATGTTTCATGAGAGATTGCCAAAAGCGCAAGAAGACTCTGCCTTATGGAAAACTCCTTTCATTTCTATTTGGACATTTCGACGTCCGCTGCCCACGAGACTTAGAAGAAATTGGTGCTGCCAATGATGCCTATTGTGATCATACCCTTAAAAATATGGGGTATAAGCTTGTTGGCGATTCTTGGGAACCCACTCCTGCAAGATTGAAGAAAATTCAGCCACTTGAGCAAGCCTCCGAGGAGCAAGCCGCCGAGGAGCAAGCCTATCATGATCAGGATATCGGCATGCCTGCCTCTCCTCCTCCATCTGGTGGCCCCTCTAGCTCCAATGAGGACATTCAGCGTGTTTTTACTGCTATTGAATCTCTCCGAATCGATGTTGCAGAAATAGGGGTAAATGTCGACCTTCTTCGCACTCAATGTGAGAGTATTCGTGAATTTGTTAAAGATCGATTCGATGCTTCTCGCGATGACACTGATCGGGTGCACCTTCAGTTAAGCCGTCTCATGGCCCGTCTTGGCCTCGAGTGACACATGCCCTCTTCTCTTTTTGATGATGCCATAGGGGGAGAAATCAAAGATTGCACTTGAAATTTTGTACATGACCCACTAAGTTCTAACCTTTGTAAAAGTCCTTGGCTTAATCAAATTTAATGGGTTCATATTACTTGTGCAAATGTTGTTTCTTTTATGATTTTTACTTACATATCTCAATATGGTTGAATTGATGTGTATGATGGATATGATGCATCTATTTTATTTAGAAATACATCCATGAAGAAAAGGGGGAGAGTACTTATCATTTGAAAAATACCTTGAAGAAAATGGAAAATTTGTTTCTATGCATGAAGTAAGGGGGAGGATCATAAATTGTGTATCCTTTATTTATGGTTTGTGTGCAATGGTTTGTCATCATCAAAAAGGGGGAGATTGTTAACCCCAAGGTTTCAACCCAAGGATATATGGGTATTTTGATTACCACAAACCACTAAAATGTGATATTTAATATTTCAAATGATGTTACTCAATGAGACAGGTATCACATTTACAAAGAAGAAAGAAGGGCAAGATCATTGAAGATCAATGCAAGAGATCGGATAACTTATCAATCTTTGAAGTTCAAATGGAAAATGATATGAGTATTGAAGATTGAAGATTGAAGATTGAACTTATGTCCTTTGTTTTTGGTCATGAGTGTTAAGAACAAAATGTAAAGTTACTCAATTGTTGAACATCATGGCTCAAGTCACCCTCTAGTGGACCATAGGAAAACCAAGCTTTATCTTATGCTTAAGTCCCTAAGACCTATGTGTTTGAAATGACCAAAATGAACCCAAAACTACACAAAACATCTTTAAGGTCATTTCAGTCGACTGAACTTGAAGTTTCAGTCGACTGAATCAATGTATTAATGGGGAAACGAGAATTCAGTCGACTGAATAAATATTTCAGCCGACTGAAATACTAGATGTTCATAAGCAGAAATTTCAGTCGACTGAAATTATGTTTCAGCCGACTGAAAAACAGAATCTTCATGACTTGCAAATTTCAGTCGACTGAATTCTCAGATTCAGCCGACTGAATTATTCGTAGATAAACTGTTTGTATCTCTGGGCTTTTTCAGTCGACTGAATACTCACTTCAGTCGACTGAATCGCGAAACGGTAATATTTTTTGAACATTAAATGCTCTCTCCAACGGCCCCTTGCTTCATTTAATGCTTGGCAACGGTTCTAAATATGACAAAATTATAAAACGAAGCTTCCATGAGTAAATGGGTTGTTGAATCACTTGAAATCAAGAGAAATCAATTGAAATCAAATGTCAAGCATACTCTAGCTCAAAACCCATCTCTTGCAATCTTACCTTGAGCCATTTCAGTTCAACTCTTTGAGCAACTCTTAGAAAACTAGATTTGTAAACATTTGAGAGTTACTCCTAAGCTTACATTGTAATCTTCTACACTTTCTTGAAAAGATAAAGTTTGAGAAGGGTTGGTGTAACCCTTGTGAAGGAGAAGGGTGTCTTCATCTTCAAGCATTGTAATAGGTTTCTTCTCCACCCTTGAAGGAGAAGTTTAGTGCATTCAATCCTCAAGTGGTGTACTTGAGAAGAGGACGTAGGCAACAACGCCGAACCTCGTAAAAATCTCGGGTTCAATCTCTCCATCTCTTCTCATCTCCTCTTTTATATTTTTGCATTTATTTACTACTTGTTTGCATCTTATTTTTCTTAAATTTGTGAAATTAAAGAAAACCCAAAAAGTTTGCATTGACCCAATTCACCCCCCCTCTAGGGTCAATTTCTGGGCAACAGAGATAAAATCCAAAACAAGTATTTTATGGTAGACCATCTTAAGAATGGTCTAGTTATTCTCTGACACCCCAAAATGATGTTTCTAAATTGATTTATTTAACATTTGTTTAATTGAGTAAATAGTGTTAAATTATGATTTTCATTTAAATCAATGGTTTTTAATGAGAGTTAAATCTCAAATTTTTTATGGTGATTAAGGTTTTCAAATCCCAACTTATCTGTAAGGTTGGATTAAGATTTTTAGTCTCTAAAATCGTGTTTTTAGTTTAAAATTGGGTTTTTATCAAATTAGGGACTTATCTGCAAAACTGAAGACTATAGAGGACTTATTTGCAAAATCAGAAGTCTGGAGGGGCTGATCTGCAACCAGCCCAACTATTTACTGTTCGGTACCTAAGCAGGCACTGCATGCAGCGGCATGCAGTGGCCACCCGACCTCCTTTCCCAGCAAAAAACTCTATAAATTTGGCCCTGATCAGCTGGTTTCAATCCCTTCAAACTTCATCTCTTCTCCCTTAGTCTCGGCCTCTGTTAAACCAGCCAAACCCAGCAGACCCTTGCCTCTGTCTTTCTCTGCTTTACCAGCCGTGAGCTTAGAGGGAATTTCTTTCAAAAGTCAGATTTATAGCCCAGGAATTTCAGTGAAGGTAACCACTGTGTTCCTTTTCAAATTCTATGTGGTTTAGAATCAAGAAAATCGATTTTTTGTTTAGTATGGAGTGTGTAAAACCATTTCAAAGTTTTAAGAAAATCTTGGTTTTTAGTGTATCAGTGGGCTTTTGGGATTAAGATCTCATGGCCTAATGGGTTTTAAGACTTTAAACTATTCCCTATGGAAAGAGGACTCCCAGAGGAGTCCATCGGACTGGCTAGGTGTGTAAACCGAATCCAGAAAACCCTCTGTTTCTGGATTCATATTTCATACAGTGTCTACCGTCACTGTCTGCTGGTGCAGACAGTGGAGGAAGACGACTCTCAGACGGTCCGAGAGTCGATCTTCGGACAGTCCGAGGGTCAGACTTTCGGACGATCTGAGAGCACCCCTTGGACGTTCCGAGCTTCACCCGAAGCCCAGAAGCGCCCGAGGCCAGCCTGACCCACTCGGATGAACCGAGCAGAGTTCGGAAGGACCGAGCCCTACTTCGGACGTGCCGAGCCCCACTTCGGATGTTCCGAAGTGTACAGACACACCAAGACCAGTTTTCTCTGTTTAATCGATTCGGATGGACTTCGGAAGGTCTGAGACCCAACCTTCGGACACTCTGAAGTCAGACCCATGTTCCGAGGTCAGTTATTAGCTTAGGTGTAGTTCGGATGATCTGAAGCCACAGTACCTGGTTCCGAGGCATGTTCCGAGGGACCTAGTTTTTTAAGTGTAAAATGTTCTTATTTGATGGTTATTTGTGATGTGATGTTAGTACCCCATTGTTAATTAAAATGTGTACTAAACCCTCTTCTCTTATTACTATAGTGTAAATACTATTATATTCACTTCCAAGCCGACTCTATTGGTCGGGCACTGAGTGATCTCACTTTCAGACCGACGCTATATTTGTCGGGCACTGAATGACCTCGAGGCCTAACTCAAAATGTCAGATCTGGTCCTATCTAGAAGACAACCCAGAAGTGACCCGAGGATCTAGACCTAATTCAATAAGTCAATCTGGTCAATGCCAGAAGACAATATGAGGTTTGGACTGAGCCCCTTTTTATTATATTATTATCTTGTGGATGATTATAATTTAAAAAGGATAGAAACCCAGTAGGAGACTCAATTCCATGTACCTTGGATATTTTTGGGAAAACGTGAGATTTCAAAATACTACTTGTGTGTATGTATTTGCTATGTATATTGATTGTGTACTTGTCTGTTTGTTTGAACAGAGACCGCGTAACCACACATCTACAGTGAGGGAACTTAACTTTGTAGCTTGATGTAAACAAGTTTATTTGATATGGATATTGAGCCATGAGTGGTTTCAGATTTGATGAATCCACTCATGTGCCTAGACTTGACGCACTATGGTAAGAGTGCTTATGATGCTGGTAAATGCTATGATCAGACGAAATGTGTAAGACTGCTTTCACGTGCCTGGACTATTGAATCAATATCGGCCATATGGGAGATGGTTTACGTCTACTGGACCATGAGTGGACTATGGGTGTCAGTTGCTGAGGGCGTCAGTACCGGCTATGGTAGAGTAGGAGATGTACTTGCAAGGATGTATTTTGATCGTATCAGGACTTAATACTATGATTGTCAATATGGGATCTAGAGGCTACGTTGGATAACAACAGTAATGGAGAGATGATGAGATGATGGGAATGATGATGAGACTTTACTTGATATTGTGAGTTTATTATCAGGCATGAGATATTATATTGCAACTATTGATTGTATACTAACCTGTTGTTTACTTGACTATACTGTTATATTTCCTTCACTGGACTAGTTAGCTCACCCCACTCACCTTTCAGGAAATGAACCCGAGGAGGAGAACCCTCCGTTTGAAGTTTAGAGTGGATAAGTTGCGGCGTTGCCTTAGGATTCCCACTGAGGGGGAATACCCTTGTATTTGTGCTTTTTAGTTCTTCTAACCTTTTTTTTTGTAAAGTACCGAGTGTAGTACTTGGTGTGTGTTAATGTGATGTACTAGGACTACTACGTTTCTGTAGCTACTCTGATATGATCTTGTAATGATAATTCAATGGTTGGATTATGTGATCTTGTTGTGTGTTATTATTTTATGTCGATTTTGTTGGGTAGACTTATGGTATATGTTTGAGTCCACATGTTGGGATCATGTGTGACCCTTGGGCCCAACTGTTGTTCTGGCCCAGTTAGAATGCTTGTGTTAGTTTAACTTTCAAAAAAAAAAAAAAAAATCAGTCGCGTTCCGGGCCCACCCTTCGGGTCGGAGCGTGACACATAGTGAATGGTTTCTTTTTATGAACTATTTCGTCTATTTGAATGAACATGGTGAATGGTTTGTTTGTAAACAACTGAATGAACATGGGACCTTTTGTCTGTCCGTAAATATGGGAGCATTGAATGGTCTGTCACTAAATATGGGACCCTTGTGTAACGCCCCGCCCTTTTTCACTCACTTCTTCCCGTAAATCAAAGTATATTTTTTTTTTTTTTAAAAACGAAGAGTGATAGAGAGCAGGACGTCACAACGCGAGGTAAGTCCGAACTTCTAAAATCCGATCCTTAACTAGCCAACCCTATGTATGCATGGACTCAGTCCATGAAAAACGGTTCACACATAGCAATACAAACATGCGGAATAAAAATCATAACATGCGAAAACATAATAGAACACAATTCTATTCTATTCAGATAGCAAAGTACGTCAAGTTCTTAATCATCATTATCATAACGCAATTATCCAATAAAACATCCAACCATAGCAAATTCATCTAAGTTATTATAATCCGAATTCTAGATACTCAAAATATAAGCCCATGAGTATCTTAAACCAAATATAATTAAAAGCATTGAAACTCCTATGCTTGGCCCGTTTCGCGTTCATCGTTTCCTTCGTTTCCTGCATCATCCACTAGGGTAGAAGTAGGGCGTTAGTACAACGCGCCCAGTAGGTATTCCAATTAGGGTTAACACATGGGTTAGTACCAAAAATCCAGATATAATACATATATCAAATCCAGTAATAATAAATCATACCATACTTATAGAGCATCGTATCCAAAATAGTGTATGATAATAGAGATCCAATCATACCGATAAAAAAATCAGAAACCTTGCAATATAATAAAGGTCATAATCATGCCAATTCAATGCCATGCCATGCTATCATATGTAATGAGTCCCACCCATCACATGCACATAAAAGTACCCACCACATAGGTCTTTCGGATACCCCGATGGAGTGTGGACCCTCCGGTTACATTTCATACATAGTATCCCCTTGATGGAATGTTCCTCATCAAGGTACTCCCCCCACGAATGTTTTACAGATGCCCCGGCGGAGTGTGGGTCTCCGATTACCTTTCATCCCTTCCATGCCATGCATGAGATGCAAATGCCAACATGCTATGTAGAAATACAAATCATAGCATTTAAAACTCACATTTAAACCACATGCTATTTTATCATATAAACATAGCATTTAAAATCACAATTGGAAACATATCCTTTGCAACATATATTCATCAAAAATAAGATAAAACAATGCACATAAACCCATGGTTTCAAAGAGGTAGAATCCTACCAAAGACCGCTAACGTGTCCTTGCATCTTTCGTCAGGTAATCGCTCACTATCGTAAACACCTTGTGAGGTCCTGTTACCTTATAATATAACAATCAATCAAAATCAAGTCTCACTTGATTCAATATTTTTAAGTCTATAAACCAATCCCCATGGTTTATCATTTTCAGCCGATATTACCAAATTGTCATTGGTCTAATCTTTAATTAACAATTCATTCATTTAATCCAACATACATAATCCTATGTTCATCAAAACAATCTCCATGGGGTTCGGCCATACACCATGGCCGAACCTATGGCCCATTAATTCACTTAATTACAGTAATGTCATTATACCACTTTTATTCATTAAGCTAAAGATAAACAAGTTAATCATCTAAGATACATCAACCTTATGCTCAGCAAACATTCCCCATAGGGTTCAACCATACACCATGGCCTAACCCATGGTCCCTTATTTTCACTTAATTACCAAAATGCCATCCATGGCTAACCTTCCATTTTTAGCAAGTATTTACAAATTTGTCATTGCCTTCAATCACCTCATGTTTATATTCCAAACATAGGTCCTCTCATTCATTTAATTATGCATAACATTTAGTCCATACATGATCCATAAATTTGGTTCATGGGGTTCGGCCAAACACCATGGCCGAACCCTATGTCCATTAATGTCACCTATTAACAATTTTGCCATCACTTTCATCACCTTAGGTTTAGGTCTCTCCATTAATCCAATCACCATATTAAGTCCATAAAATCCATTCAACTTGATTCATGGGGTTCGGCCAAACACCATGGCCGAACCCTATGATGTCTAAGTCCCAATTATTTTCATTGCAACCATTATTAGAAAATCCATAAATCAAGGTTTCCAAATTTATCATCCACCCTTCCATAATTAGAAGGTTTCCAACTTTATCATCCACTTTCTATAATTAGAAACCTTCCTATTTAATCTCCACCTTCCATAATTAAATCATAATTCAAGGTTCCTTCCATATTTAGATAGTTTCCCAATTTGGCATGCATCCTTCCATAATTAGATAGTTTCCCAATTTAGCATGCATCTTTCCATAATTAGATAGTTTCCCAATTTAGCATGCATCCTTCCATAATTAGATAATTTCCACATTTAGCATGCATCCTTCCATAATTAGATAGTTTCCCAATTTAGCATGCATCCTTCCATAATTAGATAGTTTTCCAATTTAACATGCATCCTTCCATAATTAGATAATTTCCACATTTAGCATGCATCCTTCCATAATTAGATAGTTTCCCAATTTAGCATGCATCCTTCCATAATTAGCAACTTACTAAATTTAATAACCATCTTTCCATTCTAATCAATTAATCATATATCAAAATACCAAAACAACTCCATGGGGTTCGGCCATACACCATGGCCGAACCTTATGGTTCATAACCTTCTTTCTAATAAATATTCATCCAATGAAATTCCTTAATAAATTAAATCCATACAAAACCTCATGGGGTTCGGCCATACACCATGGACGAACCCATGATCTTTCAATTTGGCCCATATTTACAAAATTGCCATTATCTCCATGATCTCCATTCGATCATCACCAAATTAAATCCATCTATATTTTACCACGGTCTCCATTCAAAATTAAAACATAATTAGCCTTTCCCATATTTTTCCTCATTAAAACTCCATACATTAAACCATGTCTTTCCATTAATAAACACTATATTCATCTCACAATTCCCTTCCATGGGGTTCGGCCATGATGGTTCTTTTCTTTTAAACAAGAATTATAAAATCATTTACCAGTTCCGCGACTCCTCCGGTTTTCCGTCGGTTGATCTTATTCTTCCAATCTTCTTCTTTCGTTAGCCTTTTCCTCTCCTTCTTCTTGATCTTGTACTCGGCTGGCTGCTCTTTCTTTCTTCTCTGAATAATGCCATGAATGATCTTGAAGTTATGGGTGCCGTGCGCCCTTTGCTGCCCTTCTCTTATTGATCTCCCATCGGCCAATCTTAGAAAGTGCTAAGATATGCAATTGCCGTGAGCCCTTTGTCTTTCTCTTATAAAAACACCCAATTGGTTATTCATTTAGACAATGTTGTGTGCACTAACTTTGCTTTATAGAAGTTCCACTTGGTTCCATCTTTAGAAAGTCCCATGCGCCCCTCTTGTTACCTCTTTTATAAACTTCCATTAATTCCAACTTAGGAGGTGCCATGCGCCCCTTGCTTGTGTCTCAAATAGAAAGTGCCAAACCCTTTCTTTCTTGCAAATCCCTAGTATTTCTCTTAATAAAAGAAAGGACTCCTTTTTAAAAATAATCCACACATCATGCGCATATAATTAATTATAAACATCTTATTATTTGGCAATAAAATATCATTGCCTAATCCTAATGTGTGACCATTTTAGGACCATCCTAAAATCTTTCCACTTAATCTTAGATATCTTCTCAAAATATTCTAGCATAAAATCATGGATATGGATATCTAAAATTCGGCCATGCCATATATATTCCATTAAAATATTAATATCCTTTCCATGTTCCCTCTATGCGCATGTCACTTAATTTATATCCCTTATTTATAAATATTGCATCACTAATTAAATTCAGCCCCATTTAATTTATTTAAAACCATTTCCACAATCCCTTGGGTTTTAATTGGGCAATGACCCAACATTTTACCCATCTAAGACCCATATCTAAAATTCATAAATTAAATTGGTAACTTCCGTAAATATTTATAATTTGAAAATCTGGGGTGTTACACCTTGAGTGGTCTGACACTAAATACGGGTTTCATGGATTGTCGCTAAACATGGCACCTTTGAATGGTTGTCTCTTATTAAATATGGGACCTTAGAGTGGATTGTCGCATATCACATGTTTAGCGACAATCCACCCTAAGGTCCCATATTTAGTGAGAAACCACTCAAAGGTGTCATGTTTAGCGACAATTCATGAAACTCATATTTAGTGAAAGCCCTATGCAAGGGTCTCATATTTTGTAACAAACCACTCAATGCTAGATTTATTTAAAATAACAATTGTTACTTGAATGCATGCTTCAGTACATCGGAATTAAAATTAATACAACTTTTTCCAAATGAAATACATTCTTGCAACTGTATACATGAAAAAATGATAGACACCCATCACTGATTCTACCAATACTATAATTCGCCAGAATCTCTAAGATCACCAGAAGTATATGTCGAATCATCATAGAAGTCATAAGAACCAGATGGCTATGGAAAAAGGAGTACGTGTTAGTATTTTTAACCTTATTCTATATGAATGAAAATGTAAATATGTATCTTATGTAAAAGAAACTTACTTCGGATAATTGAGACAAACTCGTTGCTTGCGATTCAGGGTAATAATCGTGAGGTTGAGGCAAAGCATTTAAATCTATATTACAGGATGCTTGTGCATCACTTCTATTAGGACATGTTCGCTTCGTATGACTAATATATTTGCATAACCCACATCTTCTTCTAGTCAATTGATTCTCTACAATCTCAAATGCGGAAGGATCTCGTCTTGTAGATGTTTGACCATTTGAATTCTTTGAACCTGAATGACGTCCTCTGTTGTACTGCATAATAGGTTGGCTGATATGCATCTCATCACTGGCAAGATCTTGGATGTGATCTCGGAGCTCCTCTTGATCAAATGTAGACATGTTTCCATATTTTTTCTTAATGTCTTCCCAGTGTACATCTAATTCATCCCCAGGTCAATTCATTTCAATATTCAAGTCGTCAAATGAAATCAAATCGATTCTCCATTGTGGATGGATCTGATCCAAATGTAACTTGTTCATCAATTGCATTCTGTGAGCACAAGGTAAGCCCATGGAAGCTGTAAACTCATGTGTACAATTGGGTAAAAATGACTTGTTTATGAGCATAACATATTGCTTGTAAACCTCAGATAATGCAAATTGTGATACTCTACCGTTCACTTCATCAAAAAAAGGAATCGAAACATTAAGAGCGAACCGGATTTTTTCATCCTCTGTTTGAATCTTTAAGTCTTGAAACTGATTTTTAATTGCATGTAATATCTTCCTTCGGACAACATATAGATCGCTAGTGGAGTTAGTTATATATCGTTTTAATACTGAATGTGCACCTTCAACCCTTGAAGTTGCTGCATTTTGAAAATGTAAACTCCAACCGATCCATGCCTTGACGAATTGTTTTTTATGTGGGATCCATGTCCTTCTAATATAATTCACTGCATCCGAATAATCTCGAAAATCTTGTTTCAATGCCTCAAACGCTTCATTAAATGCAACTTCGGATGGAGACTCGACCAAGTCATTCCATTGGATAAAAAATGCATTCCATTCTTCCACTTTATTGAAAAGAGATTTACAATGAGTAAGAATATTCTTGTTGATGTGCCAAATACGCAAGATATGTACAACATTAGGGAACTCTGAATCAATCACATTCTTCAACGCCAAATCTCTATCGGTAAAAAAAACTTGTAGATCATGATCAACTCCTAATACCTTCTTGAAGATCTGTAACGCCCAAACGTAATCTTCAAAATTTTTATTCCTCATAAATGCAAAGTATGAGTACAAATTCTTGTTGAAACTTGTGATACCAACGATATTAAGCAATGACATATGATATCTGTTAGTTTTGTAAGTGCAATCCATGAAAAATACATTATTATAGCTTCTTCGTAAGTACAACTGACAGTGGATGTGTAAAGAAAAGATGAGATAAATGACCGTGACTGTCATAGTTGAGAAAATATTGGTGACCACCTTCTTGAAGATCTTCTAACAAGGCTTCAATTAAAGTACGACGTCTAAGTTGCTCTTTTCGAACCGAAGACAAAAAATTGTACAAATCGTTTTAAAGGGTCCTCATAATTTGCTGGGGTGGTACATTGCTGTTATGCATTTCAATAATCATTCTCTTCTCTTCATCTGAAAAATACCTTATACTAGGATGACCTACTAATATGCTCGTGAGATCATGATTGTGCTCCACATCTTTTATAGTCAACTTCCATGATCCATCAACAATTTGTTTCCCTCTCACTTCAAATGGACAATTAATAAGGCGAGAATATGCTTTCTTCTTCCAATCATCATCTTTCAAATTAACTGTGCTACGATATGTACCCCCTCTATCGCAACCAAGAATAACTACATTGTTTCTATTGCATGATCTCTTAATGGTAGCTACAAATCCTTGTGCAATGAAAACCTCCTTAACATGCTTCACTAAATCGTCACGACTTGAAAAACACCTCTCAACAAACTCATTGTCAACAATATCATTCTCAACAATATCATTCTCAACAATCTCATCATTTTCAACAAATGTGGATAAAACTCGCTCACAATCCATAGTACTATGTAATGACAAATTTTGAGAGTCTTGGGTTTGAGAAAGAGTTACCTTTGATTCCGGTTCGGAGATTGATAGAGTAGCTTCTGAGAGATACCTTCGAATCAATATAGAAGATTTGAGAGAGTATCTTCAAATGGTGGAGTGGTTCGTTTTGGAAAGGGGGTTTGGGGTTTGAGGGAAAATAGTTTGGAAAAGATTTTGAGAGAGAGGGGTTTGAATGAGAGAGGTGTATTTTGGACTTTGAGGGGAAAGATTTCGAAATCGTGGAGGTTTTGAGGGAGAAGATTTCGAAATCGGGGTTGAGGGAGTAGAGTTTCGAAAGGGGCGAGATGGAAAGAAAGAATGAAAGGGAAGAAGGGCGCGATTGAACTTATACTCAGTTTCGCGTGGAAGATCGATCGCACGATTCTATGTGATCGATCGATCGATCTTGTCCTAAACAAACAATCGATCTATCAATCCCATATAATCGTGCGATCGATCTTGATAGGAGAGATCGACTGTCAAACTGTCGACCTCTCAGTTAAAATCGATCGCACGATTCTATGTGATCGTGCGATCGATCTTTGAATGGGTCACAATCGATCGATTGATCACTGGGATCGTGCGATCGATCTTGAGAGGAGAGGTCGACTGTCAAAATGTCGATCTCTCAGTTAAAATCGATCGCACGTTCCCATAGAACCGTACAATCGATTGAATCTCGTGTATGATCAATCGATCGATTCGAAAATGATCTGTCTGATCGATCGATCGATCGTATACGCCTCAGATCGATCGATCGAAGCGAAATGGCGTTGCAGAATCGATCGGTCGATTTCGAACGGAAGGGTCAGAATTGTAATTTTCAGTCAAAAATTGAAAATCGGTATCTGCTAGTAGAAACACGCAGTGTCTAAACGGCGAGCCCAAATTAAATGCTCTTAAATTCTTAATGGACCTTAACAGACAGAGACTGGGTTATATGGTCCTTTACAGGAAGGCATAGATTTTATTTTAGTGGGGCAACGTCAATCTGGCTTTTGGATTGACTATTTGATCTGGAGGTGGCACGGTGGACGATGGGTTCGCGAGCAGGAGACGATGATTGGGTGGCAGTGGACAAGGTGTACCACGTTCTTTTCTGCTTTTCCATCTCTATCTTCGTCGCTTCCCTCTCCAATCGTACCCGATACCCGTTCCTGCGGAGGTGGAGCATCTGGATCGGGTCTTTGGTCTCTTTCACTGCAGGCGCTGCCAAGGAAGCCGCCGACGAGATGGGCCTCTGGAAATCCTCTGGCGCTTCTCTCAAAGATGCCGTTGCAGATCTCCTCGGCATTGCCGTTGCTGCTCTCTCCCTCTCCTCCGTCAGAAGCCTCTCCAATTCCACCTCCAAAAGGCCGGATGCCATATCAGGTTCATCATCATCATCTCTTTCCATGGTATAGATTGTGGTTTTACAAACCCCAATCAAATCCTCCGAAGACTCAGGTGCGTTTTTATCTCTTTGCCCAATTTACTGAAATGATTTTTAAATTGATGAAGAATTTGCATACATAATAATATCCCCAATACCCAGTTATGGTTTTCATCAAAATTGTAGCAACTTCTTAAATTCATCTGAAAATTACTGACAAAAATTATTCTTTTAGAAAAAAAGTTGAAATTTGGTGGAAACGAGCAACTCAAGGGAGGCCAAGGTAACCGTTATCTCTAGAGATGTTGTTCCTTTAACATGGGTTTGATGCCATGTGTTTGAGTGGAACATGTAGAGTACTATGTGGAGAAGAGGATTATGGGTAAATTGTCCTGTCCAATCATCATAGCTTTGTTTGATGGTCTATGAAAAATCCATATTACAACAGTCAAATCTTCAATATCCAAAAGTACAAAGCTAGGATCATCCATTGGGGTGGATTTTGCCCACCCTCATGTCACTTTCTACCCATCCTGACTAAACCTGTGTGGCCGATTAATGGGCACTCTACATAATTAGAAGGCGTAGCGCTAGAGTTTTTGGTGAGAAATTTAGAGAAACTTGATTTTGTTTAGGGCATTCATGAAGAGCTTGCAATGGTTAAATTTACCTTTTTAAGGTTTTGAAGAATATGATAGGTCAAAAAGAGCCCATCTAAGGATAAATGTTTTGATGACCAAAGATGTCCAGTTGTCTCGCCGGACTTGTTCTTCAGGGCATGTGCGCCCCTCCCTACACAAATGCCGGGTTCAAACAGTGGGACCGTACTCTGTTCACATCCACGAAGAGTGGCCCTTCACTAGAGTTACCAGGGATTGAACCCAAGACCTCAATCCTGAAGTCTTGTGTCTCAACCACTAAACCAACCCCTTGGAGTTCCTAAATGATAATTGGGCCCCTAAAAGTGCAAAATAGAGAGCCCAAGCCATAGGGTATGCGTCAAGGGCTCGTTTTTGGTGTTTGAGCCTCCAAATATCCATTTTATTTGGCCAATTTCTATGGAATAAAGTGGATTTCAGAATTTTCTTCCTTGCCCATCAAGATTTGACCAAGTTAATGTGGAGGGGAAGTAGGAGAGGAAATGGCAAGCTTCCATGTGCCAACCCCTAAGGGATTTGCACCAACCTCTTGGCAATCTTGGGGATTCCTTTCCCAATTAGTTTCTTTCTTTTTTCTCCTTTAATACACATGTAAGGCCATGATTTGAAGTTGAGTTTAGGAAGGGTTAGGTGTCGATTTGTGACTGGAAAAATAAGTTTGTTTGTAGATTGATGATGTGGATTTGCCATAATTGGCCTTGGGTGCCCCTTGCTATGTAATTTATTATTATTACTATTTTATTTGCAATGAAACACTATAAATAAGCGGGTTGGTCGACCATAGGACCATCTTAGTTGGGTTTTGAGCAATTGCTTCTCCTTAGTGGTAGGTTTGTCTTTAGTTTATGATTTCTAATTGAATTCAACTTTCATTTCAATTTATTCTGCAATATATTTTCATAGAATCCTCAGTTTATTTCCATTGAAAGTTTGGAATTTCGGTGTGTAATTCTAACAACTAGTATGGATTTGGGCCTATGATCAATTCTTCGTTTGTGAGGAACGACCTTAGGTTATCACAGATGATGACTAAGCCTTGGGTGAAATTCGATAATTTTCCAAGATCTTTTAAAGTAAATTTGAATTTAGGATTTCCTCATAATTGAGCTATTTTTTTTTACTTTTCCTTTATCTAAATTATTGGAATTTAGATCTAAAATTTCTTGTTGTATCTAAGGTTTCATCCTTTGAACCTTCGCCTACATAGATTTGAGCGTTTATTGGCTAGAGAGCAAAGAAGCTAATTAGGAACCTAGAATAAAGCAACTTGCTCGCCATGGTTTTGTAATAAGTGTAATGACTAGAAAACTGCTAGGGCATATGCACTGAGCAAGGATGTTGCTTGGGAACTGACCCATAGTTTGTAAGAAGTATTTTTCTTAAAGATAACTTCATTAATAAAATAAACTTACAACCAAAACAGGAAGAAAAAGCCAGCCACCAAACAAAAAAGAGACAACTCCGAAAGTTATATAAAATTATTTACAATTTCCGATGTTAAAGCCACACCGTAACGAGCTCATTGGCTTCTGATTGCAGATCGGGGAATCCAAGATATTGAATAACCTTACGCTTGAATAGAATGACGAATCTTGTCCATTTTATCGAAATAAGACCAAGGATAAAGAGACCCCAAGGCCCAACCAACAACAAGCTTAGAGTCCCCTTCTAAGATACTCTCAATAGTCCCTAACTCTTCCAAAGCCAAAACACCTCTCCATAACTCCACATCAAGCACTAAGTTGTTCGGGAGAAGGCTCGCAAAAGAAACCAAGATGGCACTATAGTTATTTCAAGCAACTCCCCCATAGGCAGCTAACTCAAGCTCGCACGCACAACTCCCTTAAAAATTGAGTTTACACCCAAATCTGGAAGGGACCAAGCAACAGATCTCGCTGGAACTGACTGAGGCATAACATGATCCACTGAATCCCACACCCTACATACATCTGAAATACTAATACCAGCAAACCACTCTGATCCCACCAGCCACCAAGCAACTCAGCACTTAATAACTTTAATAAGGTGCCTGATAGAGGACTTTTTACTATTGAAAACTCTTGGGTTCCTTTCCAACCAAATTGACTATACAATACTAACAGTAGCAACTCAAAGAGTCCTAAACGAACTTTCAACTAATATAACTTCTTCATTAAGCAAGGCCGACCAAGCTTTGGGCAGACAAAAAGCCATCCCTAATAACTCAAAGAAATGACACTAGATCTGATAGGAAAATTGACAATGAAGAAGAAGGTGATTTGTTGACTCTTTATCAGCCAAACAAAGCGGGCAAACATTAACAATAATCATACCCCGTAGGCGCAATCTATGAAGCACGGATATTCCGAAACTATTCGAGATCCGTGTCGGGTATAGTTCCGACACGGATACGGCTCGGATACGTATCCAATTAAATAAAATATTTTTTAAATACGGATATGGCAACAGACACGGAAGGACATGGGGCATGACACAGGATACGACAACACGGGAGAAAAGGGGAAAATATATATATATATATATATATATACACACACATATACATATATATATATATATACATATACACACACATATACATACACACACACATACATATACACACACATATACATACACACACACATACACATACACACATACACATACACACACACATACACATACACACATACACATATACATACACATACACACATACACATACACATATACATATATACATACACATATACAAATATATATAAAAATTTTTAATTCGGCATATCTCGCCGCGCCCGTATCCTAGTTTTTCAAAAAATTTTGTATCCCCGTATCCGATACGTGTCGTATCCGATACGTGTACCCGTATCGGTGCTTCTTAGGGCGCAATTTGTCAATCGTCAAAATCTTCTCCAATCTTGCCAGCCAGCCAAGAACCTTCACCTTGTAAGGGAGCAACGCCCCTTCCAAATTTTCAAACTTATCTGAGGCACATCACCAACACATATCAACTTTGTACAAAAAGATATAACTGACAAATTCCCAGGAGGATTAGGATCCTTGATGTGCCTATCATCACCTATGAAAGGGTAAAACACCCTAACAATACACTTCTAATTTTGAAAGGTTCGACCACCAAGGTCTACTCTTGTCACCTATTTTTTATTGTGGTTCAATCACAAAGGTCTAATCCACCTTACAATGTTTAACAATAAAAGAAAAGAACACTTGCCTTGGGCTTTCACAGATCTTCAGTTGTGTTCTTCAATGTTGTCTCCACGCTTCGGTCTTTTAGTCTTCGATGCTTTGAGGATCTGTTATGACCCAACCCGAATCGGGGCGTGACATGATGTCCAGTGAATGCACCCGAAGGAAAGACTTGGTCTAGGGATGGATAAAGGTTCTACAGTAATACCCTAGAAGATTATTCTCTTAATCTTATTCATTGAAAAGCTTTAGAAAGCTTAGATAATTCCATTAACAGTTATTGAAGAGATTAGAGAAGATTGAAAAGAGGTTCTTTGAGGTTAACAACGGTTGGAACCTCTGCAGAGAGTCTAGGAAGGATTGGATTAATTCCCAATTAATTTTCTTAATCATGCTTTAGAGAAACGAGCCATTATTTATAATCTCACTTTGCAAAGGGCTAGACTTCGAGTGCTCAAAGAGCCAGTCCAGCTAGGCACAACAACTAGTCCTTGAGGGATTGATGAGCCTTGCTCAAGTACTCGAGGCTGAGCCTCGAGGGCTCGGACTTGAAAGTGAATTTTACTGTTAAAAAACTTGGTCTTGGATAAATCCTTTGAGGCCTCAAGCTCGAGTACTCGAGCCAGGGATTTAGATCTCGAATTCGAAAGCTGATTTTACTGTAAATTTTTTAGCTCTCAGATAAACTGTCCCTCGAGGACTCGAAGCGAGCTTCGAGTACTCGAGCCTAACAGAAACCATAAATTTGACTTTGTTTTTGAGTGGCTCCATAACAAATTCTACACTACGGTCTCCACTAAACCCTTTAGCCTAAGTGTGTTTTGGTTCAACCTAGTCTCCACTAAGGTCCATCTTACCTGATCGGTTGCCAAACACATGGAGAGATGCTTGCAACTCACTTCTGGTTTTCGAACAGTCTTGATGCAACATCTTCATACTTCTAGAGGCAAGGTTCGACTCAGTCACGGAATTGACAATATGGAGACTCGGATAAATTGGGGCTCTAACACAATGTTGGACTTCTATAGGTCATGTGAAGATTGTTTGGTTAGGAAGTATAGGAGTGAGAAGATTGAGGAAGTGTGCGGTCCCACCCTTATCGTGGATTTTTAAGTTCAATGTTGATGGAGTGGCAAGAGGCAAGCCAGGACCAGTTGGAGTTGGGGGAGTGTTGTGAAATTTGGAAAGAGCAACCTTGTTGCTTTTTTATAGAATCAATAGGTGTTAAAGACTCTAATGAAGAAAAACTGGTGGGGATTAGGAGAGCCTTGGATTTGTGGACAAATTATGGTAAAGGGTAGTTGATTATTGAAGGGATTTGACGAATGCCATTAAATGGGCAAGGGAAAGCAAAATATCATCAGGGAAATCAAAGCCTTAGCTTCTATAGTGGATGATTTTTTTCAGCATGTGAGGCGGTTGGCGAACAAGATAGCAGACTTTTTTGTTAAAGTGGGAGTGGATGAGGATCATGAGTATCTTGTTTTGTGTTAAAGCATATGTTTCTTTTTGTCTCTTTGTAACTGGTGTTTGGGAGGGATTTTTTGCTAGTTTTCTTTGTATTTTGTCTACAGAGAGAGTACCTTATGTTCCCTTGTACTTGGAGACGGGTATAAGACTTTTATTCCCTGTGCTTTGTATGTACTATTTTCTCTAAATTGTTTCTTTTTTGTGACTCTTTAAAAAATGTCAAGTATAGATATGGATATTGGATAATATAACTCAAGGAAAAATTCTCCATCCAAATTTATGAGATGGAACATAAAAAAAAAAATTTGTGGTTTATAATAATCTCTCCAGAGACATCCGCTAAAATTTGAACGATATAGAATAGATTAGTATGAACCCTACGCAAGGATGACACGCACAAATCGAGAAATGGTCCAATTTTTTTTGCTCTATATTCCTTTGCTGGAATAAAGAGGCCAAGGTTAGAGATTGTTATGATTTTCATCAGAGTAAGGTGGTTTGGTGCCCTCAGTTTAGAAGAGGTCTGGAAGATTGGATGATGGTGGAGTGGTTTTCCCTTATGGATCTGTTAAGTAGAGGGTTTGTAGTGGGTAGTGAAGATGATATAAGGTTTTGGGATCCTGACCCCCACGGGATCTTCTCAGTTAAGTCATTTTGTTGAAAGTTGATGTGTGCCGGTGAGGCCCCTCGCGTGAATCCTAAAATTTGGAAGGGCGTTGCTCTTCTCAAGGTTAAGGTTTTTGGGTGGCTTGCAAGTATGGAGAAAACCTTGACGATTGATAATTTGAGATTGAGAAGAATGATGATTGTGAATGCTTGTCTTCTTTGTTTGTCTAATGCGGCGTGGACCATCTTCTCCTTTATTGTAGTTTTGCTTTGAAAGTTTGGAATCATTTCTGTTAGTTGTTAGTGGTGGCCTTCTGTGTCCCAAAAGCTTGGGTTAATTTAGTCAATGAAGAAATGCTTCTAGTGGGTAGTTCGTTTCGAAGAAATCTTTGGGCAATGACTGCTTTGTGCATTGTGTGGTCCATCTGGTTGAAGCTAAATAGAAGAGTTTTTCAAGGAAAGGAGTGCTCTGTCTTGCATACTATTGATGTGGTTAAATGGCGAGTTGCTTGGTGAATGGTGGTTCCGATAAATTTCGGGGGATTTCTATTTCCGATGTTTGTAGAGATTGAGTGTCAGTGGATTTTGTTTAGCCTCATTTGGACCCCGCTGTGTCTGTTGCTTGGTCAGCTTCAGAGCTGGGGCTCTTGAAGCTGAATTTTGATGGCAGTTGTACCCAAGATCTTGGTTTAGCCAGTTATGGTGGAGTAAACGGAATAGTTCTGGAGAGATTTTGATTTCTTTTGCTAGTCCCATCTCAAATGGTTCAGTTTTGGACGTGGAACTTTATGCTTTAAGGCATGGGGTTATGAAGTTGGAAGAGTTAGGGGGCCAGGGGAGGTATTTTAGAAGGAGATTCTAAGATTAATTATTAGCTTGGTTTCGGAATCTTTGTGTCCTTGGATTTACTTAGATAAAGTGGAAAAGATTCGTCATGCAATTACTTCTTTTGGTTTTTCGATTTCATGGGTTGTTGGTCTGCAAATTCAACGCCAGACGATATAGCGTGTCAGGGTGTGTCTTTGTCATCGGAAATTGTAAATCAGTTTATATAATCTATTAGGGGTTTTGGTTTGTAAGGGTTTTCCCTTGTTTGGTAGGCTTGTTTGCCTGTTTGTTTTTATATTCTCCCCTTTTTTGAGTAATGAAGTTAACTTAAAAAAAAAAAAAAAAATCAAATTTTAAAGATTTAAAATCAAAAGAGTATAGTGATCTTATAAATTCAAATTTTATCCATCCAAGTTCCTTACCATGTTCTAAAAATCCCAACCCATTATTTTTTTTTAAATGGATTTTGATGATTTTTAGATTTTTTTCATCGAGTATGTCACATGTGCCTCGAGCATGTAAGGTAGTGTGTGGAGGGGACAACCCCTTCCATTTCATGGATTTTTTTTCCTTTTATTTATTTTTTCGTTTATCACCTCTCCTAGTGGGGCACAACTTAGGAGCCAAGCCCACCTTCTCATTATTTAAATTATAGATTAGAATAGAAGATGTAGGGACACTGTGACATTGGTCCATCTAGGGCTGCAACTCGGGCCGGGTTTCAAGCCAGAGTTAATATTTAGGGAACCCGAAAGAAACCCGGCCCTACCAGAGTTAATATTTAGGAAACCCGACGCGACCCGAATTCTATGCGGGTTTTTGTCAACTCTACTTGACCCGACCCGCTGATTCGAAATTCTCAACCCGACCCGCATGATTGATTTTCATTGTAATCTATACTCCAAATGCGTTGGGTTTTCCTATTTTTCCCTTTTGTCTCTCTCAGATGTTTTGTTTGGTATTTTTTTTATGATATCTACTCATTGGGTCTTTCTTCAGATAGTTCTTCTTTATGATAGGTATGGGTTTTTGCCTCTTTTTTTATTTTTAATGGTATATGCTTTTTTTATGGCTAGTTCTAGATCAGATTTTTTATTTTCATGGTAAAACCTACTATGTAACCATTAGTGAAAGTGAATACATGGTGGATGAAATGTGCCATCTGCACCACAAAAATCACCAATGCAATTAGAGACCTTATCATTTTACTGCAATAATTGATGACCCAAGTAGCTGTGTCTATGTTGTAAGACACGCTTAGACCAATGCTCTGGTTCCAGGGGGGGGGGGGGGGGGGAGAGGAAGGGAATAGGACCAATTACTGTTAATTACCAATTTTTAATTTAACAGATTATTGACATGAAAATGGTTCACAATGTAGTACAAGCAAGCAATCAATCCACAAACCAATCACCACATTGAACAATGATTTATAGTAGTTCGGTTAAATAACCTATATCCACTCTTAGAATCACCCAACCTTGGTTTATCTGGAAATGCACTATGAATGGGTATCTCACCCTCAGAATACACCTAATGAGATTCGACCACCTTTGGTCTACTACTCGACACCTATTTTTTATGGTGGTTCGGGCTCAACGCTCTAATCCACCTTACAATCATGATGATTAAGTACAATAAAGAAACACTTGCCTTGGGAGTGCGCTGAACTTGAGATGATGTGTTTCTCCGATGATCTCCTGGCTTTGTTCTTCAGATTTGAATCTCCATCAGTGTTGGCAACCATAGCAGGGAAAAAGGACTGGGACAAAAGATTCTACGAGGTGTCCTAAAAGGTTCTCTCAAAGGGTCATCTTTCTCATCAGATTTTCATCTTTCTAGTTAACATTTGAGAAAAAGAGATTTGCAAAAAAGTAGTGATTTCAACTGGAAGTCTCGGACTCTCTTTCTGTTGTCTCAGTAATCTATCTCCTTAAAAACAAGATAGGCCCGGTGTTTATAATTTTTCAACTCAGCACAATGGCTAGTTCCCGAGGGCCTCGGGAGCCTCTCAAGGGGCTCGACCGCGTCATCCCGATGGGCTCGGGAGCGCCTTCGATGGGCTCAGCCAACCCCTTTTGGTAATGCCAGCACATGGTCAACTAAGGTCAAACTAGGAAAGTCTAGCTGGATGATCAACAGTTACTTAGGAGGGGTTAGATCTGGGGCCAGCGAATGTGACAGAAAGACTTCATTTCTGAGGGGCTCGGGTATAAGTCGAGGGGCTCGGGTAGGAAAGATTAGAGGAGTGAATTACTCCTTTAGTCACACGGATACCTAGGGTTTATCTGAGGGTATCATACCTGAACAAGTTGCCCAACACATTGCACTGTAGATATTCTTCTTGTCTTCATTTCTTCTTGACACCCAAGGCAAGTCAACCATGGTCACGAATATTGACAAAAGGGTGACTCAAACTTACTGGGGAACTAACATGTCTGAACTCTGAATGCTTGTTTTGAATACAATACAAATATACAATACACTAGAGGGACCTATTTAGTTTGGAAGTAGGAATAGCTTTGACTTTCGCAGCTCAATTGAAATCATTAGTAACTCAATATTGAATTGTGGGTCTTTTTCTTTTATGAGAAAAAAGAAGAATTGCTAGGATCGGATCCGTGTCACTCTGATCTGGGTCATTGACTGAAATTTGTATCTTCAATGGAGATGCAAATCTAGGCCTTATTCATGGTTTATCTTAGTTCATCTTTGAAATCCCAATTGATTAACTTGAATATACCATCCTTTTCCCTTTTCTTAAGTTGCAGCTTCAGTTGCCGCAGTTCGGGACTGATGAGGAAGTAAAAATGGTTGTACTTGTTGATGATATGAATGCATATTCTTTTCTCTACCCGGTGTTGTTGCCATCAAAGAAAGTTGCCTTCAAGTGGTATGGAAATTATGTGTTTTAAGTTAAATTCCATCATTGAAATTCCTTCCATAGTTCATCATTTCCATTTCTTATTGCTAGAGAAATCAGATTCTGCTGTATTTAGAAGTTCAATTGGCTGTGATGTGATAGACAAGATTTTTGAACAACTTGGACAGATGGATGATAGATGCTACTGACTTCATTTCATTAATTTGTTGGTTATTTACATTTCTGATTGCAATTATGCTATATTACTGTATGCTTACTCATAAGATATCTGCATTCCATTCCTTTTCTCTCTCATGGTTGGTTTATGTTACTGGTTTTTGTTTTCTCTGTTTTCTAATCATCTGTTAATTACAGAACATGTTCAATTTATAGTATTTTTCAGTTTGGAAGACTTAAATATAGCAAAAATAGGTTGGAAATGGGTTAGAAATATTTTAGAGTTTAGGAGAGGCTCAATTGCTTGAAACAGTAAGAATGAAGAAGAAGAAGAGGACAAGAATGGATGCCTGGATAGAGAAAAAGGTTAAAATATCAACTGGATCCATGAAATTGGGCCTTAATAGTGTGAGTCAAGATCTGGGCAAGATCTTGCTGATGCAAGGCTATATCGGTTCATCCAACATGTATTAATATCGTTGGATTCATATCATATTAGTTGATTAATATTTAAATCTATGATTTAAGGTAAGGAATTGGGTAACTGATGTGCAATCTCATTTTGGTAATTAATTTTATTTATCTTGGATTAATGATTAAAATGTTTAATAAAAGAAGCTTGGTTGTTGATACATGGACTATATTTCTGCCTAGTTTCACAGGACAACCTCCAGAATGTATCTTCTTTACTAAACAAAGATACAGTCGTCCTTTCCCAACTCCTATACTAGGAAGTCCATTTGACAAACACTTTCTCAGCTTCTAGATCTGAAAGAGATTGATATCTTCTGTTGATTGATGGTTATTCAACAAGTTTGCCTTATTGGGTTCTGATTGAAATCTTCTGTTAATTACAGAACATTTTCAAGAGCTGCGATTCAGTCATAGGGGTAACTTATATGTGCCTCAACTCAGCCTACAAGTGATATTTAGTATATGGAGACCAAACTGAAATTTTCTGGATGAGGGTGGGGGAAGGTGTTTGTATGATGAAGCCCAGAAGCTCATCTCTTGATGTGAAATTTACAAGAATCATCACGGAACTTGATGTTAGACTGTGGAGTCTTAGAGAACTTAGTCCTGAATTTGGTAGTAGAATTTACAAGCCAATCCCCCATAGATTGGAAAGGCTTCAACAATCATGAAGATGATGATTGAGGAAATGCTCATTTTGAGAACTGTCATGGCAATATTTTCTGGTCATACTATCATATTTTTTTAATATCTTGCGTTTTTGTTTCTTATTGATATTATGCTGTCTTCAGTTCCATTGTGCCAAAGATGAGAAAGAATACAATGATCCGGGAATATTTTTTTTTCAATACTCAGGTTCATTGCATGTTTTCTTGCCTTGTTTTTCTTAAAAAAATTTCCTATTTTTATCACTATTTCCTTGCATGAATCTGTATTGAAGATTTTTTCATAAGAGTAGGGCTTTACACGGACTTAGATCCAGCCCGGCGGACTGTACCAGGTCTATATTTCTTATGCTAAGTTTTAAATAAGTTTTACTGATCAATGTTATTTAATTTTCTCCTAATCCAAGCATAGCTTTAATTCCTTGTTCTTGCTACTGCCTTACCTTCAGTCAAGATAGAATCAGGCTTTACTTGTGATCAGGGAAAGAAATCTAGACCGATACATCTCGTATGGCCGAGATATCTCGGGTTTTGGACGCCCGAGATATCTCGGCCGATACAAGATGTATCGGCCGTACAGGTGAGATCTCGGCTGATATGATCGAGATCTCACCGATATCGGCCGATACAATACATCTCGACCAAGATTTGGGTAAAAAAAAAAAAAAAGAGAAAAATATCTGCTAATATTTGTGGGCCCAAGATCTTGATCCTAGCATTTTTTTTATCCCTGCTTGTGATCAAGTCACAGGACTGAATGTTGATAGATTCTATTGTTTATATTTATTTATTCTCACTTGCTCATGTGTTAATTTTTATATATTGCATCATTAATGCTTTTTCTTGTTCTTATTTTCTCAGGTCTAATTTTGGAAGTCATCACGAAAGAGATTCATCAACAAGTAGACAAATTATAGGAAGAAAGACCAAAGAGATCACAACCGATATTTTGTTTAAATGCATTTTCTTATTTAATATTTGTTTTGTATTAAGGATAATAAGCTCAATTTAATTTTTTATGTATAGTTTTTTGTTTTAGGTTTTTTTCCTTTTTTTATTTATTTTAAGTGTAGTATAAGTTTGAAAGTTCACTAATGGTGGTATATGTAAAATATTGTATTAGGTTGAAATGATGAATTCTAGGCTTATAGATGAGTGTATTAAGGTTTTGAATATAAAATTTAATTTAAAAATGGACATTGGGCCTGATAAAATAAAATATTTAGGTTAAAAAATGGGTATTGAGCCTGTTAACATAAACTTTTAGGTTAAAAATGGATATTGTGCCCACTAGCATAAAATTTTAGATTAAAAAATGAATATTGGGTCTATTAGTATAAAGAATTTAGGTTAAAAATAGATATAAAAATTAAGGTTAATTTTTTTGATATAGATGAAATTGGATCTAACAACAGTAATGAGGACTATTAGAGAGGCTAAATGGCCATTTGGACCTTTAATGGGTTTCGGATTGTTCGATAAGTTTATCGGGTCAGTTGGATCCACGTTCTATGGGACCCTATGGTAAGTGGGTTGGATTCAGACGGTCTGATAAGTTTATTGGATCAGATCTGATGAAATGGGCTGGATCTGGATCTGTTTATAGGCCTCCTTAATACTAAAGCATTTTGTAGACCTTTCTTACGCCTCTCTTCATAACATTAGAAGCTTAAAATGGACCGCAGATTTTTCCTCAATATTGATACAATGATGATTATTTTTTCCATAAGTGGCCAACCCCTTGGTAGGTTTAAGTTAAAAAACGTGAAAGAGGAAGAAAACGAACATGTAGAACTACATTTTTGTTTTTCTTCGTTGGCTGCTGCGCTGCAGCTGTTGCTTCTGTTAATTTCCAGCAGTTTAGGGTTTAAAAAGTTTAAACTCAAAGACTTGAGGGGAAAGAAAAAGGAAAAGTACATGACTCGCCATTTAGACACCGTGTGTTTCTGCCAGCAGATGTCGATTTTCAGTTTTTGACTACAAATTACGATTCTGCCCATTCCGCTCGAAATCAACCGATCGATTTTGCAACGCCATTTCGCTTCGATCGATCGATCTGAGGCGTATATAATCGATCGATCGATCAGACAGTTCATTTTCGAATCGATCGATTCATCATAACACGAGATTCAATCGATCGCACGGTTCCATGGGATCGTGCGATCGATTTTAACTGAGAGGTCGACATTTTGACAGTCGACCTCTCCTCTTAAGATCGATCGCACGATCTCAGTGATCAATCGATCGATTGTGACCCGTTCAAAGATCGATTGCACGATCACATAGAATCGTGCAATCGATTTTAACTGAGAGGTCGACAGTTTGACAGTCGACCTCTCCTATCAAGATCGCACGATTATATGGGATCGATCGATCGATTGTTTGTTTAGGGCAAGATCGATCACATAGAATCGTGCGATCGATCTTCCACGCAAAACTGAGTATAAGTTCAATCGCGCCCCTCTTCCTTTTCATTCTTCATTTCCATCTCGCCCCTTTCGAAACCCTACTCCCTTAATCCCGATTTCGAAATCTTCTCTCTCAAAACCTCCCCAATTTCGAAATCTTCTCCCTCAAAGCTCAAAATACACCCCTCTTATTCAAACCCCTCTCTCTCAAAATCCTTTCCAAACTCTTTTCCCTCAAACCCCAAACCCTCTTTCCAAAACGAACCACTCCACTATTTGAAAATACTCTCTCAAATCTCCTATATTGATTCGAAGGTATCTCTCACAAGCTACTCTCTCCATGTACGAACCGGAATCAAAGGTAACTCTTTCTCAAACCCAAGACTCTCAAAATTTGTCATTACATAGTACTATGGATTGTGAGGGAGTTTTATCCACATTTGTTGAAAATGATATTGTTGACAATGAGTTTGTTGAGAGGTGTTTTTCAAGTCGTGACGATTTAGTGAAGCATGTTAAGAAGGTTTCCATTGCACAAGGATTTGAATTGTCCATTTGAAGTGAGAGGGGAACAAATTATTAATGGGTCATGGAGTTGACTATAAAAGATGTGGAGCACAATCATGATCTCACGAGCATATTAGTAGGTCATCCTAGTATAAGGTGTTTTTCAGATGAAGAGAAGAGAATGATCATTGAAATGCATAACAGCAATGTACCACCCCGACAAATTATGACGACCCTTCGAAACAAGAATCCAGAGATTGGAGTATCATCTACTAATTTGTACAATTTTTTGTCTTCGGCTCAAAAAGAGCAACTTAGAGGTCGTACTTCAATTGAAGCCCTGTTAAAAGATCTTCAAGAAGGTGGTTACCAATATTTTCTCAACTATTACAGTAAAGGTCATTTATCTCATCTTTTCTTTACACATTCACTGTCAGTTGTACTTACGAAGAGCTATAATAATATATTTCTCATGTATTGCACTTTTAAAACCAACAGATATCATATGTCATTGCTTAATATCGTTGGTATCACAAGTTTCAACAAAAATTTCTACTCATGCTTTGCATTTATGAGGAATGAAAATTTTGAAGATTACGTATGGGCGTTACAGATATTCAAGAAGGTATTAGGAGTCGATCATGATCTACAAGTTTTTTTGACTGATAGAGATTTGGCATTGAAGAATGTGATTGATTCAGAGTTCCCTAATGTTGTACATATCTTATATATTTGACATATCAATAAGAATATTCTTAGTCATTGTAAACCTCTTTTCAATAAAGTGAAAGAATGGAGTGCATTTTTTACCCAATGGAATGACTTGGTCGAGTCTCCATCAAAAGTTGCATTTAATGAAGCGTTTGAGGCATTGAAACAAGATTTTCGAGATTATTCGGATGCAGTGAATTATATTAGAAGGACATGGATCCCACATAAAAAACAATTCGTCAATGCATGGATCGGTTGGAGTTTACATTTTCAAAATACAGCAACTTCAAGGGTTGAAGGTGCACATTCAGTATTAAAACGATATATAGCTAACTCCACTAGCGATTTATAGGTTGTCCGAAGGAAGATATCACATGCAACTGAAAATCAGTTTCAAGACTTAAAGATTCAAACAGAGGATGAAAAAATCCGGTTTGCTCTTACTGTTTCAATTCCTTTTTTTGATGAAGTGAACGGCAGAGTATCACAATTTGCATTGTCTGAGGTTTACAAGCAATATGTTATGCTCATAAACAGATCATTTTTAACCAATTGTACACATGAGTTTACAGCTTCCATGGGCTTACCTTGTGCTCACAAAATGCAATTGATGAACAAGTTACATTTGGATCAGATCCATCCACAATGGAGAATCGATTTGATTTCATTTGACGACTTAAACATTGAAATGAATCGACCTGGGGATAAATTAGATGTACACTGGGAAGACATTAAGAAAAAAATATGGAAACATGTCTACATTTGATCAAGAGGAGCTCCGAGATCACATCCAAGATCTTGCCAGTGATGAGATGCATATCAGCCAACCTATTATGCAGTACAGCAGAGGACGTCATTCAGGTTCAAAGAATTCAAATGGTCAAACATCTACAAGACGAGATCCTTCCGCATTTGAGATTGTAGAGAATCAATTGACTGGAAGAAGATGTGGGTTATGCAAATATATTAGTCATACGAAGCGAGCATGTCCGAATAGAAGTGTTGCACAGGCATCCTGCAGTATAGATTTAAATGTTTTGCCTCAATCTCACGATTATTACCCTGAATCGCAAGCAACGAGTTTGTCTCAATTATCCGAAGTAAGTTTCTTTTACGTAAGATACATATTTACACTTTCATTCATATAGAATAAGGTCAAAAATACTAACACATACTTCTTTTTCTACAGCCGACTGGTTCTTAAGACTTCTATGACGATTTGACATATACTTCTGGTGATCTTAGAGATTCTGGCGAATTATAGCATTGGTGGAATCAGTGATGGGTGTCTATCATTTTTTCATGTATACAGTTGCAAGAATGTATTTCATTTGTAAAAAGTTGTATTAATTTTAATTCCGATGTACTGAAGCATGTATTCAAGCAACAATTGTTATTTTAAATAAATCCAGCATTGAGTGGTTTGTTACAAAATATGAGACCCTTGCGTAGGGCTTTCACTAAATATGGATTTCATGGATTGTCGCTAAACATGACACCTTTGAGTGGTTTCTCACTAAAAATGGGACCTTAGAGTGGATTGTCGCTAAACATGAGACATTTGAGTGGTCAGTTAACAAGTATGGGACCTTAGAAATCAGATGACCTGATTAAAAAAGAGTTTTACCATTAGCGAGGAAGTTTGTTAAGGAACATTGGAGTAAACAACCTGTGGAAGAAATCAATCCACATCAAATAAAAATCAATCCACAGTTAAAGGGAAAGAATATGCAGGGAAACTTTAAACCCTAAACCCTAAACCTATGAAAGAAATCAATCCACATCAAATAAAAATAAATAAAAGTTAAAGGGAAAGAATATGCAGGGAGAGTATAGGTAAGAGAAAAAGCACTGAGAGAGAGGAGTGGAGAGAGAGAGAGAGAGCAAGTAGGGAAAGAGTAGGGCAAACAAGAGAGAGAGTGCAACCAAAGAAGGGGAGAGATGAGAGAGCAAAGAGAAACGGTAAGAGAAAGGAAGAGATGAGAGAGGAACAAAGGGTTAGAGTTTTAACATTTTAGTTAGGTTTTGGCATTTTTATTTCTCAAATGCCGACGGGCCTTTCGAACCGTTCATGACCTGCTCAAATATTATTAGACCATATGGGTCTGATCCACAAAATACAAATAGACTCTATGATCCGATCATTTTGTTAATAATCAGGTCGAGCCGAATGGTTTGCGGGCGAGACCTGAATCTATTTACAGTCCATTGCAAAGTAAGCTAAAACCTCAAGTTATAACACATGCACTCTGGCTAAAGATAAATCCGTGAATAATGTTAACGTATATATGACACATCAAAATTTATAATATAGTATCTCTAATGCAATAGTCGATTAGTATAATAATTTTAATTGAAAAGTCGATTTATGCGGATGCCACTCTACGTGGAGCGGATAAAAGACATACCTGCCGAATCAAGGTAACATACTCCGCTAGAGCATACGAAATCTCAAGTCATCACACCTCAATTATCATCCATCACGCATCATGCTTAAACCCCCTTTGAGAAAAAGAAAATTGAGAGATTCACCGTGGCCACGTTGCTCCATCCTCCCAACTGCTCCGTGTGGGCCCCACTTACCTATTTCTCCCTGGCCCTTCTCTTTCCTCCTCTCCTCTTCTCTCCTCTGTCGATATTTTTCTTCTCTTCTCGTCTCTAAATCCCACAGGCCACACGAGGATTGCAGGGATGGGCAAGTTACCACCCTCTGAGCCCTCTCTCTCTCTCTTCTCTCTGCTTCTATTTTTCTTCTAGAACCTCCAAACCTCTGTTTTTGTCTATTTACATATCCCCTTCTCTCTTATTTTTCTTCTTCCTTCTTTTTACCTCTTCAGATTCTTCTATCCATCCATAATATAATATATAAACCCTAGGAGAAATCTCCTTCCCTTCATTTCCAATCTTCTCTTCCATTTCTCGCCAGATCTCTCCTGGATCTTTCCCTTAATTCACTCCAGGATTTCCAATCTAGGGTTTTCAGTCGCTCTCATATGTGGTCACAAGATTAGGGGCTGAACCAGAAGCAAAATATGTCGATCTTGCCCAAGAGCGAATCCATCCAGATCCGTGAGGTGTGGAATGACAATCTTGAAGACGAATTTGCCCTCATCCGTGACATTGTCGATGGCTACCCCTACATAGCCATGGACACCGAATTCCCTGGCATTGTCCTCCGCCCTGTCGGAAGCTTCAAGAACTCCTCCGATTACCATTACCAGACCCTTAAGGCCAATGTCGATCTCCTCAAACTGATTCAACTCGGACTCACCTTCTCCGATGAGGATGGCAACCTTCCCACCTGCGGCACTGATCAGTTCTGTGTCTGGCAGTTCAATTTTCGAGAATTTGATGTTGGGAGCGATGTCTTTGCCAATGATTCCATTGAGCTCCTCCGCCAAAGCGGCATCGACTTCAAGAAGAACAATGAGCGGGGTGTTGATTCTTCACGCTTTGCTGAGCTTCTCATGTCTTCAGGGATTGTGCTCAACGATGGAGTACACTGGGTCACCTTCCACAGCGGCTATGACTTCGGGTACCTCCTTAAGATCCTCACTTGCCAGAACCTACCGGACACGCAGGCTGGGTTCTTCAATCTCATCAAGATGTATTTTCCGATGGTGTATGATATCAAGCATCTGATGAAGTTCTGCAACAGCCTGCACGGAGGGTTGAACAAGCTTGCTGAGCTCTTGGATGTTGAGAGGATTGGGATCTGTCACCAGGCAGGTTCAGATAGCTTGCTCACATCTTGCACCTTCAGGAAGTTAAAGGAATCCTTCTTTAATGGAGCTACTGAGAAGTATGCTGGCGTCTTGTATGGTTTGGGTGTTGAGAATGGTCAGAATACTCATTGAAAATAAAATAAAAAAGAGAAAATGGAGATAATGGAAGCATGTTCGATGTTGAATTGCGTGTAGGTTTGGCATCTCATATCTTTCTATGTAGTATGTACACCCTTGGCAAGGAAATGTTCTCTTTTTAAATTATGACTTTGATGGATTTCCCATTTGTTTGGGAAGGAAATCCAAAAACATCATTGGGCAAGGATGCTGATATTCTGCCTTTTCCTTACCAAGTCAATATTATTATTGCTCTAGGGCATGGGAGAAAGGTTTGTACCTGTAGTATATCTTATTTCATGTTGCTTCAAAGGCATAGGTAAACGCGATAGAACTCAAACCACTTTGGGATTTGTTCCTAACATCCATTTTCACTGTTGGTAATTTTATGGTATTGGTTCCTCGGAATAGGTTAGGATATACCTCTGAAAAAAAAAAAGAATAGGTGAGGATATGACCTCTGGAAAAAAGGATGAGAATATGGGGTTTTAGCTTTAGTGGCTCTAGTTGAGATTCATCTACTGTCAGAAGTTGAATATCTTTGTTGCATGATTCTCGCTCATGTGGAGTATGTTTGATGCCCATTGCCTTGCCCAGATATGCCATGGATACAATAAGGGCTCTCTGAGTTCAGCACAGACATTGATATGATTAAAATTAACTATCAGGTATAGACCCATACATATCTTGCACTGTCTGTCTAACAAAGGATGTCTAATCTTCCAAGGTATGCGGTCTAACCTTTCTTTTTGCTATTTTAACTTTATTATGTACTGCATTTCATCAACTCAATTTACAATTTCAGACAAGAGTCTATACTTTGTAGCACAACTGGCAACTGCTAATTAGTGCAACCACAAGTTGATGGTTCGAGGCACGTTACCATTTAAAGAAAGGTGCTTTAAGATTTCTTTTTACCATCTGCAATATTTGAAATAACTTCATCTGCTGCTACTTTGATGCTTGATTTTTTTTTTTGTGATATTGGTTAATGGCCTTTTTTGTTTGTTCATGACATCAATGGATCAATTGTAAGATTTCCTTTGAATCTTTCTTTTATCCTGATTGCAAATCTATTAATTTTTTGTTAAATATATTAAGTTTTAACAATGAGATAAATGTAGAATCAAATGGAAGATTTGATTTAGACCAAGTTGGTACGATAGGGGCAAGATGGGAGAAGTGTTGGGAAGCTAGTGGAGTATTGTGTGACAAAAGAGTCCCATATAGTTTAGGGGGTAGTTTTATAGAACGCTTATGAGACCCGTAGTGCTTTATGAAGTGAAATATTGGTCAATGAGGAAAAGAAACATATACAAAAAAATGGTTATAGAGATATGTATGTTAAGATGGATGAGAGGAATAATATTAAACGATTATAATGACCCCAATAGGGAGACCATGAAAATAATTCAATACATGAAAAAAAAAATAATAAAAGAGTTGCATAACATGGTTTGGTCATGTATGTAAAGACTGAAAATAACCTTAAAAAAATTGAGAGGTCAAGTCAAAGGTAAAAGGAGGAAAGGGAGGTTACTAAAACTTGGTGGCAGAATATAATAAAAAGATGTGAATAGTTATTTGTCTCTTTCGTGGAGCCAGGCGAGGTTTATTGAAATCGTGTAAATACTCAATGTAAATCAGTTTCAAACGCTCTTTCAAAACACAACTCCACGCACGTCCAGACTCGACGTGATTTTTGGATTTTCACAACAAGTCGGCATGACTCTAGTTAATTAAACCATCAGTGTTCCCATTGAGTCACTGGGTTTAATTAACACAAAGAATTGATTCAATTAATTCCAAAAAAACTTAACAAAGTTAAGAATTAGCTAGTTCTTGAAGAGGGATTTTAGTTTGTCCTCTAATCCACCTAACTCAATTAGGGATCAACAAGCACACTCCTTGACTCGGCTGCAACCTTAGTTGTCTTAGGCCTCAATCGAATTTCTCATGAAGAGAATAAATTTTATTTTATAAATTGCTCCCCCCAAAATCGGTTGATTATATTTACTTAAATAGAAGAAAAAACCAAATCCTACACTAACTAGGAGACTACCCATATTCTCAACTATGACTCATAGTTTGAAATAACCAACTAATCCTAAGGAAACTATGGTAGCCAACGTTGGGGCTAATCCTAAAGCAATACTACCACTAAGCTCTCAACTATATTGGACTTCGTCTTGGGCAATTTCCTCTCAATTGGGCCTTGATGTGTTGGGCTTGGCTCGTTTAGGCTTGTAATGACCCAAATTGTTCACGCACCCGCCAGGTTCGAAAATAAAATTTCCATCTTTCAACTTGGCGTCCAAACCTGCAAAATTGCTATTACACCTGCCTGGATCAAAATTAAAAGTTTGATCATGTCCACAGATGACCACATCATTACTCTACTTGCTTTCTAGATCTAAGCTACTTTTTTTTTTTTTTTAAATGGTTCATATATTAATAGATAAAGAGGCACCAGAGGTGCAAATATAAAGAGATAATACAGAAGAAAACAATAATCACTAAGAACTGGAAAATGAACGAAACAGTGAAGTCTCAAGTAAGATCAACCCATTCTTTCCAGGAGTGCAAAATGTCAGACATAGAAATATTCCTGAATTCCTTTAACGAAGCAGCCCAAGAGGCACACTTAGCAAGATCTCGTCTTCCAACCGCCACACTGGATTCACTTGTATCTTTGAACAACCTATTGTTTCGTTCCCACCAAAGGCTCCAAACAATGGCAAATAAAGATAACCGCTACAATGAAGAGCATTTAGGCGAGACAGAAGCAGTGTCCCAAGTAAGGATAACTCAAAAATTGACGATGGCATAACCCAAGCCACCCCAAACTAATCAAAAAATGAGTACGAAACTTCAAGCTACTCTTTTTGAGGTACTTTATGTATCAAATATCAACTTATAGTTGCACTTCCAAGTGTCAATGTATTTTTCATGCTCAGCTGTTGAAATGAGGATTTTATTTCAAGCTTTATAAGTAGCCATAATCAAAATCGATAAAATGCTTCTAGGTCTATCACTCTACCCAGTTTCGCTTGTTGGGGCAATAAATTATCAATCCAACTTATCATTTGAAAACATGCATGATTATGCTATAAATTAATCAATGCATCTCATTGTTTGCTTATGGTTAGCGTTAGTGGTGGGTTACCCAATGGAAGGAGGTGGCCTTTTCTTAGACGCATTGCAACAACCTATGATTTAAAGAGAGCTTTTGGATCCTCCATTTTGATGTGAGAGATGTGTAGCCTATTATGTGTAGCCTATTACAACTTAATATCAATGCGAGTGTTAGGTAATTGTTATGGTTTGTAGTTCATGCAGTTGGCAGTAATTATTTTATTATTTGAATAAAATAAGCTTGTGTGATGAGGAGAATATCTTGCTAATACAAGATGGAAGGATGAAGATTTTATATAATATCATGGGTTTGATAGAAAAGGACCTATACAACTGTCTTAGACGTGGAACCGACCATGGTATGGCTTTGATGAAGGTGATCATGTTGCTACGAGAGAGATTAAATGAGGGATAAAACCTATAGGCCAAGATGAAGCTCTATTCACTTCGGTAATTGCGTTTGTTGAATTTAAGGGTGTCTCCAAAACTTACCGAGGGGCTTTTTTCATTAACGGAGCAATTAAAACTTTAAAAGTACGAGGATTACAATTAAAAATTGACAAATGAACAAATCCTGGCGAGTGAATGGGTTAATAAAATGGAGGGGTTATTGTGGTTCATGCCAAGTTGGATCTCATGCAAGTTCTCAGTATGGCAGGGGCATTTTGATAGGTCTTTTGGGGCAAATCCAGGTTTTGTTTCATGAGGTTCAAGATAGAAGTGGGTACTAAAAGTGTGGAAGACATAGTTCACATGGGGTGCCTTGTGGCAAGTTGACGTAGACATTAAGGCTATGTTTGGATAGGGAGAAGTGAGAAGACGTCTACTCAATTCTCCTTACTTCCCCTATTTGAATGAGAAAGGAAGGAGAAAGTCGTACTTTCAAAAAAAAAGGAGGAGAAAGTGGAGCCTACAGTCTCCTCACTTCATCTTTTCTAGGAGAAGGTTCATGCCTCCACCTTTATCAAGAGACAGTCACCTTCTCCTCCATAGATAGCAGGGGACATCTCCTGCTTTAAGTTCTCCCCATCCTAACATAGCCTAAGATGGGATGCACACATGGGACTCATGGTCCACCCATTTAACCAATTTTAGATTATTAAGATTTAGATTAGGTTTTTTTTTTTGTGATTTTAAATTGTGGTAATATTTAGGATGTATTACAATGTTTGAATGGTCTAAAATTGGATTCAATGGGTAGCTCATTGCAGCATGTGTGGACAAATTCAAAGATGGAATCAGGTATAAGGCGGGTAAACCCTAATCGGATAAAGTTTTGATCTGATCTCTTGCGTGACAATTCCACTTTGGCCTTCTCGCTTCCCATCTCTTTACTGACTATCTCGATTGCCATCAAGGGTTATTTCAAATTTCTACTTTATCTATAGAGATCAGGTTGTTTGGGACCTTTTCCTTAGACGTAACCTTTCAGATTCAGAAACTGATGATTTCATTGGGCTCCTCTAGATCATTAGTTCCTACGGAATTCGGCCCACCGATGAGGATAGCCTCATGTGGTGGCTTGATCCTACTAGATTTTTCTCCGTAAAATCCTTCTATGCTTGGAGTAATCAGACGACTGTCCTTGCTATTGTTAACCTGAACATTTGGGTATCTAGAGCTCACCTCGAGCAATTAGCTTCCTTTGGACTACTGGTTCGGGACAACTTACGCAAAAGAGGAAGAATCATGGTTAGTGCTTGCCCATTCTATCCTCGAGCAGCGGAAGAGACGAATCACCTCCTTATTCATTGGCAGTGGTTGAGCTATCTTATACCTGGGACACTACGTTGGTGTTTCCAAAGTGCTCTATTTTGTGGCATTTAGCATTTTTTGCCACATTTTGGAGCCTTTGGTGGGAGTGCAATAACAGGGTGTTTAGGAACTTTGTTGAGCTGAGTCAGTCAGTTTCTAGCCGAGCTTTTGCTAAGTGTGCCTCGTGGGCTTTCTCGCTAGAGGAATTCAAGAATATTACCATGACTGACATCGTACGAACTTGGGAAGAATGTGCTAATCTTCAATAGTTTTTTGTTCCAGTTGTTGTTCTTCTTGCTTTTGGCTTTGTCTGTAGTTTTTGGGAAGCTTGCAGTGTTGTTGCTTTTCCTCTTTCTTGTTTGCTTTCTATGTACACATGCAGTGCCCTTTATTTTTAATATATTTACCATTTTAAAAAAAACTGTCTATTCACGAGCCTAGGTTAGTATGATTTTAGCAGGTTAGTATGATTTAGCACCGATTATTATTATTATTATTATCTTGAAAAGTAACAGTTATGACTATTATTGTTGTGAGGGTGGAATTACCTTGCATGTAGAAAGACTGACAGTGGATCAAGTTGGTGGTAATCTGACTCCAGTTTTGGTTGAAACTTGAATATCAAGCCTTGGACAAGCTTGTACAGAATGAGGAGGTAATGAATGAGGCTATATATATTGTGGAGGTGATGAATAAAACATCTACCCAATAGCAACAAGCCGTGATTGGAGAGGAATTTGACGATGAGCAGTCCAAAAATAATTCTCTTGGGGAAGAAATTGTTGGTGATTTTTCAAAAAGAAGGTGAAACTAGAATGTAGCTGAAAGAAATGGAGATTAGAGATTTCCTGTGAAGAAGTTTGTCATAGAAAAGATATACTTGAAACCCAATTCCTCTACAAGTAATCCAACCAATTGTTTTTTTACCTGCAATAATCCATTTCTGAAAAAGATTTAATGGGAGCAAGAATGGGAGTAATCAACAACATTAATGAAGATCCTTTCTTGGATTGCGATGGGCATTGGCAGTAGGAAGAAGAAAGACTTTGAGGAGATTGATGAAACAGGAAATTGGTACAATAATGATTCAATAAACCGAAAAAAGGTGATTTGCAAAAATGCTATTGTGGTTGTGTGGGGTAAAAAAAAGGCAGGGTGGTTATGGGTCCTCAGGTGGCCTTTTATTGATGTGGGGCAATATAAAATGGGATTTGGTAGAAGACAATGTTCAAGACAGAATTGATTTTGCTACTCTAAAATGCAGGGAGTTAGGGAATTGCATCAAAGAATGCAAAGGAGAGGGACAAAAAAATTAAGGTAAAACCACTGAAGACCACTCCCTAAAATAGTCAAAAAACAACCGGAGACAACACCAAACACAGACAAAAAGTCCAAACCAAACCAATACACTCCTTCGAATCTCTATAAGTGCCTGAGATGGAAAGGTCCTGGAATTCTTTCAATTGGAGGCCCACGCAGCACCTTGACTCTTCTACTAACATCCACTGGCATTTATTGTGCTCCACCACAGACACCACAAAGTGGTTAAATAAAGCAAGTTGCCAAAGCAAGGAGAACCTTGGTGTCGACTTGAAAAACATCCAAGCATGAGAAAGACAGGTCACTGTGTCAGCATTGTAAGCACTGAACTTCGCTTCAAACTGCTAAAAAAAACAGAAATGAAGTAAATGGTGATCGACATGATATTCCAATGTATGGTGGGATATTTACTTGGTCCATTCATTAGGAGAGGGTAGTGATGTGCTTTCTAAACAGCTATTTTTTTTCCTCTCAATAGTGAGCTAAGGTCTTCAAAGATGTTGAGGAGATTGGGAAACGAAGGAAAATTGATATGATCATGATTCAATAAACCAAAAAAGAGGTGATCTGCAAAAATGATATTGTGCTTGTGTGGGGTAAAAAGGAGGTAGGGTGGTTATGGGATCCTCAGGTATACCTTCCATTGATATGGGACAATGCGAAATGATTTGGCAAAAGACATTATTCAGGAGAGAGCTGTTTCTGCTTAATGCAAGGAGTTGGGGAATTGTAACAATATATAGTAATGTCTATGGTCGGATTTGAAGGGAAGTAGGAACAACTCAGCCATCCCATGGAGTATAGTATGATACTCATTCAAAAGTCAAGACAAA
Source organism: Chimonanthus salicifolius (assembly GCA_013350335.1). Classification (NCBI taxonomy): domain Eukaryota; kingdom Viridiplantae; phylum Streptophyta; class Magnoliopsida; order Laurales; family Calycanthaceae; genus Chimonanthus; species Chimonanthus salicifolius. Next base: position 68,795,361 of record CM023536.1, on the reverse strand, counting down.
ATTAAGAGAGGTCTTGAGTTTGATTTAGCTCAACACCCTTCTAGACCACTCTCTGTAGGTGTGGGATTGGGAGGCTTGCACATGTTCTAAGGATTAGTCATGTTAAAATTTCTCATGTTCAAATACAAGTGAGACCGCTGGACACCTTAGCTTGCACATGCTTTAAGGACTAGTCATGTTAAAATTTCTCATATTCAAATACAAGTGAGACTCTTGGACACCTTGGTCATAAAAAAAAAGGCAATTATTTAATGTGACTTTTCACAGTAAAAAAGACAATTACAATTGATACATGAGTAATTTCTTTCATACAGAAACTAGAAACTTTTAACAATAAATCTAGATCATTCATTAATTGCTAAATGCAACAATGCTTAGGTGTGTGTGTATATATATAGAAATTGTTAGACGAGTCCAATTGAATAGATTAAATGGGTGTAATAAACTCTGTAAATTTTCTATTCAAGTACTTATCATTTGATCTTGCCATAAGTGAATTCATTAGTTTCATGAAATTTAAAAAGATGAATATATAGATCTCTACATTTAAAAATTAATTTTTCAGACTTTTAAAAAGTAGACTAATATTTTTTAAATAGTGTCATTTGAAATTATCTTCATGATTACAATAATAGTATAACATCATTCATCTTAAGAATAAGTAGAAATAGAAGAAAACAAGCTGAATGAATTTAAATTTGACTATTAAGTATTTGCGATTTGGTGTTGTGTAAAGCATTGGGAAGAAGAATTTATGTCTTTTCTTTTTCCCCTACTAATATTTGAGGTTGCTTCCGACGCACTAAATTTATTTATTTTTTCACTAGGAAAACCTTTTGTCTATTTTAAAGTATGACATGGACCAAATCATTTTGAGCAAATTTAATTATAAATATTTTTACTTTTGAGTATTGACATGAGAAAAATGGATAAATCATTTTGAATTTACTAAATTTATTTTTAAAAACTTATTTTTTTATTTCTCGTCAATTTCACTTATTTAAGTGTTGATATGATATGTGAGTGAATCCTTCGAATTGACAAAATCGATATTTGAAATTCTATTTTTATTTTATTCAATTAGAACAAATTTCTCTAATATTAGGTGCTAACTAGAATGTGGGCTTAATGCTTTCAAATCGTCACATTCAATCACAAAATTATAAAATAAATTAACCAAAATTTACATAATTTTTTCTATTGGTTAGTGCGGACATGACATAAATGACTCCAACGTAGCAAATTGCATACTAAATTTCTTATTTTCAGTACCAACACGTTAAAGGCATGTTAAATTCAAAATTATTGTCAAAATTTAAAATCTATTCTTGTTTAAATTCCTTTTATATAATTTTTTTTTTAATATTTCATGAATATCTATAACTAATATATGAAAAACTCTCATTGTATTATTATTTTATGAAGAATATATTTATATTATTAGTTACTACTCTAATTCTAATGATGCCTTCAAATGGCAACATTTGTGATACACGGATTCTATATTTTAGAAATCTAAATTGCATATTAATTTTCAAACTTCAAAGTGGTGAAACTACAAAATGTCGTGTTTTTGTGCATTAGGGCACAACGCCTTACGTGAACCCAGTTTATGTTGAATTTAATATGTTAAAATTATTTTTTCCTTTCTTAAAATTTAGATTAGATCATTTATAATTTTTATTTAATGTATCATCATTGTTAGATTAATTATGATAGTCAAAATATTTATTAAATAGTTTATTTTTAATCTAAAAAATTTGAAGCTAACATTGTTTAATGATTCTCATTTTTTATAATATGACAGCCCTCATGATAATTTATAAATTTATATAACTTTTGTAATCAATGGATAGGATCCAATATTTGACATGTCTCATTATAATTTTGAGCTTTTCCAACTTGAGCATTTTCTAAACTTACACTTATGAATTTTGTATTTTTTGTCAGACTCTCCGACTCTCCGATGAATAGAACATTATAAGAGAGATGGAATGATATCTATAAGTTTTTTAACAATATATTTTATTTATATAGCCACTCAACTACTCAAGCATTTGCCAAACTTTGTTAGACTCGTCATTGAACACATCAATATAAAAGAGGTGGAATACCATCTATAGATTTTCTAACAAAATATTATATTTATACAAGCAACTTACGATTTCAACCTGGTAATAAGCCATGTCAAAAAAGTAGATCTCAACTTATCATAAAAAAAAAAAAAATTGATTTGAGAGAGATGTTGTCAATTTATCGTAGGACTATCATATTCTAAAAATGAAACCAATTAAATTATTCTTACTCTTGATATTTAAATAAAAAAATTATTAAATGAATATTTTTACCTATTTAATCAATGATAAAAATGTATTAAATAACCCACATGGGTGTAGCTCAGCTGGTTACCTCCCGCCTCAGGAAGTGGGAGGTCCCGGGTTCGAGCTCCTATGGCCTAACCTTGGTGTGCCTTAAGGGCAGGGGTCCACTAGTAAGGGTTTTACGCTGGGTATCCCGTGGTTTGTCACACGTAAATTCAAAAAAAAATGTATTAAATAAATATCAAATAAAGTTCAATTTAAGGGTTATTAGATGGGAGTTCAACGACCCTTAGATTGAGAGAGATACCATACTTGATGCTTTCACTATTTTTGTGACGCGTCTTTGAGGTTTAAATATCATATTTATTATAATCTACCCATCTAACCAATTTGGTGCCTAACTAGTCTATAAATAGATTTTTCCCATCTGCCTACCCTTGTTTGGTACTTTGATGGTGGCCCTAGTGAGCCTGAAGCATTATACTGTCACAACTCACAACTCGCTACCGTCCCAATATCTATACCTACAATTCTACGAGGGCTTTAAAAGTAAAAGGGTATTCAGCTTCAATTTCAATTTAGGGCATCCCATCTTGACTTCGAGTTTAGGGTGCCAACAAATGTCTATTTCTGGAAAATTTGTAGGGGCAAATCAAAATTTTAGAAATCGAATGGTCAGAATAAAATTATTAGAATTCTCCATATCATAGTCTTAAATAGATGGTTAAAAGGGATTAGATTAAAAAAATACTGGATATTGAGTGGTAATTGTAGTTAGATCCCAAATCTGGAGCCTTGTGACTGAAGAATTTGTTTCTCAGTACCTTCCGACTGAAACCTTAAGTTGGAGCTCGGATGCCACAGAACCATCTCTCTTTGTTGTTTGTGTTGTTTCTAAAATATAGTCTACTTAGAATTTCTTATACATGGTAATTTGAGTGCACTGTCTATACGAACAATCTACAAAATGATCGATCTAAAAAGCTTCAAACACTTTTAACATTTTATTCAAATTGTCATATTCTGTTGATTGATTGTAAAATTTAAAAATTAATTAATAATTTCATTTTAATGTTTAAAAATAAATATTGAATTCACTTCAGACAATCTATTACTACGCATAATTTACATCCAGCAACGTCAAAATATACATCCATCCTTTAATGCAACGTACGAAACATAATTGAAGGACAAGCATTGGACATTCAGTTCGGAAGTAGAAGATTGGCGGGGGGACAGAGACCATCCAACAGATGGACCAAGTTATCTTTAAAACTGCTTTTATTTGACAATCTCGTTTTCAACTTCATAATCTACGCTGATTTGAATTACTGTTTATTGATGTGAATTAAAGTTGTTTCCATTTTTGTGTAAAAAAAAAAAGTGCGATTTACAGACACTTGATTTTTCTATCTCTACACACACATTTTTAGATTTTCGTGGCAAATTATCATTTTACTCCTGTATTTTCATTCATTCGAATGAATTGCCAGTTCATTTTGACATTCATTCAAATGAATGCCCAAGTGTAATTTCAATTCATCCGAATAAATTGGCTGAACAGTAACACGGAATATTGCTCAGCCACATTCATTCGAATGAATGTCCAAGTGTAATTTCAATTCATTCGAATAAATGGGCTGAACAGTAACACGGAATACTGTATAGATGATTCATTCGAATGATGCTACAGTATTCAAGTGAAATTTCAAGTATACATTCGAATGAATGGGCTGAACAGTAACACGGAATACTCTTCAGCTTCATTCATTCGAATGAACATATGGTTCTGTAATAGTCCGGCCCATAAAAAGGGCTTCAGATCGGCCAATAAGATATTGTCCGCTTTGGGCCCACACGTGCACAAGTGCGAGCCCGCACGATTTTTGGATCGAACCCGCCCCAAGTCCGGGTCCAAAACGCGTCTTTTTGGTTTAAGGGAGCAAGGCTACTTATAAACCCCCTCTCAAACTCCTCAACTTCCGATGTGGGCAGGGGTCAAAAATTCGGCCGATACTGTGCGTATCGGCCAAATTATATCGATTTTTTTACGACCGATTTATATCGGCCGATACGTATAGTAGCGGCCGTACAAAAAAAAATTCGGCCGATATGACTGAATTTCTGACCGATAATTCAGTTATGATATCGGCCGAATTTTAATAATTCGGTTGTTTAGTTTTTTTTTTTAAAAAAGCTTTTTTTTTTTAAGAAATATCGGAGTAGAAAGAATGGAAAGAGAAAAAATAAAATATGGAGAAAAGATTGAAGAAAAAAAATCGCTACAGCTTACCTTTTTCTTCTTTTTCTTCTTCGTTATCGGAAAAATACAGAGAGAGGTGGCGGTTAGGGTTTAGCAGAGAGAGGGAAAGAGAAGAAGGGTATCAAAAAGAAGAGCGTTAGGGTTTGTAAGTGAACAAGTAACTCACGTGAGCTTACTAAAAAGCTCACGTGTGTAACCTAATATTTTTTTCAAAAAATTACTTTAAAAGGAAAGTAATAAAATTTTGTTTTAAATAGAAAGTAAAAATTATAATATTTTCTTTTATTTATCTTATTGTAATAATTTAATATTATATTTACCATCTAATATTTTTAGGGTATCCATTCATAGTGATTAAATAATAAAATCTCCTTTAAAACTTTAAAGTTATTTTTTAAGCACTGTGTATTTCCAAAATTTCTCAAAATGAATATTCGGACTAATTACGATAACCTGATAAAAATACTTTAAAACTTAAAGATCTTTTGACACTCTTAAATATTTAAAACACACTATTTTACAAATAAGGATATCCCAAGGATATGCCGAAAACACATTTAGGAGTGTCAAAAGACCTTGAAGTCTTAAAGTATATTTATCAGGTTATCGTAATTAGTCCGGATATTCAATTTGAGAAATTTTAAAAATACACGATGCTTAAAAATTAATGTGCATAGTGTATTAAATAATAAAATCTCCTTTAAAACTTTAAAGTTATTTTTTAAGCACTATGTATTTTCAAAATTTCTCAAATTGAATATCCAGACTAATTACAATAACCTGATAAAAATACTTTAAGTCTTCAAGGTCTTTTGACTTTGCTAAATGTGTTTTCGGCACACCCTAAGGATACCCTTATCTGTAAAATACTGTGTTTTCGGCACACTCTAGGGATATCCTAACTTAAAATAACACTCATTGACTAAAAAAATAAATTATGAAATTATTTCTACAAATTTTCCTCATTTATATCATTTTCCTTGTAATTTTCACAATTTTATTACTAATTATATAATTTCCCGTTATTGTAACTTCAAAAATATATTAGAAGATGTAAATGTCCGATATTTTATGAAAAAATTATATATTCAATAAGCCCATAATTATCTGCATTTACTGTAATTTTTTTGAATTTTTTTTTTAAAAAAAAATGGGTAGGAGAGAGAAAAAATTCGACCGATATGAAAAATCGGCTGGGATCTCTGCCCGGCTGATTTTTCTACCCCTGGATGTGGGACTTTCCACAACTCCCACCCACTGCTGGGCTGTCGGATCCGATCGGCCCACTCTGCTGGCCCGTCTGACAGGGCCCAGTTTCACTTGGATCAGCCTATCTAGGGCCTGGCCTCTGGCTCATGGGTCAGGATATCACAATCCACCCCCCTAAATCCCAGAGCCGCCCTCGGCTCGACCCAATGAACCCAATGGAAGGCAGTAAGCTCACACAGTCCGAGTGTAGAACCCGGAACTCTGATACCATTTGTAACAGTCGGGCCCATAAAAAGGGCTTGGGGATTGGCCAACAAGATATTATCCGCTTTGGGCCCACACGTGCACACGCGCGAGCCCGCAGGGTTTTTGGATCAGACGCGGCCTAAGTCCGGGTCCAAAACGCATCTTATTGGTTTGAGGGAGCAAGGCTACTTATAAACCCCCTCTCAAACTCCTCAACTTCCGATGTGGGACTTTCCACAACTCCCACCCACTGCTGGGTTGTCGGATCCGACCGGCCCACTCTGCTGGCCCGTCCTACAGGGCCCAGTTTCACTTGGATCAACCTATCTAGGGCCTGGCCTCTGGCTCATGGGTCAGGATATCACATGTTCATTCGAATGATGCTACAGTAGAAGCATTATTTAAATAATAAAATTTATTTTAAAACTTTAAAGTTATTTTTTGAGTAATGTGTATTTTCAAAATTTCTCAAATTAAATATCCGGACTAATTACGATAATGTGATAAAAATACTTTAACACTTTAAAGTCTTTTGACACTCCTAAATACTTAAAACACAGTATTTTACAAATAAGAGTATCCATCGGCTGTGCCGAAAACACATTTGAGAGTGTCAAAAGATCTTGAAGTCTTAAAATATTTTTATCAGGTTATCGTAATTAGTCTGGATATTCAATTTGAGAAATTTTAGAAATACACTGGTGCTTAAAAAATAACAGTACTATATTGCCGATGCTACAGTAATGCATAGTGCATTAGTTAAATAATAAATCTCGTTTAAAACTTAAAAGTTATTTTTTAAGCACGGTGTATTTCTAAAAATTTTTAATTTGAATATCCAGACTAATTACGATAATCTGATAAAAATCATTTAAGACTTTGCAAGGTCTTTTGACACTCTCAAATATGTTTTTCGGCACAGTCGAAGGATACCCTTATTTGTAAAATACTTATATTTTAAGTATTTATGAGTGTCAAAAGACCTTAAAGTCTTAAAGTATTTTTATCAGATTATCGTAATTAGTCTGGATATTTAATTTGAGAAATTTTGAAAACACATACTGCTCAAAAAATAACTTTAAAGTTTTAAAATAAATTTTATTATTTAAATAATGCTTACTACTGTAGCATCATTCGAATGAACTATATGTTCATTCGAATGAATGAGGCTGAACAGTATTCCATGTTATTGTTCAGCTCATTCATTCGAATAAATTGAAATTACACTTAGGCATTCATTCGAATGAATGTCAAAATGAACTAGTAATTCATTCGAATGAATGAAAATGCAGGGGTAAAATGATAATTTGCTAGGAAAATCTGAAAATAGGTGTGTATGGACAGAAAAATCAGGTATCTGTAAGTCGCACCAAAAGAAAAAAGAGAATTGTTTCTAGTCTTTCATACATACTTGAGCCATATGTCATCTTTTCATAATTCTTTGTTACTTTTAGATCTCTCTGATGTGACTTTATAATTTAATTATGTAGTACTACTCTTATGGGAGCTTAATTTTAGCACGACTTACAGACACCCGATTTTTTTATCTCTACACACATATGTTTGGATTTTCGTGGCAAATTACCATTTTACCCCTGCATTTTCATTCATTCGAATGAATTGCCAATTCATTTTGGCATTCATTCGAATAAATATATTTATTGGAATGAATGCCCAAGTGTAATTTCAATTTATTCGAATGAATGAGCTGAACAGTAACACGAAATATTGCTCACTCACATTCATTCGAATGAATGCCCAAGTGTAATTTCAATTCATTCGAATGAATGGGTTGAACAGTAACACGGAATACTGCTCGGCCTCATTCATTCGAATGAATAGATGATTCATTCGAATGATGCTACAGTGTCCAAGTGAAATTTCAAGTATTGGGTTGAACAGTAACACGGAATACTCTTCAGCCTCATTCATTCGAATGAACATATGGTTATTTTAAAACTTTAAAGTTATTTTTTGAGTAATGAGTATTTTCAAAATTTCTCAAATTAAATATCCAGACTAATTACGATAATGTGATAAAAATAAGGTCTTTTGACACTCCTAAATACTTAAAACACAGTATTTTACAAATAAGGGTATCCATCGGCTGTGCTGAAAACACATTTGAGAGTGTCAAAAGATCTTAAAGTCATAAAATATTTTTATCAGGTTATCATAATTAGTCCGGATATTCAATTTGACAAATTTTAGAAATACACGGTGCTTAAAAAATAACACTACATGTTGCCGTTGCTACAGTAGTGCATAATGTATTAGTTAAATAATAAAATATCTTTTAAAACTTAAAAATTATTTTTTAAGCACTGTGTATTTCTAAAAATTTTCAATTTGAATATCCAGACTATTTACGATAACCTAATAAAAATCATTTAAGACTTTAAGGTCTTTTGACACTCTCAAATGTGTTTTCGACACAGCCGAGGGATACCCTTATTTGTAAAATACTGTGTTTTAAATATTTAAGAGTGCCAAAACACCTTTAAGTCTTAAAGTATTTTTATCAGATTATCGTAATTAGTCTGGATATTTAATTTGAGTGCATACTGCTCAAAAAATAACTTTAAAGTTTTAAAATAAATTTTATTATTTAAATAATACTACCACTGTAGCATCATTCGAATGAACCATATGTTCATTCGAATGAATGAGGCTGAACGGTATTTCGTGTTACTGTTTATCTCATTCTTTTGAATGAATTGAAATTACACATATGCATTCATTTAAATGAATATATTCATTTGAATGAATGATAAAATGAACTATCAATTCATTCGAATAAATGAAAATGCATAGGTAAATTGATAATTTGTCATGAAAATTTGAAAATACATGTAGAGGCAAAAAAATCGAGTGTACGTAGGTCGTGCCTTAATTTCTGTATTTTTTTATACTCCATGCACACATATGCTAATCTCATTATCCTGATAAGAAATATCTACTTTTGCGCTTAAACCATATTACCTTTTTATGTAAATAATTAAATAAAAACCCAAGTACACTTTTTAAAAATTGCCTTTTATTCAAAGAAAGACTGGAAGTCATGTTTTGAATTGATCCATCTTTACCTTTTACACCGCACCACTTTATAAATTGTCGTCCATTCCGACCTTTCCCGGGAAATGTCACTTCAGCACACCCACTTCACATTAGGTATCATCAATGAAAGTGAGGTTTCATGCATGTGTGCATCGTTCAAAAGAAGAAGACCAACCTAAGACGTCTACAATTCGACTGTACGTTCCCATGAGCTAGAGCAAGTCTGTTCTATGAAAAAAAACTAAATGATTAAATAGTTTATCATAGAAACTATTAGTTTTTTTAGAAATGAGATTCATTTGATTATTATAACTTTTTTTCATAATTAAAATAAAATTATTGGATAAAAAATTATATTGATAATGTTGAGAATGCATCGAGTGAGTATAAAAATGATTGTATTAAAAATTAGAAAGACAAAAACAATTTGAACAAGTTAAATTTATTATAAAGAACTTCGCATAGGATTAATGTACTCAGTAGAAAGTCTATCGTGCATATCTTAAATTTTATCAAATAGAAAAAAAATCTTTCTCTCTAAAAAATGATAAATATTTTAAATATAATAACTGAGATTAGTGGATGAGCTCCAAATTTGAAGATATATAATTTTAAGATTCTATATTCATTTTCCATTAACATGAATCATCAAAATATTCTGTCATGCTAGATTCACAAATACACAAAATTTCTAACTTAAAAAAATTATTAGATAAATAATATTTTGATTTGACTACCACCTCATAGTTGATACAACTTTTAATGTGTTTGTCTGATTATTTTATCAAGAGAACCATTTGACTTAAAACAGATGCGACACAATTCAAGATAATGTTCACCATATAAAGATATTTTGTTGAATTAAAATCGATACAAACTTTACAGACATGAAATAAACTACTTTGATGATTATATTACCATTGTCATACATAAAAGTATAAAACAATGGCTCAACAGAGATGACAGTAACATATGATAGTTTTCAATAAACCTGTCAAATATACAAAGGCACTGTAAACTTGCAAATAAAAACCTATCTCAATGGCCGATGCCAATTAATTGATTTAGCATGAGAATTTTAAATGATTCATATATCTATATTTAACCTTTTAAATCAATACTTATATTGCAAAACTTGAAATAATCCATGAAATTGTGTTCAAAATATTAAGGGGTTATTTGTCAATTTTCTTAGAAATTTTACTTCACAAAGAAATTTATCTTTGAGTACAATTTATGTTATCTGACACATGCTAACTATCATGTTGGGTCATGAAAACTCTATATTTATATTTTTTTTATTAAAAACTTTATTCTTACAAAAAAATAAATGAGATATTTTCTTATTAAAAGAAAAAATCTTCCTCTTTTTCTCATTAAATTTTCTAATTTTTAATAAAAAAAATGAAAAAAAATTCTCTCATATCTTATCTTCCTAACAAAGAAATCTTGTTTCATAGAATAAAAGGAAAGACCCTCATTTAGTCATATCCTTTAATCTTCATTTTTCATATGTTAAAAAATGACAAATAATATCTTAAATTTCTATTTTGAAATAGTTAAGATGCTAGTTTTAGCATACTTAAGATGATATTAAGTTGTAGTGTAGGACGTCAACATGTCATGGTAGCTGAACTTTGTTTCACCTCTCCTCTGTTATTTTATCCTTTTCTTCACGAGTGATGAGTAATTTACGAGATATCATATTTAAGGTAGGTTTGTATTAATATTCAACCATGAAAACAAAGATGAAAATTATCAGTTGTTATCTAATTTAGTTATTAAAACCATCAAGCGTTGAGATCAAAACAATAAATATAATTTTAAAGATCATTGATCGTTAGTTTTAAATAGATTTTATTGTTAATTCCGATATATTTAAATTGATAGTAAACTTTGACTCTAATTTTATCACAATTCTTTTTAATCGAACTTTGATTTCAATGCAACAATATGGTCTTCCTACTGATACTTGTAATCTACTGAATGTCAATTTTATAAAACATTAACAAAGGCCGATGATAAAGATATTGGAATCTTAGTTCGTTATAGACCACTTTTCGAATGCTAACATGTGAAAAAAAAACAAATTTAATATTTTAAATAAGTAAAAATTTCAGTGCTCCCACTATTATCATGGATGAATTTAATAATAGAGATGTGTTTAACTGTTTATAAAGTGTGTTGTGAACCAGTCTACAATAATCTATTATAAATCTTTAATAATGATTTTTAAATCAGAATCTGACTGACTGAATTAAAAAAAAAAAAAAAAACTTAGGACACGTTCGGCAAGCCATCAAATTATAAGTCTCTAAGATTTTTAACTTCTTATGTTAGAAGAAAATGTTAACAAAATAAAATATTATTATTTGACAACTATAAAAAAATTAAGGATTTAAATATTTTATTTTTATTTTGCTGAACCTAATTAAATTAAGGAGAGAACCTGTAAATTTCCCGTTAGACATCGTAAGACATAATTCTTATTTTTCCAATATATTATAAAAAACGTGCGATCGAAACTTATACGTAGGACACGTCCTTTCCATTATCCCAGAGTTTCATTAAAAATTCAAGTATTTTTCTTAACGAGACACCTCTATTTTTTATTTTATTTTTACCTCAGTAGAGAAATTTGGCTACCGAAATAACAATCAAAATTTTAACCGACTCTTACGAGCAGTGAAATTTTATGATCAAGAAACACTCTTAAAGGTGAGTTCCACTCCTTGCCAAAAAACATTACAGTAATAGGTTCTAAACAAAATTGGCCCTTGGATAAAATGGCCTACTCCATCGATAAGGTTGATGGACAGTTTTACTTTACATTTGTCCGAACTCCGGCTGCGTTTGGATACTTGTTTGGTACTAGAGGGGTTTATCCCAGAGGTTTAAAAATCGGTATCGGCCGATACGATATGTCGACCGATATATCGTTATCGACCGATATATCGGCAGATATTTTTCTCTTTCTTCCTTGTTTCTTTAAATATCGGCTGATATCGGCCGATACATATCGGCCGATATTCACATATCCAAAACCGATATATATCGGCCGATACGATACGTATCGACCGATATTTCAATCCCTGGTTTATCCCTCCCCTTCCTTTTTTAAAAATCTTTTAAAGTATTGGGGTTTTCATACAACTCGTCTCTTTTCACCTCTTTTTATAGCTATAGAGCAAAAATATTTTAAAATATTTTAAAATATTTTTCAATTAATGAATATTATTTAATAATTATATTTTATAAAATATTGTTTTTATGTTTATATTATATAATTTTAATAAAAAATATTAATTCTCATAAAATTGTTAATATGTAAGTTACTAAGTAAGTTTTTGTTTCTTAAATTATGTTTTAATTTTACTCATATAATTACTAAACAAGATAAGAGTAAGATATTATCCCTATCCAAATGTAGTCCAAATGATTCTCAAATTAAGAGTCAAGGAAACAAATGGATAAAAAACAATTAGAGTGTATAATTTACAAAAAATAAGAATTAAAATGGTAATAAAAATTAATTGAAAATAATAAAACTAATTAAATAGATTTAAAATAGTCACTCTTTTCCTATGTTTAATTATCTTTAAGACAAATTTTGCCTTTTTATTGCCAACATGAAAGCAAATTACTAGTCACAGGTTCTCAACAAAATTGCCCCCCAGGATAAAAAGGCTCACTCCTTCGGTAGTGGTCAATGAGTAATTGCACTCTCTACACTGATCGAATTCTAATCGAATTTCAATATTCGAATTGTCCTCAAATTAAGAGTCAAAGAAACAAAGAGATAGAGATTGGATTTTCTGTATATAATTTCGAACTCAAGAAGCTTAGAACTTACAGAAGAAATCCATATAACTAATAGAAAGTGTGTAATTGACAAAAAATGAATAACAATAATAATTAAAACAATTGAAAATGGCAAAATTATATAAGTATATTTAAAATAGTCACTTTTCTTTTTCTATATTTTAGACAAATTCTGTTTTCTTTTTATCAACATAGAAGCAACTCACAATCGGTCAAAAATGAACAGTCAAAATTCATTTGACAAACACTTATACTGTCTCTCTCTTTATATATAGATAAAGTAGAATGATACTTAGATGGTGATACAAACATTGAGCCTCGATGGCTCGCTTATGACCCAATTGGGCAAGAACGATGAAATTGAGAAATGCAAGCCCAAACACAACCCATTTTCGATTGCAACAAAATCAGAGTCGATTTCTTTGATTTTGGGCTTGAGCTCAATTGGAGACGAGTTGGCCTTTGAAGCCAGGAACTTGAGAATAAAATTCCTCTCCTTGGGCGAGCATTGTCGATCTGGTCTAAGAATGGCTGACCCTTAGTTGTGGAGATTAGCACCAAGTCTAGAGAGAGGAAGAAAGAGAAAATCAAATAAAAAAAACAAAGAACTCAATAACAACTCAACTCGAAGGACACATACACGGGATCTAACATTTTAGATAAAAACTAGGCAAAAATGTCGGGTACCCAACAAATTTCATTAGAAAAGGATACTCCAGGACATTTGATTGAAACCTTTGAACAATATTTTTCCAAAGCTGGTCAAACGGGTTGTGGGATAATTCAAGTGATGACGTTTAAACGTCACACTTAGACAACGTTTTCAAATAGTTTGAAAAGTTGGAAAACTCATATAATTCAACCTCAGGTTGTCGAATTAGTTTTATAAAAAAAAGAAATACCCATAGATAATTAAAATAGTTGATTTTTAGTCTAAAACAGGACTGAATGCGATTTCTAGAGAAAACCAGGGCAACTCTAAGCGGGTTTCAAAATTTTCACACTCTATTCACTAAGGGCCAGAGTGCAAATTTCAAGATCTAATTGTTGAAATCTAGGTTAGAAATGAAAATCAAAGTCTTTGCACAATTTTTTCAACATAAATAAATAATACAAAATTTTGGCTCTCTATTTGATTATTCGGTCGACAGTACACTAAAATCTCAAAACTTGGTGTTCTGGAAAATTGTCCGATGTAAGATTGGATTGTTCGAGAGTGCCTATCGAATCTCAAAACTTGGTCTTTTGGAACTTAGGAAGGCCCATACAGACATCTACAAAATTATCAACATTATAATCAAATTAGAAATTCGTAAAACTCCTCAGAATGCGTGATCTTGGATCGAGTCATTACGAGCTACTCTACCGTATCACATGTAGTAATACACTTGATAATAAATCAGATTGTATTTTATTCGAATTTAATTCAATAATCTTTAACATATTATTTATTTAGTAAATAGATAGGTTGATTTAGGATTTATTTTGAATTTCGATCATAAAATTTTAAACTTATATTTATTTAAAATATTGAGATTTAATTTGGATAATCTAGTCGAGTTAAATTTCGTGAGGTCTCATTATGATAGATTTGACAATGGGTTAATATAGAAAGATCGATTTTAAATTTAGGTCAATAATTATGGACCTATTACTTATTTTTTAAATGAATTAATCAGTTTAGATCTGTTTAAATTTAGATAAAAAATTTAAACTTATATATATTTAAAATTCAAATTCGATTTAGATTAATCGAATCGGATCGAGTTTTGTCGGATCTAGACAACACCTTTAGCCACACCAACGATCCTCACTGTAACAAACCAAATCATAGATCGTATCTGCTACGACCGCTGCGAATGAATCCACGGTAAGGCAACGTGTCCACCTCGACGAACCGTAAATTGTAAACTGGAGAGGGACCTCGGAAATCGAGTAACTTATATTAGCTGGAGGGCAAATACTGTTGAGTGAGTGAAGGACTCTCTCTCTCACGGCTTCTTCCGAAAGCCTCTTCCCCTCTTCCCTTAGCCATTGATACAAGAACAAACGATACATTGCGAAATGAGATTGACACATTTTCATCTTGTTCGTGAAATGTAGCGGTATTTTCGAGTCCGAGACTCTAGAGCCGGTGGCGATGACGAAATGCCACAGGAACGACGTCGGATCTCTGATCCTGGACCGGACAGCAGGCGGAAGCTTCCGACTCTGGCCGGCATTCTCCCGCGCATCATTTCGCCGGAAACTTATCGACACCATGCGTTGCGGTGTTTCCCGCCACCGGCGAGAAGAAGAATCGGCGGTGAAGTTACCAGAGCCGAAGCGGAGCGGTGGATCGGAGCTGCTTTCGGAACTCCTGAACTCAGAAGCGACCGAGATCGGGGCGGAAGAATCGGAATCGGAGACGAGGCGGAAGGTAGAGGCGTTTGAGGAGCTGCGGAGCGTAGTGAAGCGGTTGCAGTTCGGCGAAGAGCGGAGAGAGGCAGCGATGAATGTGAGGAGGTTTGCAAAGGAAGATTCGGAGGCGAGAACAACGCTGGCAATGCTCGGAGCGATTCCGCCTCTGGTTGGGATGCTTGACTCGGTTGATCCTGACTCGGACGGTTCCGATCTCCAGATTGCTGCTCTCTATGCGCTTCTCAACCTTGGCATTGGAAACGACATGTAAGCTTTCTCTTCTTCGTCTCTCATTTCACTTTCTTATCTAAACCCTTGTGCTGTTCTTACAGTAGCTTCCGTTTTAACAGGCCATTTTTTTTCTTTGGTGTTTTTTTAATGAAACGTCTCTCTCTGTGGCGCCACCTCTGTTTTTTTGTCATTTGATCTCCGAATGCATTTTCGAAGCTTCTCTAAATGATCTGAACTTGCATTTGTCGATCTTCTGAAACGAAACGAATCCAGTTAACAATCCTTTGCCATTTCTGTAACGGTTTTGCTATGCTATGCTTGGACGCATGGAAAGCAAAGAGTTCTTCTAGAACCATTCGATGCATCCAAACAGTGTCTTAAGAGCGAAAGGGAAACACTTCAATGGAAAGTAAGTAGTTCTTGAATGAAAATATTTTTCTAACGAATTTTTTATTTAATTAATTTTATTTACTTGGAAAGTACAAATGGAAAAGAAACAACTTTCTCATAAAATACCGATTTCGTAGTTAATACAAATGGGTCGAACCAGTTAGTTAAAAATTGTTATTTTCTGTGGAATTGCTTTCTTTCCATGCATCTAAACGGTGCATTGGATCCTTTTCCTGTTGTTCTTCTCCTGCATCTTTTCTATCTGAAATTTCTGTCGTTTTTACATTTTCATCCGACATAAGAAACAATGTGTGCCCTGGCTTAGGTTGCAGACCAATTTTG
Source organism: Chimonanthus salicifolius (assembly GCA_013350335.1). NCBI lineage: Eukaryota > Viridiplantae > Streptophyta > Magnoliopsida > Laurales > Calycanthaceae > Chimonanthus > Chimonanthus salicifolius. Next base: position 68,779,080 of record CM023536.1, on the reverse strand, counting down.
TGCCCTCACCTGATGTATTATGCGTCTAGGCCTTCACCTATTCCTTTTAGAAAATTCTTCTATAATAAGTCTGTGTTTTAGAGTTTTTTCTAGTAATTAGTAAATGCTGTAGTTTAGATGAAGTAATTGTTAGTAATATTTAATTAGAATTCTAATTATTAGATAATTTATTTGTACATTTATATAATATATATGCATGTATAAATGTGCTTGGAAGCTCGGTTGCCTCTATATTGATGCAATGAGGATACAGATCCATGAATCTACTCATACATTATGGTGTTTTAGATGGTTAGTATTGCATTTTGTTAGATGCACGAGGATACGATACATGAATCTAGACATATTTTTAATTATCTAAATAAATGCATTAGCCTCATCCTAGACATGTGCGTTGTCCCCTGTGCTCTTGGACCCCTTGGTGCCTTGAATATGCCTTACACTTTGACTATTAAGAGGAACAGTTCGCTCATAATAGGAAGTGCACATTTGAAACATCTCCCTATGACTTTGCCTGTGTTGGATGTTTGATGGAATAAACCTATTTCATGTTGGGAGAGGGGGATGAGGCTCCTTCGAAGAAATGCCCGAGATGTCATGATTATGATGTTTCATGATCGACGATGTTGCTGACTGGAAAGCTCTAGTCAAGCTTCTATTGTTGTGTTGATTCCCGTTCCTTTAATGCATTTCAATTCATTTCCTCTCTGACTTTCCTACACAAGCATCCTCTCAAAATTGGAGATATCAAAATTAAATCTTCTAATTCTGGTTTGGGCAGGAACAAAGCAGCAATTGTGAAGGCAGGAGGTGTGCACAAAATGCTGAAACTGATTGAATCTCCGTTTAGATCTGCAGCTGTTGCTGAAGCAGTAATTGCCAATTTCCTTGGCCTGAGTGCACTGGACTCCAACAAGCCTATAATAGGTGCCTCTGGCGCCATCCCTTTCCTTGCTGATGTCCTCCAGAATCCAGACAGCAACAGCAGCAACTGCCAAGCTAAACAGGACTCTCTCCGTGCGCTCTTCAACCTCTCTCTTTCTCTCTCTAATATCTCCCGTATAGTGGAATGTGGCCTCATTCCCTTCTTCCTTAATGCCATTGGAGACATGGAAATTAGTGAGCGGATCCTCTCGATCATCAGTAATGTGGTTTCCACGCCTGAAGGTCGGAGAGCCATCAGCAATTCCTCTGATGCTTTTCCTATCCTGATTGATGTTTTGCACTGGACAGATTCACCAGGGTGCCAAGAGAAGGCATCTTACGTGCTGATGGTGATGGCCCACAAAGTCTATGGTGATCGGCAAACAATGGTGGAGGCAGGAATTGTGTCGTCATTGCTTGAATTGACATTGCTGGGGAGCACATTGGCGCAGAAACGGGCATCAAGGATTTTAGAATGCTTGAGAGTGGATAAGGGAAAGCAAGTGTCGAAGGGGTTTGGTGGGGCTGGGGCAGTTTCAGGCCCCAATCACAGGAACATCGTCTTCAGGTGTAGCTTCAATGAAAGTGGGGTTGGAGGAGGGGGTGGAGGAAGAGGAGGAGATGAGTGAGGAGAGGAAGGCTGTGAAGCAGTTGGTCCAACAGAGTTTGCAGAATAATATGAGGAGAATAGTGAAGAGAGCCAATTTGCCGCAGGATTTTGCACCATCGGATCATTTTAAGTCCCTCACAGTGAGTTCGACTTCAAAGAGCTTGCCCTTGTAAGACTGGAGGAGCAACAGAACAGTACATGGAGGGAAATGGATGGTCAGTCTCCCTTTTCTTGAATCCTTTAATCTTTGTTTCTTATTACTTTGTTACAGTGAATTGGTCTTTTGGTTCCTTGTCATTTGAGTCCTCAATTGCATATGGCTGGACGGTTGGTGAATCTGGACCACTCATTTGGTGGGCGACAAGAGGACAGTGTCCATCGTGAAAAATCACACATCCACTTTACCGATGAACCGATCTTTGTTTAATTATCCTTGGATGGGAGTGGCAAAGTGAAACTAAATAAATAAAACATCCAATATTTTCTTCCAGATTTGGAAGGTGCAGTGGTAGCATGGACCGTCTCTACTAAGGTGCATCAATTAAGGGCCAGATTCACCTACCGCATGTAATGTTGCTATGGGGAGTGGAAGTGGCAGCAGACCAGGTATGTTTAAGTTGAAGTTACGAGTCAACTTTACATAGGGAAAGAGAGATTAGACTCCAGTTTCGGAAGTGGTTAAATGGTAGAGAGTAATACATGAATTCCAACTTGAGCCCCAAATTTCCAAACCCAACCTGAATGATTCCATCCAAAACATGTGTTGAAACTGGAAAGTCGGAAGGCCCATGGATTTAGGGTGGGATCACTGCAGTCATTTTCTTATGACTGTATTGTGACCCTTCCTGGAAGGGAAAATACCAAATCAGAAGCTTGGCATGGGTGGTCTGGTTTTTGTGGCGTCATAACTAGAATAGGAAGATGGGTGGGCATCTTATATTCATCAATGTCCACCAGCCCATGTCATTGACACTAGGCTGATTCACTCATCTTCAAGAGGGATTTGGGGAGAAAAGATGAATTTATCAATACTTGGGCCATTCTGATGATGCAGATTTACAGGGATATTACATCCTGTGCAGTTTACATTTTCAATACTCTTCCCGAGTCATGTCCCTATGATCGAAGTAGAGGGGGTGATCTTAGCCCTTGATTTTGAATCTTAACAAATCAATAAACTTGTGTTAATAAAGAAAGGGTGATTACTCATGTACTGGTTTATGTGGTATTGCCCAACACATCTGAGCATGGGACCTACCTTACCAAAGTGATGGTGATTGGTTCAACATTCCACTTAATCCAAATGTCACAAGTCAAAATAATGAGACCTTTACCATGCTTATCCAGGTTAACCCAACAAACCCATCTGATTGCCAAACTGTGAACATTGTCCTGATCCAAGATAGGTTTACACTGCAGGAAAGGACATATTGGCAGGGTCACCATCGTAATATGCATGTCTACCTAATGGCGTGCTTAGAACTTTGTCTGGGTGTTGAATGGCTTGGATCTTCTTCACTCAGATGTGTGGAGATGCACGGAGCCTCTTTTTTTTTTTTCTTATATTTTTTTAAAGTACTCCTAATGTGTGAGCAAGCACGAGTCAAACTTTAGTTACATAACGTATGTCTCTACCTAATCAGATTAGAGCTTTGATGTGTTTAGTATAAATAAGGGTACACCTTGTCCTAGCCATTTGTTCAAATCCACTTTTTTTTCCTATATTTTTTAAAATACTCCTAATGTGTGAACCGGCACGAGTCAAACTTTAAGTTACATAATGTATGGCTCTACCCTAGTCAGATTAGAGCTTTGATGTGTTTAGTATAAATAAGGGTACACTTTATCCTAGCCATTTGTTCACATCCACTTCAACACTCCCTTTAATTTGCAGAAGATAGGAGGGCTTGAGTTATCAAATGAGAGGACCATAGAAATTCTTCTTTGTTAGGATATGCAACTTTTACTTTGGTGGGGTCTCTCAGTCACTGAGCCATATGCTGTGATGTTATACAAACTGAAAAACTAATACACGACACATTTAAATTGTGCTATTGTCAACTTTGGATTTATATTTTGCAAATAGCTGCTTTCTGAATGAAACTGGCTTTGGATCTAATCGGGGAAAAAAGATTGAATCTAATGTCACAAGGCTAGTGGCAGTGTGGGGTGGTGGTCAAATGCGAAATTTAATTTAAAAGCAATGACATGAGTATTGTATTGACTTTGTTGGAAAAGTGTATTCATTGTTTTAGATCGGATGGAGGTCTAATTGATCATTGAGTTTTGAGAAATATGTTCTACATTCGACTAAGAATTATCTTACTTGAGTGCATTTAGGTGCTAGTGTATCCACCCTGGCGCATTCTAGTTTTCATAAAGGGAATATAAATGCTTTTCAGTAGTCACGACTGAGTTCAACCCTAAGAATGACATTGACAAATTTTCACTAGTTACACTTTCTTACTGATACTAAATACTGTGACTGTCTTTTAAATTGATTATTAATCCCTCTTAGTTGGGTGTGCTTGGTAGTGGTACGTGTGCTTTGTAGTGGACTGAACTTGGCCTAAGCTCACTCTAAACTCAGGTGTAAATAAATGGGTTTGAAAGTTAAACATTTAAATGTGACTAACTTGACGGGTTTGGGCTTATTTTATTTTTTTTAAACGAGTTGATACGCTGGTATGTTCAGGCTTGGGCTTTAAACAAAAGCCTGTGAAGTTTGTTGGGCCTTTTGGCCTGTTTAGTCATCATTATATAAGATCCCTTAGTCTCATTCTGGTCTTGCAACTCTCCAGTTATGTTCGGCTCAAACTGGATAATTAGATTTTATTAATTTATAAAATGTGGAAAATATAAAATTAATGTTTGAAGTAGTCTTGAACTGTGCTTTTATGTTATTGGTCTATCCAAAAGTGTCATTGTGCAAATGGGCTTCAAGGGCTGTGCTAGGTTTCTCATATGTCTAAATGGTGGCCTTGGGCTTTGGCATACACAGCCCAATTGGTTATGATTGGGCTTGCCGTTAATGAACGTTTAGTGTTGGGAAAATAGAAGTCTGGCCCAAACTAAGCTGGTAAACAACTTTTATTGGAGACCGTACAAAGTAGGTTAGTGATGTGATTTTGGTCTTAATATAAATTAAATTTTTTAGGATTAGAAAAACCGACCGTCATGCCAATTTGGTTTCCAAGGCATCGTGCCTCAAGTTATGGCGCCTAGGATTCATTGATTGGGTATATTGGAAGCAATGTTGTGAAAATCGAATCGTATCGTAAATCGTTAATACATTTTCAATCGCAAATCGTGTATCGTAAATCGTAGAATCGTTAGATTCATACTTGTTTTTCCTCAAAAATATTTAATATATGAAATAATGTAAAATATATCTAAAATGTAATAATATGAGCAATTCTCCAACTTTCTTTCAATATTAAGTGAATGTTATATAATTAGTTCATTGGAGCTCAATTTTCAATGCTGCAACTCCCAAAAGTATAAAACCAGTATATAATCCAACTATACCGTGAAAAGTCAATAATGAACTAAAAAAACCTTCAAAAAATCGAAAGGCCTTAAATGCTCATCAACTCAAGCCTTAAAAACCATTAAAACGAAATGTTTCATTCTTTCACACTCCTAATAACCCCATAATTTTATTATTTATACGAATCGTAAGATGTATTGATAGATACGAATCGTTCCTCTTATCATATCGTATGAATCGTAAGATACGAATCGTGTATCGTAAGATTTTAACAACCATGATTGGAAGTATATGAACACTTGCATTTCTTTCATATGGGAATTGATTTGTATATTGGTAGTCTATTTTGTCCCTTATTTTATGAAGATAAATTGAAAAAGTGAAAGAGGCAAAATTGAATATTAATATATTATAATAAAATGAGGGGTAAAATTGACCTGGACCCATCTTAGTAATTTTTATTTGTGCACTAATGGATTATCTAAAACTATTTTTTTTTGGAGTTGGGGTTGGCAACAGGTGCTTACTGATTGCACTTACTTGTCACATGTACACCTACTAAAGGGGTACAAGAGTATCAAGTATTCATGATAGGCATGTGACAATCCGCACCTAGTGGAGAAGGGGGGAAAACTTTAAGCTGTCATGTGTGGCAGAGAGAGGAAAAATCGCCAGTGGAAGGAGGAGAACTTCAATGGACGTGAATGAAGAGAGATAAAATCGCCAGTGAGGCACTGATGAATGTTGTCCCATATCGCTTGGGAGGTTGTCTGGATCTTGAGATATAAGTAACATCTTTCCTTCTCTTCAGTATGAGGCCTTTTTGGGTATGTGTGTTAGTGTACATTCCAATGCAAAACCGTGAGGGCGTGTGTTGAGCCCAAAGCAGACAATATCATGCTAGGTGAGGCATGGTTGTTACAGATAGTATTAGAGTCGAGGACGACTCTAGTCCCAGGTAGGGGGATTGTGACAGCCCACACCTAGGGGGGGTACTCCAAGTGTCGTGCATGGTGGAGAGGAAAAATTGCTAGTAGAAGGAGGATAACTCCATTGGGCATGAATGAAGAGAGAAAATCGCCAGTTAGACACTGATGAATGTTGTTCCACATCGTTTGAGAGGCTGTCCGAATCTGGGGATATAAGTAACATTATTCCTTCTCTTAGCATGAGGCCTTTTGGGGTGCGTGAATGGCGCACATTCCAATATAAAACCATTAGGGCGTGTCTGTGGAGCCCAAACTTGACAATATCATGCTAGGCGGGGCATAGTTGTTACAAGACCAACACTCAAAGCGAGCAATGGTTTTAAATTAAGTCTGAAGCAGCCTTATGAAGAGAAACAAGGAAAAAGAACACTCAAAACAGTGAGTTTGAATCTCCTGGCACTAGGGTCGAAACTCAGGTAGGTTGTGTTCGGTTTTGATAAACCCAACCCATATGTAAAATGGTTGAGCTCGGCCTAACTGACCCATTTAATCTTGAATTAAAAAAAAAAAAAAACTTCAAATAAAATGAGAAAAATTAAAAACAAAATTGTTGCACCGTTGAAGCTTCGGGAGAAGGCAAAGGGATCGGGCTTTGATGATGGCCGGTGACGGAGAAGCCTTTTTGGTCTTGATCTTTGAGTTGAAGCATTGGGCACAAACAAAGAGTTGATAATGGCCGGTGACATCACAAGAAAGCTGGAGAGGATTGAAAGAAGAGAAGACCAAGATCATCGTGGAGAGGATTGAAAGAAGAGGGTTCGTCGTCAAGGGAGGAAAACTTAGGGATATCGAGAAGAGTTCTCTTTCTTTCTCTCTCTCTCTCTCTCTCTTGCTCTTGCTCTGGTTCTCTCGTTTGGAGGGAAGGGTCGAAGGGATTTGGACTGGGGCAACGACGAATGACTATTCTCTTTTATATTAAGTTACATGGGTTGGGTCGGGTTAATTTGGGTCAAATTGGGTCAATTTTAAAAAACTTGGCTCAGCCCTGTCCCGAATTTAGTTTGGACTTTTTTTTTCTTTAACTTAGGCCAACCTTAATTTTAAAAATTCATAATCCAGCCCACTAATTTTTTGAGTCGGATCATGCGGGTCAAGTCAAACCTGACCTAAGTTTCACCCCTAGCCTAGCACTCACTAGAAACATCCAATAGTGGTGAAGGATTTTTTTAAATAACATGGCTATCTCTATTCCAAGTTAGAGGTGAGACTAAGTTCTAGACTTGTACAAAATCACCTGCAAATCTCTTATCTCAGGTTAATACAATAGGAGTTCAGTCCTAGAAGTTCAGGTTAAATTGCTTAAATCACCCCTGCAGTCAAGGCTCTTTGATTACCTGAATAGCCTCTTGTGATTGGTATGTTGAGTGGGCTCCCAGTTCGAAGGGATGCACGTTCATTATACGGGTTGGAGAGCGTTAGGTGCCCATGCACTAGCATCCAAAAGGAACACATATCTTAACATCTAAATTATATCATTTAAATTATTTTTATTAGATTAATTATCTATAAATATATATAATTTAAAAAAATTACTATTATGATATCAAGTCATAAAAATAACTGACTGAGTATAGAAATATAATATTTTAAATAAAAATGATTTGAAAATATGTGTCTAAATTCAACTATCAATTTTTGTGGTTTTCCACACATCAAAATCAACTGAACACCATGAATCTCATGAGGAGATACCATCCACACCACCATTCCAAGAAAGGGTCATTGACAACACACCATTTCAAATTGGAAGCCAGGATTGATATCCCAATGTATGATGGAGAACTCAACCCAGAAAAATTGGATGGATGGTTAAAGTCCTTGGAAGTCTATTTTAGTACCAAGGAATATACCGAGGCACAAAAGATGAGTTTTGCTCGACTAGAACTTGGAGGCCATGCGCTCATTTGGTGGGAAGTGCATATGTCTGAGTTAGTACTCAATGGAGAGCCACCCGTCACTACGTGGTCTCAGTTTGCTTCTACGATTCGGAACCAGTATTACCCTATTGGTTACAGGGAGAGATTGCGAGAATGATGACAGTTCCTATGCCAAGGAAAATGGCAGTGTACAGGAGTACACTACCACCCAGACATTGTTGACATATATAAGGGAGGATTATTTTTCTCTCTACGAACAAAGTTGGCGGCACTATTCACAGTGACCAGTCATTGATGACGCTTGCAAGAGAGCCATGTACCTCGAGATGAAGAACCGTAATCATGACAAGAAGCCTGAGTACGCCGAGGACAACTCAAGTCACAAGAGTAGTCATGAGCAAGGCTTCCTAAGAGGTGAGAAGAAGAATTATGTGGTGGCACTGAAGGGCAAACAATATTATAGCCACTACAAGTCCAACAAGCACTCGAAGGAAAGTTGTTGGAAATTTCATCCAGAGAAGCGCTCGTCAGAGTGGAGGAGTCGCAACCCGAAGAAAATGACTAACCTATGTGTCGAAGAAGAAGTAGTGGAAGGGTCAGCTGAACCCAATTTGAGGTTGGCAACAATGGCCATCAAGGGAAAAATGATTTTTCAAAACTGAGGTAGCAAACCTAGTTTCCAACACGAAGCCAGATGCAACCAAAGAAGAACTGTTTTGGATGTATACACAGATCAGGATGACCCCGGTCATTACTTTGTTCGATAACAGTTCCCAGAGAAACCTGATTGCAGAACAACTTGTTAAGCAATTGCAGTTGAAGATTTCACCACACCCTAAACCATATCCTTTAGGAGGGTTTAAGAAAGGCCTGAAGATGCATGTGATTACTCAATGCACCTTCAAGTTTGCCGTCAATGAAAAATTCATAGACCAGATAACCTACGATGTAGTACCACTAGATGTGTGCCAAATCATCCTTAGTAGTCACTATTTGTGGGGTAGAGAGGCCACACTCTTCCGACGTGAGAAATTGTGGAGGCTAGTGAAAGACATGAAATGAAAGGCTTCTGAATACTATCATCTAAAGAAGAACGTATTGCAATTGATGATGGTGCAACAAACCAAACACTTGGTTAACACCAGTCAGAAATTGGTGCTATCTATGATCTGACCAGTAGAGGAAAAGCCCAGAGATCCAGCCAACACTAGAAGTGAAGACTGCAATGAACAATGGATGAAAGAGCAACATCTATTGCTTGAAAGCTCCAAAGAGGTTATGCAAGAACCTATGGAGTTACTATCAAATAGGCAGGTGCCAAAAAAAGATGGCAATTGGCGCAAGGGTATCGATTACAGAATCCTCAGCAAAGTCATCATAAAAAATAGATACACGTTACCTCAGCATCTACTATTCATTTGAACAATTGAAGAATGTTAAGTGTTTGAAGCTCAGGTATCATTATGATCGAATGAGACCACCTCTCCATTTAATGCTTTTGAGAGACCAAAAGCCTCCTGATAGGGGAGGTCTGATCCGTGAATGGATCGGACTTCATCTCAAACTTAGCTGCACACCATTTCAACTCATCAACACTCACTACTCACTGCCAACGGTTGCCAACTGATGGGATGGGATGGGAAGTTGGATAACGGTTATCTAACTGCTTTGAATGTCCGACTATGGACATTTATAAAAGGGGGACCTCAACACCATGCAGGACAAGGACTTCTCCGACCAAACCAACTGATCCTCAGACAACTCTTCAACCGATTCTGAGACAAACTCTCTCTCTGTTCTGCAGCATCCACATCGGACCCTCCAAGCAGTCTCTGCCTTTTCCCACCGACTTCTCTGGCTGCTGCGAACAACATATTCCAAACTCTGTCTTCGCCTCTGTGTTCTCAGACCTCTCTATTTTGGTTTCTCCCAGACCTACGACAACTCTACACCCTGTTTTCCAGAAGCATCAATAACTGAATTTATGAGGCAGTCATGAAGGACGGCAAAAACATCCACTAGATATTCCATTACTCTGGATGATTAGACTTATCTACTTAGAGAAGGCTAGCAAATTGTTGACTGAAACCCAATTGGGCACAAATTGGGGAAGCACAACAGAGTGGAGCCCAGTCATGTGTTCTGATTTTCTTTTCTTTATTGTAATAAATCACTGAGTCAACATTGGCCCCCTAGATATTTTTCGTTTCTCTGTGGCCTTTAAAACTCTAAGGAGGCTTATCATTTAAAAAGGAGAAAAACCCCCCCTCTAGGAATGCTCATCATGGAGACTCCTTTAGTATACATTTTATTCACTATGAAGTGGGATCAAAATGGCTATGATGCATGTGTAAGATGTAAGTGAAGTTTCACCTTCACCAAATCATCCTAGCTATATTTATAAACTGCTAGAATTCGAGGTCCATTATAATATTACCATAATGATGGGATACAGAGCAAACTTTTCCCATTCCGTTTCAAGCTCTCCCCTCACATTACTCATTTATTTTGGGGCTAATCTATTGTAGATAGGGATTGTTAAAACTAACTGATGCAGCCTCTAATGTTATCTTATTATTTTTATTTTTTTATGCCAACAGGGAGTGGTAGATAATTCTTCTCTGCTAGGTAAAAGTCATTTCGGGAAAGGTATGTGTATATTGGTAGTCGTGGCTTGATTGTTTTGAAATTTTTGTGCGGTGCAATGTATACATCATAGAACTTTCATGGTTTTACATTTTGTAAAGTTTAAAGAGACTCGTAGCATGTAGTATATTTATTTATTCGGGTAGCTTTTTTTTTTCTTTTGAGTTGTTTTTACTTGTGATATCTGTGTATTTATCTTATCCATTTAGTGTTGGTTTTCCTAGTGTCTCATATAAATATATAATGTTGTGCAATTTGTGAGAGTCATGCGCTTTTCCTTTCTGCAGGGGGTTTTGCCAAGAATTCTGGGTGTTGTGGTAATAATTCGGATTGCATGTTGTGGTCTAAGTCCCAACAGTAAATATTATTTTTGGCTGATGGGAAGTTCCCGTTCTAATTACCTTTGGAGACTCTCCTCTCTCTCTCATTTTACACTTAATAAGCATCGTTAAAATTAGAAAACATTTTTTTAAGTTGATTTGGGGCATTTTCAATGGTATGTCACAAACATTGTGATTGCAATATGTGATTTGAATTCTATTCGAAGGATTTGAGTTTTAAATATTGTAGATGAGTGCCTAACGTGGTTGAAGAAATAGAAAGATTGGTGCTTAATGTTGGGGGAACTAGGTATAAGTTTGGGATTTTCCTAACTTGGGATGACAAACGTATTAGGCAATGTTATCAGAATCGGACCGCTTAACGAACCGTCTTTGAGGAGGTTATGGTTCAACTACGGTCAAAGCCGGTAAAAGCCAGTCAAAGCCGGTCAAGTATTAAAATAATATAAATATTATATATAATATTAAGTTAGACATATTTTATCAATAACATTAATATAAATATTAAAAATAACGTTCAAACTCTGAGTAATGTACCAAAATGGTGAAACATATGGGATAGAAATAGTAATAAACATTTATATTTCAAATATATATATTTTTTAAGGGGAAAATTAAAAAAAAATGTTAAAAATAAAATAAAATAAATTACAAATTTCTAAACCGAGGTCTGCGGTATGTGGTTTTGACCATCAGTCGGTTTTGGGCATGGACTGAACTGCAAATCCCTGCGGTTGAGGCTGAACTGTCGGTTCGACCGCAGTTCAGTCCGGTTCTGATAACACTGATATTAGGGGCCTAATTTGTCAAAATGTATATGATATTCATATTATACTTTGTATTTATGTTTTAAATAACATTTCCTTCAATGTTTTTTGAGTAAGTTGTATCGTGTATAAATATAATTTGGATCAAAAGTCTTTTCCTTTAAAAATATTATATCAATTAAGAAATATGAAAGGAAAAGGAATAAAATAAAAATTATTTTAATTGTGTATTTTTCCTCTTATGTGTTAAATATCTTACATTTTTCCTTTTTTTTTTTTTGTCTGTCCTTCCTATCCCTTCAATTGGAATATCAATACCTCGTGCTGAGCAATTTACCCGAGTCAGTGTTATTATTATTATTTAAGAAGTGCCCTAGTCACTCTTATTAAGAAACACGAATTGAATGTTGATGTATGAACCCTTACACTTTTTATTTTTTTTGTCCCCACCTTCAATCTAATTTTTGAAATAATAGTTAATGTTGGTTGTAACCAGGGGTCAAAAAAATGCCCCGACAGATATTTCGGCCGATATGCAAATATCGGCCGATAAATTTCTCTCTCCTCTGATATCGGCATTTCTCTTCCCTTCGTTATTCAAAACCGTGAAAAAATCGCAAAAAACCGTGAAGAATTACAAAAAACTGCAAAAAACCGTGAAAACCGCAAAAACTGTGTAAAACCGTATCGGAAGAACGTGAAGAGCCGTGAAGAACCGTTAAAAATTGTGAAAAACCGCAAAATACCGTGGAAACTCGTGACAAACCCGTGAAAAATCGTATTGGTTTTTTTTTTTTAAAAAAATAAATAAATTTTAAATACCGATATTTATGCATATCGGCGGATATGGTGACCGATATTGCGGACCGAATATCAGCCATATCGACCGATAATCGTTTTGTATGGCAGATACATATCGTATCGGCCGATATCGTTCGGTCTTAAGAAATCGATACATATCGGCCGATACAATATGTATCGGCCGATATTTCGACCCCTGGTTGTAACTGCCTTGATTATAATGAAATTTGGACAGAAATAGTGTTATAGATTAGTGGAAGTAATTTGTACATGCATGCAGCATACCACATACGTTTTTGGCTACTCTTTCCCTTCGTGTTTATCAATTCAAAACCCCTATATGTTACTCTGCCCACTCATACAATATAAAGGAAACACATTATCATCTCGTAATCACTTCCGTAGAAACCTCTGTTTTGAAGTCTTGCCAGGGCCTTCTCCTTTGTTTGCCGAAATCATGGCCCTTCTTTGTGAAATAAACTATGAAGCACGGATACTCCGAAACCATCGGAGTATCCGTGTCGGATACGTTTCCGACACGGATACGGCCGGATACGGCTCGGATACGTGTCGGATACGTATCTAATTAAATAATATATATTTTAAATACCGATACGGCTCGGATACGCCATCCGACACGTACAGATACGGCGGGATACGGCTAAACACGGGATATGGCACACGGGACACGGCAAACACGGGATACGGCGAAAAACGGGAGAAAAGAGGGGAAAAAAAAGAAAAAAATAAAAACTTACTTGTTACTTCCGTTTTGCTCTCTGCTTGTCACGAAAACCCTTGGAAACACTCAAATTTCGAAACCCACTTCTGCGTCTCGCGACAACCCTTCGAAACCCTCAAATTTCGAAACCTCCTCTGCTCTCGATTCGCTGCCTCTGCTCTCGATTCGGTGCTCTCTCCTCCCTGCTGCTCGTCTTCATCTTCCGATTCGCGGCTCGCCGGCTCTGCTCTCTGCTCTCGATTCATCTTCTTCTGCATCTTCTCCAGGTATGCCTTTCTTCTTCCTCTTCTCTCCTTCTTCTTCGTCTTCTCTTTTTCTACTTCTGTTTTCGTTTTTCCCCTTCTTCTTCTTCTTCTTCTTCCTCTGTTCTTCTCTTCTTCCTCTTCTTCTCTCCATCGTTGTCTTCTTTTCTTAGGCTCTGTTTTTTTCTCTTCCCTTAAAATACCGATAGAAGTAACCAGTAGAGATTGGGTGTGAACTGTGAAGATGTTATTTTCAAAATAAGGTTATAAATTATTCACCTGATTATGTTATTGTCAACTTTATAAATCATCTAAGTTAGATATTATGTTATTTTCAAAATAAAGTTATAAATAACATAATTTTAAATTTATAATAGAAAAATGATTGAAAATAATTAACCTGATTGATGGTTAGAGATTTTTTTTAAATAGAATAAGATGATTATTAAATCAAACATAATTTTAAATTTATAATAGAAAAATGATTGAAAATAATTAACCTGATTGATGGTTAGATAGTTTTTTAAATAGAATAAGATGATTATTAAATCAAACATAATTTTAAATTTATAATAGAAAAATGATTGAAAATAATTAACCTGATTGATGGTTAGAGATTTTTTTAAATAGAATAAGATGATTATTAAATCAAACATAATTTTAAATTTATAATAGAAAAATGATTGAAAATAATTAACCTGATTGATGGTTAGATAGTTTTTTAAATAGAATAAGATGATTATTAAATCAAACATAATTTTAAATTTATAATAGAAAAATGATTGAAAATAATTAACCTGATTGATGGTTAGATAGTTTTTTAAATAGAATAAGATGATTATTAAATCAAACATAATTTTAAATTTATAATAGAAAAATGATTGAAAATAATTAACCTGATTGATGGTTAGATAGTTTTTTAAATAGAATAAGATGATTATTAAATCAAACATAATTTTAAATTTATAATAGAAAAATGATTGAAAATAATTAACCTGATTGATGGTTAGAGATTTTTTTAAATAGAATAAGATGATTATTAAATCAAACATAATTTTAAATTTATAATAGAAAAATGATTGAAAATAATTAACCTGATTGATGGTTAAAGATTTTTTTAAATAGAATTTGAAAACTGTTTAATTTTACAAGAGGAATACTAATCTTTATTATTATTTTTATTTAACTTATATTTTGTCAAATCTATAATTTATTGTAATTATTAAAATAAAATAAAAATTATTAAGTTTGAAAATTCATCTCCAAATAGACGTATCAATAACTTGGGATAACGTTGATATTATAAAATTTTAAAAAATAAAAATTTAAATAATGGGAAGGAAGGAATTATTTTTCTTTTACACTTTTAGTCTTTTATGATTACAATTTTCTCCTATTCTTTTCTTCTCCTTTTTTCCCTCTTTATATTAGACGTCATATTCTCTCTACCTGTTATTGGTGTTCTGATAATATGAGTCTATCTGATTGTATATTTTAGTTAATTAATTGCTTTTTTTTTCTATCTATGTTTGCCGTTCAGGCACTTTATCAATTGAAATGGCTACTTGTGGTGAGGGCAGTGGTAGTAGGTGTGGTTCATCTAGTAGTACAGGTACAAGTAGATTTTGTTCCTCCGAGGCTATGGATGACCATTGTCCTCTTTGGTCATATGTTACAATATATCAAAGTAGAGATCTAAATATTGGAGGTGGAAATAGGAAGTGGAAGTGTAATTTTTGTAACAAGGATTTCAACGGTTCATACTCTAGGGTTAAGGGTCATCTATTGAGGCAATCTGGTAAAGGGATTCAAATGTGTTCTTCTGTGACTGAAGAATATTTAAGGGAACTCTTCAAAGTTGTTTCTGAAGCTGAAGAGAGGTCTAGACCAAGAAATGTTCCCTTACCGAATCGTTCCATTGCAACTCATATGGCTTCAGCATCAACTAGTGAGGGGAAAAAAAGACGAGTTGGAGGTACAAGTGCTTTGGAACAAGCATTTAAAAATGATGCTAGAGATCGGCTTACAAGTGAAATTGCTAGAATGTTTTATTCAGGTGGTTTGCCATTTCACTTTGCTAGAAATCCATATTATCTTAGTTCATATACTTTTTCTGCCAACAATCAGATCGCTGGGTATGTTCCTCCAGGTTATAATGCTTTAAGAACCACACTTTTACAAAAGAAGAGAGCAAACATTGAAAGGTTGCTCCAACCAATCAAAAATACTTGGCATGAGAAGGGGATGAGCCTAGTTAGTGATGGGTGGAGTGATGCACAAAGGAGGCCGTTAATCAATTTCATGGCTGCATCTGAGGGAGGCCCCATTTTCTTGAAAGCTGTTGATGGGTCAAAAGAATATAAAGATAAGCACTACATTGCCAAATTGATGATAGACACAATTCGTGAGGTTGGGTCAGAGAATGTGGTGCAAGTTGTGACCGATAATGCTCCTGTATGTAAGGCAGCGGGGTTACTTGTTGAAGGTCATTACCCTCACATATTTTGGACTCCTTGTGTGGTGCACACATTAAATCTTGCACTAAAAAATATATGTGCAGCAAAAAATACAGAGAGGAATGAGAATGTTTTTGCTGAATGCCATTGGATTACTGAAGTTTCAGATAATGCATGTTTTATTCGCAATTTCATTATGAATCATTCTATGAGATTGGCTATTTTTAATTCCATTGTACCATTGAAATTGCTTGCTGTGGCCGAGAGACGATTTGCTTCCACCATTGTGATGTTGAAAAGATTGAAGCTTATCAAGCGTGGCCTTCAGGAGATGGTTATTTGTGAGGAATGGAGTGCCTACCGAGAGGATGATGTTGGAAAGGCTCAAGCTGTGAAAGAGATGATTTTAAATGATGTATGGTGGGACAAGGTTGACTACATTCTTTCTTTTACACGCCCAATCTATGAGATGCTCCGGTTGTGCGATACGGATAAGCCGACCCTTCATTTGATTTATGATATGTGGGATTCAATGATAGAGCAAGTGAAGGCGGCGATATATGGCCATGAGTTGAAGGAGCTAGATGAGCAATCTACTTTTTATGGTGTGGTGTATGATGTACTCATTGATCGATGGACTAAAAGTTGCACACCACTACATTGCATGGCTCATTCTTTGAATCCAAGGTAATTTATCTATTTCGATTATTTTTTTAGATTTTGAACTTCATGTTTTACAAACTAATGTTATGCTTTTCTAACCTATAGGTATTATAGTAGTGAATGGCTTGCTCAAGCTCCGGATAGGGTTGTACCGCATAAGGATCCAGAGATATCTGATGAGAGAAACAAATGTTTGAGGAGGTATTTCCCTGATGTGAATGAGAGGAAAGCTGTTCTGACAGAATATGCAAGGTTTTCAGGAGCTACTGATGTATTTGGGTCCTTTGATTGTTTACAAGATAGATGGGACTTGGATCCAAAAACATGGTGGGTGACCTATGGATCTTCTATACCAAGACTGCAAACGATGGCTCTTAAGTTTCTTGTACAATCATGTTCATCATCGTGTTGTAAGAGGAATTGGAGCACCTACTCATTCATCCACTCCATGAAAAGAAACAAGATACATCCTAAGAGAGCTGAAGATTTGGTGTTCATACATACAAATCTTCGTCTTTTGTCAAGGAAGAATGAAGGCTATGTCAAAGGACCAACTAGGATGTGGGACATTGGAGGAGATCAGTGGGATCCATTTGACGGAGCTGGAGTTCTAGAGGTTGCAAGCTTGTCTCTTGATGAACCAGATATGGAGGCAGTTGTTTTTACTGATGCCGGTGAAGGAAATGAAGAGATTGAAACTTTCCATCAGATTTTGTAATAAGTTTAAACATGTATTTTGTGAGTGACTTATATTTTGTTGAAATGTTGACTCTTTTTATCTAAAAGTAGAATTTATGATTTTTTTTGTAAATGCTTGAATTTATTATTATTATATATATATTATATAATTTTTTAATTCGGCGTATCCTGCCGTACCCGTATCCTAGTTTTTAAAAATTTGCCGTGTCCCCGTATCGGATACGTGTCGTATCCGATACTCGTACCCGTATCGGTGCTTCATTAGAAATAAAATACTACTTTCTAAAGGAACATTTTCACTGTTATCTTTGAGGGAGACTTGTCCATCATTGTCCAAATGTTACAGACTAGAGATAATCTAGGATGGGAAGAATCTCAGTTATCTGGTTTGAAACTGTGGGTCAATTCAACATAAATGAAGCTATCTTCGCCCACGGAGTGTGCACACAAATTACCCCGGATTTTCCCATCTGAGCCAAAAGAGTCGGAGTTATCATAAATAACATCAGAGATGAGGTGACTGATGCGTTAGACTTGTCTCCTTGCTGTTGTGTTTGGGTTCCGTTCTGCTTCGTGTTGCCGCTATTTTGAGTCCTGAGGGTACATCTGATCCATCTCATCAGGTTCTTGTTCTCAATTTTAGATCTATTGCCCCTTTTGTGTTTCTGACCGGGTTTTGGACCCTCGGTGTCCTTGCTCGCTGCTGTTTAGTTATTATTGATATTTTATTCTATTTTTAAAAAGAAGAAAGGATAGTCATACTATGATTGAGAGAGGAAGCTGCTGCCCTGTGGATTGTAATAGTAGATGAGGAAGCAACCTCTTTTGGCCCTGAAGAAGGCTTTCAAATTGGCAATGGGGAATGACAGAAATAGACGTGTCGGGAAAAAAGCACAAGTAGAAAATAGGAAAAATTTCAAAGTGGCCCCCT
Organism: Chimonanthus salicifolius; assembly: GCA_013350335.1. Taxonomy (NCBI): domain Eukaryota; kingdom Viridiplantae; phylum Streptophyta; class Magnoliopsida; order Laurales; family Calycanthaceae; genus Chimonanthus; species Chimonanthus salicifolius. Next base: position 68,760,902 of record CM023536.1, on the reverse strand, counting down.
TGAGCGCATGCACAGAAGTCGATTAGAGTGATAATGATGTTTCTAGTCATATTTTATTTGCACCTCAATTGAATTGAATTGAATTGGATTAAAATCTGGGCAAAATGGTTAGGCGTGGTTGTGAGAGGGTAAGGTTTACGGAGGTTGATGGGATTGGAAAGCACACTGTGATATGCCTTGTCAGTCCATTTTATTTTATTTTCTTTCTACACTGGGTTCATCATGGACAATGGACAATCCAAATGGATAATCCTCGACCACTTCCTACCATTGATGCTTATGGTTATCTATTGTCTGCCCCGACCAACTCCAACAACTGATTCACCACTTTGTGTCTTGAAAAATAGTCCACCCCAGTCTCTAATGCCTAAACTCAAGAATTAGAGTCATGCTTTCAAAAAATATGTATGTACCCACATGGGCGTATAGTTCAACTAGTTGTCTCCTATCTCAGGAAGTGAGAGGTTGCAGGTTTGAATCTCCATGGCCTAACTTTGGTGTGCTTTAGGGTAATGAGCTAATCTATTGAGGTTTTAGTAGGACTCTCTAAATTTTCCACGTGTTAATCCAAAAAAAAAAAATGTATATAATCTGAAACAGTTTACAAACCAAATTTACTTCTACTAGGAGAGTACAAGTACAATAAAATTGAACAACATAATATTCTTAATTGCTCACTTTTTATAAGCTATCTTTGAGTGGCCAAAATTAAATAGACGACTAAACTCAGCAATTTAGAATGAGTGATGGCTGGAACAGTTTTGGATATGTGGGTTTGGGTTGATGGGTTTGTGAACTGTAAAGAGGAGTCATCCTTTTCATCTTCTTTAACAATCCATCCATTCGTTGGCCACCATCTTTAGAAACAGAAAAAAAATTAGTCAATCAGTCATTTTATCCACTGCATTGATTGTGAAACAATCGAAATCTAGTTTATCCATATGTATGTGCTACACTAAAAATGTATACTATTGGACGCGTTGTATACCTAACAATGATTTTAGGTACCACACACGCGATAATGATTACAATAGGTTTAGCCATTGAGCCATATAGATATTGAACTGAACAACACCTACTGGTCAAAAAAAAAAAAAACTGAACACCTGACTTAATATTTAATTATAATCAAACAATAATTGAATTAAGAGAAATTCTTAGATATGTAGATGTATGTAATGAACGAATATCTGAAAATATATCTTCTATTAAATATTTTGACGCAGTGCTTAGGATCGGATTTGAGAATGGATGGAATTCTCAGCCTGAGGGATAAAAGTTGGGTGAGTTGGTCGGGTGAAGGCGCCTAATGGTGATTTATTGAGATATGAAAAGGAATTTAATGATTTAAAGGGGATTAAAATTGAAATTGGCTTTAAATGGGTTTAATAGGGATAATGACAATTTGGTAATTTAATGGGTCAGTTAAATGGGTGTTGGCTGGTATTAATGTGGGGTGGGGTTTTATTGGGTTTGGTTAGTCAATTGGAGATGCCCCAACGGTGGTGGTTTAATAAATGGTTAAATGGGGTTGGCAAATGAATGGGTTTGAGGATAGCAATGTTATGTATGAAACATGGAGCAGAGCATGGGTTTCATTAGGGACGGTGGATAACAAGGGACGATTAGGTTGAAGCTTGGCTATGGCTACTGTTGGACATGGGCAACGGGGGCAGTTCTGGATTTGGGTTAACAGAGATGGTTGGGGATGATGTGACAGAGGAAAGGGTCGAAGATGGGCAAGTTGGGTTGCAGATGGTAGTGTGATTGGGTTGATGGCAGCGAGGGACAGTGAGGGGCTAAGGACGATGGAGGCTTTAGCGGTGAAGGTGAAGAAGAAGGGATGCTTGGGCGAATGGCTTGGCAGCAACAATGGAGGTCTGGCCGTGTAGCCTGGGCGAGATCTAAGCGCTGTTGTGGCTGTGAGATGCAGATATGGTACCTTCGACTACACCGAGACGAATCGGAGAAGAAATAGACGAACGGAAATCACCCGGAGAGGGAGAAGAGAAGAATGGAAATCCACCCCAGGGAGAAGAGAAGCAGCCCGAATCCACGGGAGGGAGAAGGGGAAACGGGAATCACCAGTAGGAGCAGAGGATTAGAAAACTCTCAATTTTTCATTCATTCAATAATCAATAATCAATAATCTCATTACATGCCCTAATAATGATATTTATACTAAAACCCTAAACCTAAAAATTAGCTAATAATAAAAAACGAAAAATACATAATAAATCAAATAAAAATAAAATAAATGAGCTTTGCTGTGTTTATCGACATTCGGCCGGGTCAAATAGACTCTATACTATGTCATTTTCGTTCTTTATAGAATTACTTTCCATCGACTAAATCAGTGTGCGTAGATTGAGAAGTTTACACAGGCTTATAGTCTCACCTCCAATTTGTACGGAGATACTCATTTTTTTTTAAAAAAAATAGTAATTTATAATTATGAGGTTGGATTATGTTGTAAAATGGGATCAAGAGTCGCATTCGCCACTGAAGATGAGGTCGTTGTATTATGATTTACTATTTGCCGAACCCAATACTCAAATTGGTCACCTCTTAAATGTGGAACTGCCTGAGGTAAGATCTTAAAGTAGGACAGAGAGTATAAGGTTTAGTTTTATTGTTATTTTAGTAACTGTTAGTATTATTTTTACAGGGTCGAAATTGGATTTGGGTCTTGGCCGACGAAATTCAGTAAATCTAAGGTTGTATCTACCGTTCAACTAAAGTGATTATGACAAGGTGGCACCGTGGCAGGAGTTGAACCAATCTCTCCAAGGTCGCCTGAGATGATTGCGGCAACTTGCAAGGCACAGTCCCTTTCTCCTCTCGAGTAAAAATCTTGTCAGGAATTTTGGGACCATGACTAAAGAAGTGGTCACCAAATACATTTTCCTGATGTTTTTACTTTATTAGTGAAACTGGCTGCCATTTTTCTTTCTCTTCTCGTCCTCTTTGTCAATCTCCAAAACTAACATTCGGAAGCAACTTCACTCCTTGGCCATCTTCCCTCCGTTTATAATTTGGATTTTGGACCCAAATTTGAGAATTGATTCATACCCTTTAAATGGGGCCTTAGTCTCATGCGGTCGAATATGATCTAAAGAGAATGACATGAATAACGTACATATAAAATTTTACTTCTATTCAATCATTGTCTAATTAAAATTTAAAATGTCTAAGATTAAAAGATTTGAATTATGATGGCAGGGGTAAAAAATTCGGCCGATACTGTGCGTATCAGCTGAATTATATCGATTTTTTGACGACCGATTTATATCGGCCGATACGTATAGTATCAGCCGTACAAAAAAAAATTGGCCGATATGACCGATAATTCGGTCATGATATTGGCCAAATTTTAATAATTCGGTGGTTTGGTTTTTTTTTTTAAAAAAAGGCTTTTTTTTTTAGAAATATCGGACTAGAAAGAATGGAAAGAGAAAAAATAAAATATGGAGAAAAGATTGAAGAAAAAAAATCGCTAGAGCTTCCCTTTCTCTTCTTTTTCTTCTTCGTTGATCGGAAAAATACAGAGAGCGGCGTCGGTTAGGGTTTAGCAGAGAGGGAAAGAGAAGAAGGGTATAAAAAAGAAGAGCATTAGGGTTTGTAAGTGAACAAGTAACTGACGTGAGCTTACTAAAAAGCTCACGTGTGTAACCTAATATTTTTTCAAAAAATTACTTTTAAAAGGAAAATAATAAAATTTTGTTTTAAATAGAAAGTAAAAATTATAATATTTTCTTTTATTTATCTTATTGTAATAATTTAATATTATATTTACCATCTAATATTTTTAGGATATCCATTCATAGTGATTAAATAATAAAATCTCCTTTAAAACTTTAAAGTTATTTTTTAAGTACTGTGTATTTTCAAAATTTCTCAAAATGAATATCCGGACTAATTACGATAACCTGATAAAAATAATTTAAGACTTAAAGGTCTTTTGACACTCTTAAATATTTAAAACACAGTATTTTACAAATAAAGGTATCTCTAGGATATGCCGAAAACACATTTAGGAGTGTCAAAAGACCTTGAAGTCTTAAAGTATATTTATGAGGTTATCGTAATTAGTCTGGATATTCAATTTGAGAAATTTTGAAAATACACGATGCTTAAAAAATAATGTGCATAGTGTATTAAATAATAAAATCTCCTTTAAAACTTTAAAGTTATTTTTTAAGCACTGTGTATTTTCAAAATTTCTCAAATTTAATATCCGGACTAATTACGATAACCTGATAAAAATACTTTAAGACTTCAAGGTCTTTTGACTTTCATAAATGTGTTTTCGGCACACCCTGGGGATACCCTTATTTGTAAACTACCGTGTTTTCAGCACACCTTATGGATATCCTAACTTAAAATAACACTCATTGACTAAAAAAATAAATTATGAAATTATTTCTACAAATTTTTCTCATTTATATCATTTTCCTTGTAATTTTCATAATTTTATTACTAATTATATAATTTCTCGTTATTGTAACTTAAAAAATATATTATAAGATGTAAATGTCTGATATTTTATGAAAAAATTACATATTCAATAAGCAGCATTTACTGTAATTTTTTTGATTTTTTTTTTTAAAAATGGGTAGGAGAGAGAAAAAATTTAGTCGATATATCGGCCGATATGAAAAATCGGCCGGGAACTCGGCTCGGCCGATTTTTCTACCCCTGGTTGATGGTGAAGCTTTATATATATATCTAGGCCTGTAATCGGACCCTGATCCGGCCTGGCCCGTACAGTAATCGGGCCTCCACGATCCAGTCCGATAATACAGGATCCGTATAGTATTGAGTCCGGCTCAGCCCGATTGGACTATCGGACTGTCCGCGGCCCGATAAGAGTCCATTTGTCTCAAGGGTTTTATGGTTTAAACCTTTAAGCAGGGGTCAAAATATCGGCCGATATTGTGCGTATCGGCCGATATAATTCGGTTTTTCAACCACCGAATTATATCGGCCGATACGTATAGTATCGGCCGTACAAAAAAAAAATTCGGCCGATATGACCGAATTATCGGTCATCATATCGGCCGAATTTTAAAAATTCGGTTTTTGGTTTTTTTTTTTTTAAAAAAAAGCTTTTTTTTCATAATAAATATCGGCCGAGATGACCGATATATCGGTCCAAATCTCGGCCGAATCTGGGCCGAATCGGCCGTTTTTTTCCTCCTGAAAACAGTAAAAATCGGGCTCGGGCCCAACTCATGTTCGGCGATTTTTTGCCGATATATCGGACGATATCTCATGTCCGATATATCGGGCGAGATCTCACCTGTCAACCAATTTCTCCCCGTCACATCTCTGTGTACGGCGGACTGCAGGATTCGGCTGGTCCGGCATACGTGAATATTTTATTATTTTTTTTTAAATCTGAAAAATCGACCCGGTCCAATTTTTTCCTATAAATACCATTCACTTACATCTCAAATTTCACACCTTATTGTCAAAGAGAAAACCAGATTTTACTATTTATCTTTAAAAAAAATTGCACTATTCATTACTTGATTTAAGTAAACTCTAAACGACCCGGATTTGATTGAAACCGAACGATCTAGACCGTTCAAAGGTTTCTTCATTTACAGATCTAATTATCTTGTAAGTTTTGTAATTTATTTCGATTTATCTGTATTTTATTTTAATTTTTTAACCAAAAATAACATAAAAGAAGTTAAAAAATGCTTGAAGTTAAATAAGATACTTAGTAATAAAAGCTTTATATAGGTATTATAATTTTTTCCCATCTTAATGTATCTGAAGTTATTTTTTGTGTACTTTGTTAGTTACTATTTTTTTCATTTATTTTTTCATTTTTGTTAACTATTTCAACATAAAATAGCATAAATGAAAAAAAAAAGTTAGAAAATGATAATACCTATAAAATAATAGATCAACATTTTTCATTTGCTCTTAGTTACTGTTACTAACATGTTAAAATTTACAGCATTATTTTTTACATTCACTTACTCTTTATTTTAATTATTTCATTATTATCTATGGACTATGATATATAAATGCTAGTAAATGGTAAAACCTATAAAATAATACATGAAATTTTTTTATTTGCTGTTATTTAATGTATACTAACTTCTTTTACAGGGATGCAATTTTTTCCTTTTATTTTCTTTCTTTTTGTAATTATTTCAATATTATTTATGGACTATGACATATAAATGTTAGAAAATGGTAAAACCTATAAAATAATAGATATATTTTTTCTATTTGCTGTTATTTAATGTATACTAACTTCTTTTACAGGGATGCAATTTTTTCCTTTCATTTTTTTTCTTTTTGTAATTATTTCATTATTATCTATGGACTATGATATATAAATGTTAGAAAATGGTAAAACCTATAAAATAATACATGAAATTTTTTTATTTACTATAATTTAATGTATACTAACTTCTTTTACATGGATGCAATTTTTTCCTTTTATTTTCTTTCTTTTTGTAATTATTTCATTATTATCTATGGACTATGACATATAAATGTTAGAAAATGGTAAAACCTATAAAATAATACATAAAATTTTTTATTTGCTCTTAGTTACTTTTTACTATCATGTCAAAATTTCCATCAACATTTTTCTTTTATTTACTCTCATTTTTTTAATTATTTCATTATAAAATATGGTTTATGACTTATAAATGTTAGAAAATGATAAAACCTATAAATTAATAAATTAAATTTTTTTATTTTCTCTTAGTTACTGTTTACTAACATGTAAAAATTTCCAGCAACATTTTTTTCTTTTATTTAATCTTTCTTTTAATTATTTCATCATAAAATGTAGAATATGAGTTACAAATGCGGGAAAATGGTAAAACCTTTAAAATAATACATGAAATTTATTTATTTGCTGTTATTTACTGTGTACTAACTTTTTTATAATTTTTTTTTTTTATTTCAGCGGGCTTTGAGAGAGAGACATCGCGATATGCATATGGGCGGTCATTGTGGTGCAGGTAATAGAAGAATTATATTTTTAGAAAATCATAAATACATTTTATTGAGATGGAAATTAGAAAAAAAATGCTAATCCACTTATTTTTATTAATCTATGCAGGTGGGTCCCGCCATGGTGGTGCAAGTGGGTCCGGTTCAAAGAAGAAGAATACCGGATTACGAGCTAAATGGAAAACAATGAAAACTATATTTTGCATGGGTAATCAAAATGCAACCATTGATCCACACTATGACATCAATCGAGAAACCGTCGGCCCTGCAGATCCAACACGGGATAAGCCCACCTCTTTGATGCAGAGGAGATTAGATCAGGTCACAAAAGATGAGGCCAAAAAAGGTATTGAAAAGGTTGCGACAAAATACTTCGCAGATATTCACAGGCCGGATATAGAAAATCCCTATCTACGGGCCCTTTGTTATCCATCTGCAATTGCTGGGTCTAGTTATGAGTTTGAAGAACATTCTACATATTGATGTTCATGTTTAAATGTAGCTGAAATGCATGGAAAAAAAAATTATCTTTTGAATTTAGATCTTGAAAGTTTTTTCATTTAGTAAATTTTTAAAAACTCTTCAGTTAATGATTTAAATGGAATTTCTTATAATTAAAAATGTATGACATTTGTGTGGTTATCAGTTCAAGTGATTAGGACCCCTTTAGTTTCATTTTCTAATATTTTTTCTACATTATTATGTAACTTTCAATCATTTTATTTTTATTTTTTATTTCTATAATTCATAACTTAAAAAAAAAACTCATTGACTAAGAAAATAAATTATGAAATTATTTCTACAAATTTTCCTTATTTATATCATTTTCTTTGTAATTTTCACCATTTTATTACTAATTATATAATTTCCCGCTATCGTAACTTCAAAAATATATTAGAAGATGTAAATGTCCGATATTTTATGAAAAAATTACATATTCAATAAGCTCATAGTTTTCTGCATTTACTGTAATTTTTTTGAAATTTTTTTTTTTAAAAAAAAGAAGAAAAGAGAGAAAAAATTCGACTGATATATCGACCGTTATGAAAAATCGGCTGGAATATCGGCACCGCCGATTTTTTTACCCCTGCCTTTAAGACGATGACAATGGAGTGAGGAATCGTTCCAAAGTCAGTCACTTTAGAAACTTGCACTCTCTCTCTCTTTCTCTCTCTCCCGAGATCCAAAGTCAAACCGTACTTTTGATGGGGCAGAAGGCTCAGGGCTCAATGCTCTGTGCTTTCTCTAAAAGCAAATAGTAAAGAGTAGAAAAAGTCCCAAATAACCCCATGCTTTCTCTAAAAGCAAACAGTAAAGAGTAGAAAAAGTCAGAAATACTTCCAACCAAAAGCTTTTCACAGTGGTAGAAGTCTCCAACGTTAAAAGAAACGGAAAGAGAGAGGTTCTCATCTTGTATCATCTCATTTTTTTGTTTGTAAAAGCTGCTTTTCGTCCCTCTACGGTGTTTCGACTCTAGAGTTCGACGGGTTCGCAGACAGTCCGCGGACGGTCTGCGGCCCGTCTGAAAATAAATGGACTGTCCAAATCCAAATTCATGGACTTTACGATCTGGCCTATATGCTAATTTATCGAGCTGAGCCGGACAGTCCGCGGGCCGAATCTAGGACCGTTTACACCCCTTTTATTATTTAAATTTATTAGATATATATTATATCAAAACAACCCCTCCTATCAAATGAATTCAATTATGTAGAACCATGATCATTTGATAGAAAGCCTAGTAAGAAAGTCTTAGTTTGAAGTTAAGCCTTCTCAAAGGTTAGTCAACCAGCTCAAAATGCATTTAAACCACTTTTACATGGTTGCTTTTGAGAAAATGCTATTTTTTGGTATCTTGGCAAAGGTGTTCTCAAAATACATCTTCAAAGAAGAAAGTTTTGAAGTTTAGTCTCGACCCTTGGAGCACTACTTTGAGATTGTTGAGAATTGAACTGAGGTGTCAAGCCCTAGTCGTAATCTATCATCATCATCATCAATAATGAGTATCCCATCTATCTTGAGTCAACTTTATGAGTTATTCTACAATTGACTATCATAAACCATAACATCGGTTATTCTAGAGTCTAATATATCATTTTCTTCTCTCTTCCCTCCATGTTTTCAAATGTCATTCCCTCCTTCTAGTGCCTACAATTTATAGCCTCTCAACTGGGGTTATGTTAGAAGTTTGTACAAAAGTTGTATTAGTGCTACCACTTTTGTGATGACCCGACTTGACTCATTGTGATATTGTTCGCTTTGGGCCCACGGCTACACAGTTTTGTTTTGGGGGCCTCACAATGGGAGAGGGGCTAGCCCCTTTTAAATCCAATTTCCACCCACTGCTGCTAGGCGATGTGGGACTCTTCCCCACATGCCAACAACTTGAGTGTTACAACTTTAGAAGTGCAAACCCAAGAGCAAGTAGTGAAGTAGTAATTTACTCGGTGAGTCCGAGGTCGAATCTACAAGGACCGAAAGAATTAAGAACACTAATTAAAGAAAGAAGAATGAAAATTGATTTCCACCCATAAGTATGGAGCAAAACATATGGTGATGAAACAATAATAAAAGACATGAAGGTTTGGAGATTCGTTTAATAATTTATAGGATTTCTTTTCATCAATTTGTCTCAGTTCAATGTGAAAGATGATTCTATTGAACTGGAAGATTTGTTAATTAAAACAATAATAATTTCCACGAAGTTTGTTTGAATGATCGATGGTTAAAAACTATTGAGCACTTATCACACGTCGATTTTCCAAGCAATCACTATATTCGAAAATCACAATGATTCAAGAAAAATATATAGACATGGACATATCATTGGAAATTTGTCACAAATACTAAATGGGTTACTCCAAGCATTCAATGTGTTCGAAAATTACGATTAATCAAGGAAAATACATAGATTTATAATAAAAACCAGGATTAAGTCAAATCATTCAATTAAACAAAGCATTCATCTAAAACATTAATTGTTGATTGAAATGACCCCTGAAATCACTAAACTTCACCCTTCACCTTAGTCCAAAAGTTAGCCAAACAGTATTTTGTAAAAAACCATGAAGAAAATTAATTTAAACATCAAATGAAAATTAAACAATGCTTAAGATAACTTAAAACTAAATGCTAATGGAACTAAATGAACCAAAGTGGAATATCATCAAATGACTTAATCAAACTGAAAGGACAATGAAAATAAAATGGTGCTTAAGAAATTAAAACTGAAATTCTTGGCAAATAATAAATGAAAATAAATCAACAATGAGAACAAAAGAAAGGGAAATAAGACTCCCTGCAAAGAGAACAACAAAAGGGGCAATTGCTACTGGGTGCAGATGGATGCTGCCCTGCTGTTCTCGATCCTCCTGTTACAGTCCACAGATGATCAAAAGAGAAGATGTTTCCTTTCTATCCTTGCTGAAACGGAAGTAAAGAGAGAGGGGTAAGCCTGACGCCCACGCCTCTGCTATCAATCACTGCCTTCGCTCACGGAGGTTGGATGCTCCTCAAATCTGAATGCTGCTTGTCACGCAGATCCCGATCTGCTGCTTGGTTCTGTGCGTCTTCTTCCAATCTCTTCTAGCCACCTGTCACGTGGCTGTTCGCTGCTACTGGTTCTGAGATGAAAAGGAACTGACAGGAAGAGCAGGAGAAGCTCTAAATGATGCCCCTCCACAGCGATTGAGGGAGAGAAAAAGATCGCCCCCACTCCTCTCCTCTGCATTTTTTTTTTGTAAGAAAGAGCCCAGCAACGGCTAACTCCTTGATTTTCTTTCAATAGGATTCTTCTTTTCGCTCCTCCCTGATTTTTCTCTTTTTCTTTCCTTTGAAAATTTTCCTTTCTCATCCAGCCAGCTGAGAGTAATTTCCTCAACGTCTCTATTCCCTTCCTCTGCATTTTCCAGCCGATATAGCAGAAGATGAGATACTCTTGATGATTGTCCCACTCAACGGCTAACTCCAGCCGCTCCTTTTTTATTGGTTCAATAGTCCAGGTACGTGGAAGCAATCTTATATACTCATACGAGCAACATCGTAATATCACAATCAACATCAACACTCTTATCATCGTGCATCGTGTATAGGCACATGGGTGGGTTCATCAAAACTGAAACCACTCATTGCTCAATAAAAACCTATTTACAAAAATCTGCAGAGTTAAGTTCCTTCACCGTTATGTGTGGTTTACGCGGTTTCTATTCAAACAACACACAAGTGCACAATCAATATACAGATCAAATACATACACACGAGTAGTATTTGGAAATCACACGTTTTCCCACAAAATATCCAGGGTTCATGGAATTGAGTCTCTTACTTGGTTTCTATCATTTTTAAATCATCCATAAGAAAATAATATAGTAAAAAGGGGCTCAGTCCAAACTCATATTGTCTTCTGGGCATGGACCAGATTGACTTGTTGAGTTAGGTCTAGATCCTCGGGTCACTTCTCAGTTGTCTTCTGGATAGGATCAGATCTGACATTTTGAGTAAGTATCGAGGTCACTCAGTGCTCGACTATCTGAAAGTAAATCACTCAGTGCCCAACCAATAGGGTCGGCCTGGAAGCGGATACAATAATATTTACACTATAAGTTGTAATACCCTGCCCCGGATTAGGAGTGTTTTAGCTTAATTTCCGTGTTTAACCGGATGATCTCGAGGTTTTCAGTCAGGGCTTTGAGGAAAGCCCAAGTTTGGCCCAATCCGAGCTCGTGAGCTCAGAGATCCAGCCCGTCCAGCTGGAGGGGTATTTTGGTAATTTACCACCTGTTGTGATCATTTCTCTAAATTGTGTGAATTGGTGATTATTTTTGATTGATAATACTCTCCTTATGGAATAATTTGCATTTCTAAGTTTAAAATGAATTTAGTTTTCAGAAAATGATATTTTATCGCCCGAAAGAGAGTTTTAATTATTTTAAATATTTTCGGGAAAGAGATAAATTTCGAAAATGGTATTGGGTGTTAGACCATTGTGATAATGAACTAGATATTTCATTTCATCTCAAAATAAGATTTACAAATGAGTTATTTTTACATTAGTTTAATTAAGCAATTATGGATAAAACATGATTTTTGTTTAAATCAAGGGTTTTTATTGGGAGATAAAATCTAAAATTTTTATGGTGACCAAGGTTTTCAAAACCTAATCCATCGGTAAGGTTGGATCAAGTTTTGAGGTTTTAAATTAGTACTTTTAGTTTTAAAAGTCGATTTCTTATCAAAGAGGGACTTATCTGCAAAATTGAAAACACCAGAGGGCTGATCTGCATCGGCAGAGAAATTCCTGCGCACGCTATGCAACGTGCAATCGCTGACCGGCCGGATTTCCGGCCATGATTAGATTTTCCGTCTCGTCCCATCAAACAGCAACCTCCGGCCGGAGAATGATGAACCCTGTTCGTCCTGTCGTATCATCGTCCCTGCATCAGCCAAATTCAGGCATCTCTCCTCAATCCAAATCCTATAAATTGAAGCCCCTGTTAAACGTTTGAAACTCCCAGCAGAGTTCTGCATTTCTTCTCTTACTCTCTGTTTTCTTCCCGTTTTCTTCCCGCCGAGAAACCTGATAAGCCGCTGTTAGCCGAGAAACCTGATAAGCTGTTGTTTTTCAGTAACAGTAAGCTTAAGGAAAGAATTTCAAAAATCTGAATTTCAAACCAGGAACTGAAACTAAGGTATCCATTGTATTTCTCTTTGAATTCTAACTGGTTTTGAATCAAGAAAATTGAATTTTGACTCTGTTTTGATGGAGAAAAACCAGTTTTAAATTTTAAGGAAAACCATGGGTTTCATGTACCCGTGAGGATTTACCCTTAAAATCGGATGACCCTTTGAGCTTTTGAGCTCCAAACCTCTCCCTATGGAAAGAGGACTCTCAGAGGAGTCCATCAGACCAGACGGATGTGAAAAACGAATCCAGGAAGCCCTCCCTTTCTGGAATCGCATTTCAGTGCATTTCCGCCGTGACTGTCTGCTGTTGCAGACAGTTGGAGAAGACGACTCTCGGAAGGTCCGAGAGCCGATCTTCGGACGGTCCGAACAGTCGGACGGTCCGAGCTGTGACCCTCGGACGTTCCGAGCTTCAACCCGAAGCCCAGTTCGCCCGAGGTGAGCCAGACCCTTTTCGGAAGGACCGAGCCATCTCGGAAGGTCCGAACACCTTCGGAAGGTCCGAACCCAATCTTCGGACGTTCCGAGAATTTCAGACCCACCGAGACCTCTGTTTCTGTTTTTCTGTTTCGGATGGACTTCGGACGGTCCGAGACCCAGTCTTCGGACGATCCGAAGTCAGGCCTCAAGATCCGAGGCCAGTGACTCAGTTTTAGGTGGTTTGGATGATCCGAAGCCACTGACCCAAGTTCCGAAGTGATGTTCCGAGGAACACTGTTTTGAAAAATAATAAAATATTGTTTGATTACTGTTTTAATCTTGATTATTATTTGTTTAATATGTTTAACTATTTGTTACGATTTATACCTCCCTGTTAATTAAAATTGTACTAACCCCTTTTTCTCTTATTATTTATAGTGTAAATACTATTGTATACGCTTTCAGTCCGACATTAGTCGGGAACTGAGTGATTCACTTTCAGGACGACACTATAGTCGAGCACTGAGTGACCTCGAGGCCTACTCAAAATGTCAACTCTGGTCCTATCCAGAAGACAACCGAGAAGTGACCCGAGGATCTAGACCTTACTCAATAAGTCAATCTGGTCAATGCCCAGAAGACAATATGAGTTTGGACTGAGCCCCTTATGTTTATTATATTATTATCTTGTGGATGATTTAAAGAGGATAGAAACCAAATAGGAGACTCATTCCATTAAACCCGGATATTTTGTAGGAAAATATATGATTTCCAAATTCTACGTATATGTACGTATTTGTTATGTATATTGATTGAGCACTTGTATGTTGTTTGACAGAGACCGCGAAACCACACAATCACGGTGAGGGAACTTAACTCTGCAGATTTTGTAAACAGGTGTTATTTTGAGCAATGAGTGGTTTCGATTTTGACGAACCCACTCATGTGCCGATACATGATGCACTATGGTAAGAGTGCTGTGATGATTTGATATTACGGTGTTGACCGTATGTGTATGTAAGACTGCTTCCACGTACCTGGGCTATTGAACCAATATCGGCCATATGAGAGATGGTTTATGTCTACTGGACCATGGGCGGACCATGCTGTCGTCAGTTGCTGACTTGAGGGTGTCAGTACCGGTTACGTTTAAGAACCGGAGATGTACTTGCAAGGATGTATTTTGACTGTGTCGGGACTTAATACTGGTCTCAGTGTAGTCGGCAGGCGTTACGGTGGATAAAGGCAGTGATTGATAGTTGATGATGTTATTATCTTATTTGAGATTATGCTTACTGTTATCAAGCATGTGATATTAACTGTTGTTAACCTGTTTTACTATTTGCTTAATGTGCACTGTTAATTATCCTTCACTGGGCTTGTTAGCTCACACCACTCTCCTTTCAGGCGATGAACCCGAGGAGGAGGACCCTCTCTTTCAAACTTAGGGCGTTTGAGCCAAGGCAGTGTTTGGGATTCCCCCGGAGCGGAATGCCCTGATCTCTTTCTGTTGGTTCTCGGAACCGTTATTTTTGTATTAAGTACCGGATGTGGTACTTAATTTGCATTTGACTATTGTAATCGGCTATGTTGCCATTTGAGACGATGTTATGGATTGATTCATCAATGTTAATATTTGTTTGATCTTATTATTAGTGGATGTTATTGTGTTGTTTTGCTATGTCTACGGGGCATGCATATGGTACATGTTTGAGTCCTCTTAGCGGGCTGATGTGTAACCGCTGGGCCTAACTGTTGATCCGGCCCAGTAAGAGTGCTTGTGGATTAGTTTACTTTCCTTTCAAAAAAAAAAAAAATCAGTCGCATTCCGGGCCCACTGGTCGGGTCGGGGCGTGACAGCTTGGTATCAGAGCGTAGGCTCAACTCTAGGACTGTGATGGGTTACTACCTAGTTAGACTTGTTTTTGCCCTAGTATTGCTATTGTATTGACATTTCCTTGTTTGGTGATACAGATATGTCAAGCAATAATACCGAGTGCTTCCAGGGGACACCTAGCGACCCTATCGTCATAGATTCTGGAGATGACTCCGGTGCGCCAAATTTCGATGAGGTTGCACCTAGGGAGGAGGTAGTAGTGGCATCCCCCGAATACCACGTGGGTGCTGAACCTGAGGAGGAAGAGGGAGATGTCCCAATTCCTGAGGAGTCGGTGGGGGAGAATGGATCACCCGAGTATGTTCCGGCTACTCCGCCATTGGACGAATATCAAGATGAGATGTGTGAGCTCTGCAATCAGGCAGGGCACAATTTCATCTATTGCCCCTATCCACCCAGTGTCATTTGCCCTGTTTGCGGACTCCGCGGACATGGAAATGCCAGAACCAATTGTCCTTATGTAGGAGGACCGGGGATCATACCCTGTTTAACTTGTGGGGTGTACGGGCACAAATCTGAGACCTGCCCAGATAACTTTTATTATTTTGGTGGTGAAGAAGGATCTTTTTCAGGGAATTAGATCAATCATTGTTAGGGGGCATCAGGGAGTTTTGTCTTATAAGGGTTAAGTTTGGTTATTTTGAAGGGTTTTTACACCCTACTAACCTTTGTACTTGTATTGAAATTGTTGAATGAATTCTAAATTGAAATTGTTACAACTTGTGTCTTCTACTTTGATAAAAATTTTAAAATTTGGTTAATGATATTTACAAGTGTAAATAACAGATGTCAGGACCCAACGCAAACCGAGCCAACTTTCGTGGGAGGAGGACTGGTCTTCCACCCCGTGACCTACCCAATGAGGCGATACGAGCGGCGGTTGAAGCATTTCAGCAGATAGCTGAAAATATGCGACGTCCGCCAGTCCAAACGCCAGAGGAGAGAGCCACCTCGGCTCTGAAAGAGTTCAAACGTCTGAACCCGACTAGCTTCTCGGGAACAGAAGACCCCAGCGCTGCGAGGAACTGGCTAACCCAGATTAGCCGAATCCTCAATACCCTAGCGATCGCCGATGATTTACGTGTGACCTTGGCGACTTATCAGCTCGAAGGGAACGCCTACGAGTGGTGGGAGGCGAAGAGCTTGGTTCGTAATCACGAGCCAATGACTTGGGAGGAGTTTTCTGCAGCCTTTCTGGCCCGTTACTTTCCAAAGACGGTGAAGGAGGCAAGGAAGAGAGAGTTCCTCAACATTCAGCAGGGTTCAGATACAGTGGCACAGTATGCCATGCGCTACATCGACCTGATGCAGTTTGTGCCGTGGATTGCAGCCAATGAGGAGGAGAAGATCCAGCATTTCGAGAACGGACTCAGACCCTTCCTGCAGCGGCAAGTGGCCGGCCTAGTGTTCAACACTCTGGAGGAGATCATCGAGCGCGCTTCGAAGGTAGAAGCGGTGGACTCTATCAACCGGAGCACTGACAGCTCTCAGAAACCTTCTTCTAACAAGAAGGCAAGGTTCAATCAGCAGAAGAGGCCTTTCTTCAGGAAGAGCCAACCTAGTGTGGGCCAGTCCAGTCGGTCCGACTCTCGGCCAATCGTATGCTACACCTGCAATCAGCCAGGGCATACTTCTAGATTCTGTCAATCCAAAGGAGAGAGAGCTTGTTTTCACTGCAAGCAAACCGGGCACCTGTTCAAGGATTGTCCTTTTTCTGGTAAAGCGGCACCTTCACAAGGCGCAGGAGTTTCCTACTCCGTGGCGCAGCCATCTGTCGGCAGAGGTTCTCAGCAGGCTTCCAGAGGATCAGCGACACCGAGGAACGGACCACCTCGGAGCGATCAGGGGAGAGGACGAGGGCGTCCTCAAGGGAGAGTCTACTCTTTAGGGACTCAGAAGGAGGAACCAATGGAGAACGCAGTAATGGAAGGTACCCTTCATCTTTTCAGTCTTTTGGCTCGAGTGTTGTTTGATACCGGTGCTTCGCATTCCTTTATCTCTAGAACTTGTTGTGTTAGATTGGGTTTGAAACCTGTAGAAGTAGTTAACCCGCTAATGGTAGTTTCACCTTTGGGTAAGAAGGCTTTGGCAACCAAGAGTGTAGATCTTGCGTTTTGAAGATTAGCGGAGTGGAGTTGTCTTATGATTTTCTAGTTCTGGAAATGACGGACTTTGACATCATCCTTGGTGTGGATTGGATGTCTGTTTTTGGAGTCTTGATAGACTGCCCTCAGAAGAGGATTCATGGGGTCTCCTCAACCGGTGAGAGGTTTGTTGAGAAGTTGGTACCCTATGAAAGGATGAGAGTCACTTTCTCTGGCCTTAGGGCGTATCCCGGTAGTGTGGTGGCAAGCATGGGTTGGGAAGATGTAGGTGGTGTAGGGTCTGTTGCTCCTCGGGTGGTGTGTGAGTTTATGGATGTTTTTCCTGACCAGTTGGCTGGGCTACCTCCACGCCGAGAGATAGAGTTTGTTATAGACCTACAGCCAGGAACATCTCCAATTTCCATGGCACCTTATCGGATGGCGCCGGCAGAGCAGAGAGAGCTAGCTACGCAGGTAGAAGAGCTTCTTAGTCTTGGTTTTATCCGTCAGAGCAACTCGCCGTGGGGCGCACCTGCTCTCTTTGTGAAAAAGAAGGATGGATCGATGAGGATGTGTATAGATTACCGGCGGCTTAACCAGGTAACTATTAAGAATAAGTATCCGTTGCCTAGAATAGATGACCTCTTTGATCTTTTGAGGGGATCGAAGTGTTTTTCGAAGATCGATTTGAGATCGGGTTACCATCAGTTGCGGATTCGAGAGGAAGACATTCCAAAGACTGCTTTTCGGACGCAGTACGGCTTGTACGAGTTTGTTGTGATGCCTTTCGGTTTGACGAACGCACCAGCCATGTTCATGGACTTGATGAATCGGGTGTTTCGACCGTATCTGCGAGAGTTCGTGATAGTCTTCATCGACGATATCTTGATCTATTCGTCATCAGAAGAGGAGCATGAGCGTCATCTGCGGATTGTTCTTCAGACTCTTCGGGAGCATCAGCTGTTTGCTAAGCTGAGCAAGTGTGAGTTTTGGTTGACTCAAGTGCAATTTCTGGGACATGTAGTGTCTCCAGGAGGAATCTCGGTAGATCCAGCAAAGGTAGAGACTGTGAAGACTTGGGAGAGTCCCAAGAGCGTGTTCGAGATCCGGAGCTTTCTGGGATTAGCAGGATATTACCGAAAGTTTATCCCGCGCTTCTCTCAGATCGCGGTACCGATGACTCGGCTGACGAGGAAGAACGTCAAGTTCGAGTGGAGCAAAGCTTGTGAGGAAGCATTTCAGGAGCTGAAGGAGAAGTTGACGACGTCTCCAGTGTTAGTGATACCCGAGCAAGGACGAGGTTACGATGTTTATTGCGACGCGTCCAAGTTTGGTTTGGGTTGTGTGCTGATGCAAGAGGGGAAGGTAGTAGCTTATGGTTCCAGGCAATTGAAGGGACACGAGCAGAACTACCCGACTCATGATTTGGAGTTGGCAGCTGTTGTGTTCTCGTTGAAATTGTGGAGACATTACTTATATGGTGAGAAGTTCAATGTGTTTTCTGATCACCATAGTCTCAAGTATATCTTCACTCAGAAAGACTTGAATATGAGGCAGCGTAGGTGGATGGAGTACTTGGGAGATTATGACTTCAGTCTCTCCTATCACCCGGGGAAAGCCAACGTGGTGGCCGATGCCTTGAGCAGGAAGTCTCATAACGACGTGGCGAGGATGGCATCCTTGCAATGGAAGATGCTCGAAGTTCTGTCCGAGTACGATCTGGAGCTGATCGAAGGAAGCGGGTCAGCGAGAATCCATAGTTTGGTTCTGCAACCCGAGGTAGTTAGTTTGGTGTTGGAAGGACAACAAAGCGACCCAGAAGCAAAGGAGTTGGCGACTCAGCTTTCAGGAGGAGCAACTTTAGAGGATTGGAAGATCAAAGCAGACGGAAGTCTTACTTTCAAAGATAGACTGTTCGTGCCAAAATCGGACGAGTGCAGGAGGAAAGTGCTTGATCACTTTCATCGATCTCGCTTTGCAGTGCATCCCGGTGGTACAAAGATGTATCGTGACTTGCGGCGACTTTTCTGGTGGAAAGGTATGAAGCGCGAGGTAGCAGATTTTGTGTCCAAGTGCCTAACTTGTCAACAAGTGAAGGCGGAACATCAACGACCCGGTGGAAAGATGCAACCTTTGGAAGTGGCTGAATGGAAGTGGGAGCATATCACGATGGATTTTGTAACTGGTTTTCCTAAGTCTCCTAAGAAGAACGACGCTATTTGGGTAATAGTCGATCGATTGACGAAGTCAGCTCACTTTCTACCGATCAAGAAGACGGATTCCTTGGCTACTCTAAGTAGATTGTATTTGAAGGAGATAGTCAGATTGCATGGAGTGCCTGTATCCATTGTATCTGATAGAGACCCGAGGTTCGTGTCAAGGTTTTGGCAAGGATTGCAAGAGGAGTTGGGGACTAAGCTGTGCTTTAGCACTGCTTTTCACCCTCAGACGGATGGTCAGTCAGAGAGAACCATTCAAACCCTAGAGGATATGCTAAGGGCTTGTGTGATGGATATGCGGGGAAGTTGGGAAGATCACTTGCCTTTGATCGAGTTCGTCTACAACAACAGTTATCACTCCAGTGTGCAGATGGCACCCTACGAGGCTCTGTATGGCAGACCGTGCAGGTCACCTCTTTGTTGGACAGAGGTAGGAGACAAAGCGCTACTAGGACCTGATCTAGTGCGTGAGACGTCAGAGCAAGTTGAAGTAATCAGACAGCGTCTCAAGACAGCCCAGAGCAGACAAAAGAGTTATGCTGACAAAAGGCGACGACCTTTGGAGTTTGCAGTTGGCGACCGAGTTTTCTTACGTGTGGCACCACGTCATGGAGTACAGCGGTTCGGGCGCAAGGGAAAACTATCACCTCGATATGTTGGACCCTTTGAGATCTTGAAGAGGATAGGTGAAGTGGCTTATCAGTTGGATCTTCCTCAGGCTTTGGAGAGAGTGCATAGTACGTTCCACGTGTCTATGTTGAGAAAGTATGAGCCTGACCCGTCACATGTGATCAGTTTTGAAGATATTGAGGTATCAGAGGACTTAACTTTTGAAGAAGCACCAGTCGAGATTCTAGAACGTCGGACTCAAGAGCTCAGGAGGAAGTCTATACCCCTAGTGCGAGTGCTGTGGCAACATCGCGACGTGCAACATGAGACGTGGGAACCTGAATCGACGATGCAGAAGCTGTACCCTGGCTTGTTCACAGGCCAAGAAGGTAGGGTTTGTTCTAAATTTCGGGACGAAATTTTCTTTTAGGAGGGTAGGATGTAATACCCTGCCCCGGATTAGGAGTGTTTTAGCTTAATTTCCGTGTTTAACCGGATGATCTCGAGGTTTTCAGTCAGGGCTTTGAGGAAAGCCCAAGTTTGGCCCAATCCGAGCTCGTGAGCTCAGAGATCCAGCCCGTCCAGCTGGAGGGGTATTTTGGTAATTTACCACCTGTTGTGATCATTTCTCTAAATTGTGTGAATTGGTGATTATTTTTGATTGATAATACTCTCCTTATGGAATAATTTGCATTTCTAAGTTTAAAATGAATTTAGTTTTCAGAAAATGATATTTTATCGCCCGAAAGAGAGTTTTAATTATTTTAAATATTTTCGGGAAAGAGATAAATTTCGAAAATGGTATTGGGTGTTAGACCATTGTGATAATGAACTAGATATTTCATTTCATCTCAAAATAAGATTTACAAATGAGTTATTTTTACATTAGTTTAATTAAGCAATTATGGATAAAACATGATTTTTGTTTAAATCAAGGGTTTTTATTGGGAGATAAAATCTAAAATTTTTATGGTGACCAAGGTTTTCAAAACCTAATCCATCGGTAAGGTTGGATCAAGTTTTGAGGTTTTAAATTAGTACTTTTAGTTTTAAAAGTCGATTTCTTATCAAAGAGGGACTTATCTGCAAAATTGAAAACACCAGAGGGCTGATCTGCATCGGCAGAGAAATTCCTGCGCACGCTATGCAACGTGCAATCGCTGACCGGCCGGATTTCCGGCCATGATTAGATTTTCCGTCTCGTCCCATCAAACAGCAACCTCCGGCCGGAGAATGATGAACCCTGTTCGTCCTGTCGTATCATCGTCCCTGCATCAGCCAAATTCAGGCATCTCTCCTCAATCCAAATCCTATAAATTGAAGCCCCTGTTAAACGTTTGAAACTCCCAGCAGAGTTCTGCATTTCTTCTCTTACTCTCTGTTTTCTTCCCGTTTTCTTCCCGCCGAGAAACCTGATAAGCCGCTGTTAGCCGAGAAACCTGATAAGCTGTTGTTTTTCAGTAACAGTAAGCTTAAGGAAAGAATTTCAAAAATCTGAATTTCAAACCAGGAACTGAAACTAAGGTATCCATTGTATTTCTCTTTGAATTCTAACTGGTTTTGAATCAAGAAAATTGAATTTTGACTCTGTTTTGATGGAGAAAAACCAGTTTTAAATTTTAAGGAAAACCATGGGTTTCATGTACCCGTGAGGATTTACCCTTAAAATCGGATGACCCTTTGAGCTTTTGAGCTCCAAACCTCTCCCTATGGAAAGAGGACTCTCAGAGGAGTCCATCAGACCAGACGGATGTGAAAAACGAATCCAGGAAGCCCTCCCTTTCTGGAATCGCATTTCAGTGCATTTCCGCCGTGACTGTCTGCTGTTGCAGACAGTTGGAGAAGACGACTCTCGGAAGGTCCGAGAGCCGATCTTCGGACGGTCCGAACAGTCGGACGGTCCGAGCTGTGACCCTCGGACGTTCCGAGCTTCAACCCGAAGCCCAGTTCGCCCGAGGTGAGCCAGACCCTTTTCGGAAGGACCGAGCCATCTCGGAAGGTCCGAACACCTTCGGAAGGTCCGAACCCAATCTTCGGACGTTCCGAGAATTTCAGACCCACCGAGACCTCTGTTTCTGTTTTTCTGTTTCGGATGGACTTCGGACGGTCCGAGACCCAGTCTTCGGACGATCCGAAGTCAGGCCTCAAGATCCGAGGCCAGTGACTCAGTTTTAGGTGGTTTGGATGATCCGAAGCCACTGACCCAAGTTCCGAAGTGATGTTCCGAGGAACACTGTTTTGAAAAATAATAAAATATTGTTTGATTACTGTTTTAATCTTGATTATTATTTGTTTAATATGTTTAACTATTTGTTACGATTTATACCTCCCTGTTAATTAAAATTGTACTAACCCCTTTTTCTCTTATTATTTATAGTGTAAATACTATTGTATACGCTTTCAGTCCGACATTAGTCGGGAACTGAGTGATTCACTTTCAGGACGACACTATAGTCGGGCACTGAGTGACCTCGAGGCCTACTCAAAATGTCAACTCTGGTCCTATCCAGAAGACAACCGAGAAGTGACCCGAGGATCTAGACCTTACTCAATAAGTCAATCTGGTCAATGCCCAGAAGACAATATGAGTTTGGACTGAGCCCCTTATGTTTATTATATTATTATCTTGTGGATGATTTAAAGAGGATAGAAACCAAATAGGAGACTCATTCCATTAAACCCGGATATTTTGTAGGAAAATATATGATTTCCAAATTCTACGTATATGTACGTATTTGTTATGTATATTGATTGAGCACTTGTATGTTGTTTGACAGAGACCGCGAAACCACACAATCACGGTGAGGGAACTTAACTCTGCAGATTTTGTAAACAGGTGTTATTTTGAGCAATGAGTGGTTTCGATTTTGACGAACCCACTCATGTGCCGATACATGATGCACTATGGTAAGAGTGCTGTGATGATTTGATATTACGGTGTTGACCGTATGTGTATGTAAGACTGCTTCCACGTACCTGGGCTATTGAACCAATATCGGCCATATGAGAGATGGTTTATGTCTACTGGACCATGGGCGGACCATGCTGTCGTCAGTTGCTGACTTGAGGGTGTCAGTACCGGTTACGTTTAAGAACCGGAGATGTACTTGCAAGGATGTATTTTGACTGTGTCGGGACTTAATACTGGTCTCAGTGTAGTCGGCAGGCGTTACGGTGGATAAAGGCAGTGATTGATAGTTGATGATGTTATTATCTTATTTGAGATTATGCTTACTGTTATCAAGCATGTGATATTAACTGTTGTTAACCTGTTTTACTATTTGCTTAATGTGCACTGTTAATTATCCTTCACTGGGCTTGTTAGCTCACACCACTCTCCTTTCAGGCGATGAACCCGAGGAGGAGGACCCTCTCTTTCAAACTTAGGGCGTTTGAGCCAAGGCAGTGTTTGGGATTCCCCCGGAGCGGAATGCCCTGATCTCTTTCTGTTGGTTCTCGGAACCGTTATTTTTGTATTAAGTACCGGATGTGGTACTTAATTTGCATTTGACTATTGTAATCGGCTATGTTGCCATTTGAGACGATGTTATGGATTGATTCATCAATGTTAATATTTGTTTGATCTTATTATTAGTGGATGTTATTGTGTTGTTTTGCTATGTCTACGGGGCATGCATATGGTACATGTTTGAGTCCTCTTAGCGGGCTGATGTGTAACCGCTGGGCCTAACTGTTGATCCGGCCCAGTAAGAGTGCTTGTGGATTAGTTTACTTTCCTTTCAAAAAAAAAAAAATCAGTCGCGTTCCGGGCCCACTGGTCGGGTCGGGGCGTGACATAAGTAATAAGAGAAGAGGGTTAGTACAATTTTAATTAACAAAAAGGGGTACTAATCATCACATCACATAATCTAACAAAATAATATTTTTTTTAAATAAAATAATAATATTTATTTATTTAATTATTTATTTATTTAATTATTTATTCATTTTTTTTAATTGGAACCAACATTAAAAATGACAAGTAACAATAATATCAAATAAAAATATATATTTTTTAAATAAAATAATAATATTTATTTATTTAATTATTTATTCATTTTTTTTCCAAAAGGGAACCAATATTTCAAATCATAAGCAACTATAATCTCAATTCGGGGTTTTGACGGGCGGGGTTTAAATACTATTTTCTGAAAATAAATTCATTTTAAAATAAGAAATGCAAATCCTTTATTTAGGAGAACATTATTTACCAATAATATATACATATCAACAATATTTATAAAAAAATACACAACAAAATGGTAAATTATCAAAATGTCCCTCTAGCTCGACGAGCTGAATCACTGAATTTTCGGGCTCAGATCGGGCCAAACCTTGGCTTTCCTCAAAGCCCTAACCAAAATCTCCGAGATTAACCGGTTAAACAGGATTAACAAGCTAAAACACGCCTAATCTGAGGTAGGGTATTACAATAAATATAATTTAAAGTGAACACTTGCATTCTAACAGTAAAAAAATAAATAAAGAAGAAAATAGATATTATTATTTTAAATCCCAATAAATGAATAAAAAAATATCAACATATCTATTTATAAAAAATATAATTTGTTCATTGGTAACATGAAATATATAATATAATAAACTATTATAATAGTTTAATAAATCACAACAAATATAAAATTAATATTAAAAATAGTCACGGGCTGAACTCCTTAAAAATAGAATATTTTGACAAATATGTTACAAAAAATTTTATTTTTATTTTTATATTATATAGATTTAATAAAATTGTTAATATTTCAGTTTACCCCTACTTACAATTACCCCTACTCAAGGGTAACTTCTGTAAAAATTTACCTCTCACCTAAATACATCACGTTGAAAATGTTGGAGGAATTTTATTTTTGTATTATATAGATTTAATAAAATTATTAATTCTCATAAAATTGTTAATATGTCAGTTTACCCCTACTTATAATTATCCCTACTCAAGGGTAACTCCTGTAAAAAATTACCCCTTACCCAAATGCATCACATTGAAAATGTTGCAGATTTTTTTTTATATTATATAGATTTAATAAAATTATTAATTCTTACAAAATTGTTAATATGTCAGTTTACCCCTACTCAAAGGTAATCCTTGTAAAAATTTACCCATCACCCAAATGCATTATGTTGAAAATGTTGTAGAATTTTTTTTTATATTATATAGATTTAATAAAATTATTAATTCTCATAAAATTGTTAATATGTCAGTTTACCCCTACTTACAATTATCCCTACTCAAGGGTAACCCCTGTAAAAATTTACCCCTCACCCAAATGCATCACGTTAAAAATGCAGTAGATTTTTTTTTATTATATAGATTTAATGAAATTATTAATTTTCATAAAATTGTTAATATATCAGTTTATCCCTACTTACAATTACCCATACTCAAGGGTAACCCCTGTAAAAATTTACCCCTCACCCAAATGCATCACGTTGAAAATGTTGTAGAATTTTTTTTTATATTATATAAGTTTAATAAAATTATTAATTCTCATAGAATTGTTAATATGTCAGTTTACCCTTACTTACAATTACCCCTACTCAAGGGTAACCCTTGTAAAAATTTACCCCTCACCCAAATGCATCACGTTGAAAATGTTAACACATTTTTAAAATAATCTTCTAATAGAATAAATTGTTAATTACCCTGAAAGATATTATCATGAACCTCAAACTTTGTCAGGGTTTTGAGAACCTATCGAAATTTCGACAGAATCAACCCTTAAAAATAGAACATTTTGACAAACACATTTAAGAAAATTTTATTTTTATTTTTATATTATATGGATTAAATAAAATTATTAATTATTCTAAAATTATTAATATGTCAAGTTGCCCTTATTTACAATTACCCTTACTCAAGGGTAACCTAGGGTAATCCTTATAAAAAATTACTCCTCGTCCAAATGTATCATGTTGAAAATCTATATAATATAAAAAATAAATTGCTAATTATTTGAAATTTATTAATTTTTCAATTATATAATATATAATTGAAAAATAGAGGAAGACACAGGATAAATAGGAGAAAAGTTTCCTTAAAAAATAAAAAATCACTATTATTATTTTAAATTTCAATAAATGAATAAAAAAATTCTACATATCTTTTCGTAAAAAAATATAATTTGTTGTTTGGTGATATGGAATTTATCAAAGGGAAATAATAGAATGCTTTAAAAAAAAAAAGTCAAGTACTCGCCAAAATAAATAAATAAATAAAATGTAAAAAAAAACTCTCATAAAAGAGCAAAAGGGAGGATAAGGAGGGGTATTCAAGAATGAATACCCCAAACCCCTTGGGGGTATTCAAAATGGTGACTAAAGGGGTAAAAATTTGAATTTTTACCCTTACCCCTTTGTTACCAAATGAGGGTAATAAAGGGTAACGGAGGATGACCCCCTCTTACTCCCATCCAAAGGCAGCCTAGAGGTATTTATAATTGTCAACTGCCTTGCAGAAGAAAAAACGCTTATCAATCTTCCAGCAATCTAGGTTAGCTTCCCTGCTTCAATTTACATCATTCTTGAATGTCTCTGTCGCTCCTAATTTGATTGATCATAAACTTAATCAAAGTTCTAAAGGCGTATATCCTCATTCAGACTCAATAAAGGACAATTAAGATCCACCGTAACTCCTATTTTTTTTTTTTTTAAAAAAAAACAAAAGATCCACGTAATGATATTTGGACTGATGAATGTGATTGAGAATAGAGATCAGTAGAAAAGTAAATGTCATAAAGTAAATACGTAGACATGTAACACTCCAATCATGATTCATGATATATTGTTGCTAATAATATGGCAGCGCATGGATCATACAGAATAAGCACCTCCCAAGGCCACCTCAAAATTAGAGACAAGAATGGATCGGGACGTTGAGGGCTAAGGCAGGCAAAAATTGGGCTAGAACATTAATTATTGTAATTATTATTTTGGATTTGAATATAGGGCCTAAACATCAATTATATAGTCAATTGCAAATCAGGTTCAGAATAGGGCTGAGCTTTAAGCCTGCTCTACAATTAAGTTGGCTCAAGTTTGTACACGTTGAAGCCCAAGAACAATACATGGTAAAGGCATCTAGTCTTCCCAACAAACTCCCACCTTTAAAACTTGGGCTTGGGCTGCATTCTGTTAATTGGGCTCATGCCAAGCACAGCACAGATCCGGCCCAAATTCAGAGTATTTACATAAATATCAGGTTCTCCAGATTTGAACTTTAAGCATAAATTATATATAGGCTTGAATATGGTCCAATGATATATAGTAACATGGGGTTTATAGGGCCTCTTAGCGGCACAGATTTGACTTGCTAACAGGGATTTCCTTGGCAACTCCTATTAGTTACTTGTTTTCATTTAATCAGTTTTGTCGTTGACAAACTTACTGACTAATAATTCATATTTTCTATCCACAAGGAATTGCCAACCAAGGGAAAATGTAACTGACCAATCTACAATTCTTTTCCCTACGCATAATATGAAAAGGAGGCCAAAACTCATCACATACATCAAGATACAAGAAAATTTAGGAAAAGACGTTTTAATGCATAGAAATATATTGCTACTTGAAAAAAAGATGCATAGGAATATACTGATGAAATGTTGGAGAAATTGGAACTCTTCTAGGTAAGCAACAGAAACTGTTAGTTAACCTAGACCAGTACAAGACCATGACAACCAAAATATGTTCATCTATTACGGATGAACACTGCAGTGACGATTATCAACATCATCCACCAAAAACGAACTTAAAGACTTCACCATCATTTCATAAGATAAACTACTGGCTTCCACTAACAGGAAGGTAGACCCCCTCAGCTGCCAACCAGACATTGTCAGGGCGCTTATCTCGAACACCACAAACCTGTAAACACACACCAAATATAAATTAGAAAGGGCAAGAGGGATTCTAAATCACAAGATTCTGAGAATGCCTGTTAATACCTCTTGCTGACCACCAGCAATCCGAGTGTATTTCTTGTCATGGCTGTGCAAGTACCCGCCAGTGTCAACATGTTGCAGCCTTATCCTTTGATCTTGCTTCCAAGTTTTTCCACTCCCCTCAATCTCCACCCTATAGTTCAGCAAAGCATATAACATCAACAACATAATCTAATAAACAAGACAAGTGCAAAGAAACTTTTAAGGGCAAGTAGCTGGTCTCTCTCATCTCTCACCTCCAATAGTCTCCTGTATCAGACTCACTGTCCCCTCCGAAGCAGCTCACCTGCAGATGACTTGAAATAAGTTCTATCAAGTACTATGCTCTATGCTACAAATTCCAGCATGCATGCACAGAAAGGGGGCAATTTCCACCTCTTTGGGTCCTTAATGTACTCAAGTACATGTAATGCCATGATGTACATGCATGCATCATCATGGGCAGGAAGCCAGGAACACAAATAAAATAGTGCAATATAACAAAAGAAAGATTTACAAGTAGCAGCAGCCACATGTTAAAAACAGATATACTAGAAAGCATCCAACCATCATCATCATTACAAACACTGCTATCCCATCTATCAAGTGGATGGTTTTTTGGTTCTAGTTTCCAATCAACAGTCAACCCTATCAAAAAACATGATACACATTCATCCTAGAATTTATCGCATCCTTTCATAACAAATCAATCCAAGTAATTAATGGCCTTCTGCTAACTTCTACTAATCCTTCAGTTCAACCGAGACTCTGATTCTAATCATAGTAATTGATAATGATGGTGGTCATCAACATAAATTACTTTTGATATAGTTCTATTATATCAATATTTTAGATCTTATAATCCATGAAGTTAAAACATATTCAATTGGACTTCTGCATTTCTCCTACTAATGATCTTGCTTCAGATCTTGTTAAATTCTGACATAAGCCAAAGCTCACCAATCCTTTTAACCGTAGTACATGCCTGGCCTATGTTGATGATTTTAGCAGGTTCATCAACAGATATGTTCTCAATCCCCTTTTTCTTATTTGAGGTTTACTTTTCAGTGTCAAACAACATCAAAATGCTAAGAAATTAATGCTGTTTGTGATAGTATTGAATTGGCCATTCAACAAGTCTACGATCGAAGAAATAGGAAAAAAATTCACTTTCAAAAAAGGTCCAACATTGAAGAAATTTGATAAGATATGGGTAATATAGATTTATGGACCAGGTATCATACAGTTAGAAGAGAAAACGGTGTGCGTTTATTATGTTTAGAAAAAGGGGTAAAATAGTAAACTAGGTAATTATGTAATTTTCGACATTCTTGCCTGTGTGTGTGTGTGTTCTTTTTGTTCCTTTTGTTTGGGGGAGGAGCGGTTGGTTTGTTATGATCATAAGGCTCGAGTTTAGAACTCTTCATATCAGATGGTTGTTGGATGGAACAGAATTTAGGCCTGTTGTTCGTTGGCTTAAACCCAGTCAGTACCCATCACAAGCAAACAGGCTTGACCTGACGGGCCAAGCTGGGGCTCATTTTGTGAGCCTGTTCAGCTAAACAGTCAGGCTCAGGCTTGATCAACCCGTGAAGCCCAATTTGCTTTTTAACCATTTAGCTACATCTGTATATATTCATATAATAAATATGCATATGCATATAATACATGTATTATATTAATACTATGATGGAGGCAAAGGTAGTAACTGTAAGAAAAACTCACATTTCCAAAACCCTCAACTTAAATGAAATTTTAGATCCAAATCTGCAGATTCAAATCAAGGACTTCAATAATAGAAACCCTGAAATTCGAACTTCATAATGGATCCGAAAATTCGATGCTCAGATGGAAAAGATAACTCCACTCTCAATTTCCAAAAAAGAAGGATGGATCAAATCTCACTAGGATAACTCACACTTAGTGAATTCACCAATGAAATTTGCTTGTTCAATGAAATCAAATTGAAACTTCGAATGCAATGAATAATGCAATTAATTGAGATCTACAAATTAAATGCAAGGTAAACAACCAAATGCATGCATGAAATTTAATCTGGCATAAATTCAATATGAAATTAAAAAGCCTTCTAATGAATTTAAATTGAATTGTGGAATCTAATTTTAATTAAGTATTGGATGGAATGCAACAATTGAACATTTAAATTCAATTTTCCATCAAATACACCAATTACTTGAAACTAAAATTAACTCTACACAATATCAAATTAAAATTCAAAAGAAATTAAGACTCACCACCAAAGGATAGAAGCAAAAGCAACCTTTGCTTGACTTGAATTGAACTTGGACTTCATACACAATGGATGCACAGAGAGCATATTTATAGTGTTGTTTTGGTACTAATTTGAGACTCCCTCAATGGCATTCAGCCATGTGGATTTATTACATCTTTTGAAAATTTTAAAAAACACAAATTACATCATAATCTCCAATTAACCATGGGCAGATTTGGCCAAAGAATATGCTTGGATTTATTCCAATTTGTTTCTTGATTTTGAGTCCCAAATCTCTCCATTCTTGATCTTAATGCCCAAGCAAGTATTGCATTCTATTTCCATGGTTTCTAATTTGATTCATGTGGTTCATCCCTGCTCCATGCGCCCAAGACGATATTTTTGTGAGATTCCCTCCACATGGCATCCTACTAGGCAATGACATGGATGATGATGTTGAATTCGCCACGTCAGCTCCCTAGCAGGCATATGAGCTTCCAAATGAGAGCTTTTAAGGCCCGACTCATGTCCAAACAAGCCTTGACTCATAGCACACTCATATAACCTTATTTTGGGATGAAAGTTGGTCCATTAGAAACCCCATTGGATCCTCTCTTGCCTCCATCAATTCTCTCAAGAAATTGAAGTGCAAATTCATCAATTTGATCTTAATGAACCTCATCATCTTCATAGGGATCACTTGGGCTTGTGATGGCCGCATCATTATTATTAATTAAACTCTAATAACTTTCTACATATGTAATAATAAATTTCCCTCTCTAAGCCTTAAGTTTATTGGACCATTCTATTCAATTGACATTGCACCTTTAAATTGGGCTTAAGGCTCACTATTTCTAAATAATTGTCTTACAAAAAGTTAAAAAAAAAAAAAAAGGGGGGCTTCAACTGGTGGACTCACACTTCTTATTTTCCCAAACAGATGGGGGCTCAAGCTTTAGCTTTGGAAAGCCCCACAGGCTGCAAGCAGGTGTAGAGCCCAATTATTTTGGGTTCATTGTGGAAAACCTTCTAGTGGAACCATAGGGTTGTTGCATAATATGGAAAAGATGACATCACTTCTGAGTAAATCAATCAGTCACTTGCCACAATCCAACATTATTTGATCAAAATCCCATTGGAACACAATCCATTTGAAAGATGGAAGAACTAAACAAGTTCCTTGACTGTATGCTAATGGCTCCGCACTAGGGCTGTGTTTGGATGAGGAGATGTGGGGAGACTTGGAGAAGTCCAACTTCTCCCGTTTGGATTCATTCTCAAGGAGAAAGTGGGGCCCAGAAACAATGGATCTTCCCCTTGTCTAGGACAAGAAGGTGTCCTCCACCTCTACTAGGAGAACACCATCTTCGAGAAAAGAGAAGATGGTAGAAGTCCTATCACTAGAGAACCTCCCACTTTAAGTTCTCACTCGAACACAACTCAAACGAAAGGCACGTGGTGGGTCCATAACCCATAGGTCTCAGGATCGAAACCTGGCTTTGATACCATGTTGTAAATGATGAGGAGAAGAATTTCTCTCTTGTATTAATTCACTAAATGTAAGATTATATATAGAGTACAAATGATAATTTCTCCCAATATTTGACGATCCTAATTAATAGATTACACAATCAATCATAATCAACCATAAATGGAAATACAATAAATCCTAATATATCTCAACAGCTAAAATGCAAGATCTTTTTCCTAAAAATGCTGAAGTAGATCCATATTTTACAAGAACATTTTTGTTTAGCGATATCAGAAACAAGGCAGGCATTTCACCTGAAATAATAATTGATTCCATCCTTGGAGAGAGGTTGAAATAACAATATGTCAACATATACAACAAGACATGCCATCATGGGGGAAATGATATTGCCAAAG
The DNA here is from genome assembly GCA_013350335.1 of Chimonanthus salicifolius. Classification (NCBI taxonomy): domain Eukaryota; kingdom Viridiplantae; phylum Streptophyta; class Magnoliopsida; order Laurales; family Calycanthaceae; genus Chimonanthus; species Chimonanthus salicifolius. Next base: position 68,728,950 of record CM023536.1, on the reverse strand, counting down.
TTGAAGCCTAGGGTTCTCTCATTCTAAACATTTTGCACCTACACCATCACCAAGTACTTTTAGAAACATTTTTTTTCTATAATAAGCATATTTTTTAGAGTTATTTGTCATAGCTAGTAAATATTGATGACGTCATCAAGAGCTCAATCCAAGATGATACGAAGATTGAAGATGAAGCTTCCATCTCTTGAGCACCCAAGATTTTCAATCCAAAAAGAGTTGAAGACTTCATCCATTTTGTTCATGAATTTTCATACCAATTCCATCAATTCAGCTACCACCATAGGGACTTTAGCCTTGAAATTACTCAATTAGCCATAATTGGATATGACAAAGACAATGGTGCCAAAGACCCACTTCCCTAACCACAAAAGCCATTCCAATTAACCCAAAATTACCCTAACTTCATGATATATGGGTCATATGATCCAAATCCAATTAATTAATCCCCAATTGCCTTCTTTTGCTACCCAAATCCTACCCAAATACCCTTTGTACGAATTTGTGGTCCACATGCTTGGGAGGAGGAAGGAATTAGCAAGGATTGGAAACTTAATAAGGATTTGAAAAAAGTGAAAACTTGGAATTTAGCGAGGATTCATTTCCAGAATTCATGGTCTTACTTTACAAGAAGATTTGAAGTATCAAACGACGTAGAATTTTGACGAAATTTAGATTTCTGGAAAGCTTATTCAGTTACCTTTCTAAGGAACCCAAGTTTACGAAATTCCTAGTTACGTAGCCAAGTTATGACCGATTTAGTGGACAAGTGTCAAAATATGACGAGTAAAGTGGAAGGTTGGCCACCTACATGAAAAAATGGCAACTTGTTTTTGGTTTTTCCTATTTGTATTTTTGGGAAGGGTTAATTTGTGTGATTGAGATTTACTTGTAAATAAGTAGGTGCATCCAACTCATGTAAAATCCATGGCTCCTACTCGGTAAAATCCATTCTCAAAATTTCTCGTTCCTCGGCATTGTATTCACAATTTCCATGTTTTCAGGCCTAGAACAACAAAGTTCCTCCCAGGATCCAAATCTTCATTTGGGCATCTCCATAGGGGAAAATTTCAGTAAGACACAATCTTAGGAGGAGGGGTGTCCTGTCGGAAGATGTGTCGAAAGATTTCCCAATGTGTGGGGAGGAAATTGAGACAATAGATCATCTGCTGTGCATTTGTCGATTTGCGGGGGAGGTATGGTGGAGATTTCTTAACTTATTCCAGTGCCCTTGGGTGCTTGGGAGTTCGGTTAATAATATCGTCGTTGAGTTGATGGGGGGTCCGTTTAGAGGTAGACATAGGGTGTCTTGGAGACTGGTTCCAACTGATGTTGTGTGGGCAGGGTTGACCAGAGTTAATATTTATAGAACCCACCCGACCCGACCCGACCCAAATTATTGACCCGAAATTCTCGATCTGGCCCAACCCGTATTCTAACCCGACTCAACTCGAATTCTGATCCGACCCGCATGCTGAACCCACTTTAGCCTAATTTTAGCTAGGTCGGGTCGGGTTAACTTTTAAATTTCCCAACCTGACCCGACCCGAATTTAATGCGGGTTTTCGTCTTCTCAACCCGACCCAACCCGCATGGTTTCTTGGGTCGGGTCTTCACCCCTATGTGTGGGCAATATGGAAAGAGAGAAATTCAAGTCTTTGAGGAAAAATCGACCCATGTAGGGGAAGTGGTCGAAATGGCTAAATGGCACTTGATAGATTGGTTATCCACGTGCAAGGAATTTGTTGGTCTGTCAGCGCAAGACTTTTATGTCATGGAAAGGATGCATTAAAGGAGTTAGTAAGGGGAGGGATTGGGGGAGTGCTTCACGATGATAGGAGTAGAATGGTGCTAACATTCTCAGAGACTGTAGGTATTATGGAGTCTAATGAGGTAGAACTAAGAGCCATTAGGAGAGCTCTTGAGGTCAGGTCTACTTTTGGAAATGGTAATCTTTGTGTTGAAAGTGATCCTACAAATGCCATCTCCTGGCTTAGCAGTAAGAAGGTACCCCTGTGGAAACTGACTAACATTACTAGGGACATTAGGGGGTTAAGTAATCTGGATGACTACTTTCGGCAAACAATGTTGCGGACTTCGTGGCCAAGATTGGCGTACAATTACAAAAATACGCACTGCCTTTTTATGATTGATGTTCTTAGGGTGTATGGGTTTGGGGTCTTCTATTGGGAGCTTCCCTTGTTCTTCTATTCGGGACACCGCCCTTAAAGGCTTTATCCACATGCTCTTGCACTTTTGTTTTTCTTATCTTGTTGCCTTGAATAACCCTCGTATTCTAGGCAGCGTATTATTTGTACATTCTTTTTCTTGTTAATGAAATTCATTTGTCACCGCTTCAAAAAAAAAGTAGGTGCATCCAATGGCTATAAGGATGTCTAGATTTGTAATTTACCTTAGGCTAATTTGTGTATAAATAGAGGACCAATGCCATACAAAACACACAAAAATTCGAGAATACAATTTGAAGCTCCAACCTTGGGCAAATTTTTCCTCTTTCTCTAGGTGAGTTCTAGTTTCAGTTTGAATTTTGTGTCTTGATTTTCTAGTTTCTTCTTAGCATTGAGGTTTCTCATTCAAGAGTCTTGAGCAAATTTGTCCCTCATTGGGTAAGAATTGTTCCTGATCTCCAATTGAATTCTAGAGTTCTAGAATGTCCTACCCCTTTGGAGAAATTGTACTGCCAATTTTCATTGAGGAGGAATTTCAGCCTCATCTCTTAATCCGGTGAGCATTGGGAGGTTTTGGCTCACTTTCGACATTGCTTCTCGACCTGATTGGTGATTAGGAGCACCTCTTCGTCGAAATTGGTCCGACGACCCTTGGTCTTAGGAACCGGCACATCTCGGGGTTTTGCCGAATTTCCGAGCCGGTGTTTCAAAGACCTCCCTTAATTTTGAAGGTGAAAGGGCTAGGCTATACCCCCAATCCTACCCTACATCAAATATTATAGCTAAAATGAAGTAATTGTTAGTAATACTTATAAAAAATTCTAATTATTAGATAGTATACCAATGCATGTGTATGATACATGCTTATATAATGAGCTTAAAAGCTCAGTTTCCAATATATTTTGGTGCTTCAAATGAACTGTATCTTGTAAATTTGATGTATACAAGACATAACTCCTGAATCTAATAATTGCACCTGGCAAAATTAGGCTCATGCCTAGACATGCACCTTGAGCCTTGACTACTATGGTTTGGATGCATAGATTCAATTCTTTGGCTTTTGGGGTTTGACGTTTAGACATAAATGGGCACCATATTTACATTTTTCTTGAAAGGCAAGGTAAATTTTATCATTTGGTTAATTCCCATGTTAATTTGAGGAATCTCTGGAAATAATTCAGATATTCTTTTAAACTAGATTTGAAGTTTTTCTCTTGTAGTTGATTGATTATAATACATATTAGCTGATCAGAGTTGAAAATTTTGCACTTGATCTATTATTTTGGGACCTAAACCTTGCTCTTTTCATTCTATGATTTTGAGATCTCCAGATTAACTGCTCCAAAAAAGTAGGAGTTAGGTCCTATGATGGCTGGAACTACCAGCAACCTGAACCATTTGCAGTGTAAGAATCCATTCAGACATGTATATAGCCATGTGCTGATATTTCTAATACGACTAAAAATTAAAATAGTATATTTCCTTAGCAGCATTTATATCATATTTTCTATAGCTCTTCATTTTTGATGAAAAAATCTTTCAGAATGAGAAAGTTTCAGAAAAATGAAAATTATATAGTTTCTCCTGAGATATGTAGCGTGTCCGTGGGGGTCCATTGGCCCAGCCAAACAATGGAAGTAGATTAAACATTATAGTTGTAATGATTTCATCATGATTGCCCATTTTATTGTTTTAGATTGGGTAGCCAGAAATGACCACTTGTTGCAGTTGGTTAAGTGCTCCTTGTTGCAACCTCAAGGTTGTGGGTTCAAGTCCTATACGCGTCCAATAGGCAGTTGGCATGTAGATAAAAGAAAGATGTCAAATCCAAATGCATATCTGCCAACCATAGATTGATGGGATAAATGACTTCAATGATGATGGTTGTTGATGGTGATGTCTCTCTTGTCCTTGATGAGGAAATGAGTATAGCAACACGTCACATTCCCCAAGTAAAATGTTCAATAATCTACTCAAACACTTACTAAATTTGTTACGCAAGCACAGGTTAATTTTTAACCTTTTACATACAACAGATTTATGAACTAGACATACAATTTATAACCTTTATGTAGCACATATTTATGAACTTGAACCTGTAAGTACTAATGAGCTTAACCTGGGCTCATGTCTCAAGACACATTGCCCATGTCTGAAACTAACACTTGTTGGTGTTAAACAGGAAAAAAAAAATGGAGCATGCATTTAGCATGTTTCTAGAAAATGTACATATCATGAATCATCCATAAAGACACCCCCATTTCCTGTCAGCAGACACCGCATTTCGTATTCCTAGTGGAAATTACGTTTCTGCCATTCGGCGTGGAATCGTGCGATTGAACAGACAGTTCATTTTCGCTTCGATCTTAGGCGTATACAATCGTGCGATTGATTCTAGGGATCGTGCGATTGATTCCAGGAATCGTGCGATCGATTCCAGGAATCGTCCGATCGAACCTCCAAATAGAGTGGAGAGGGATTTTCAAAAGAGGTCATTTCTCGACCGATTTTTACAAATAAGGTATAAAAATTCATCTACTCTGAATTTTATGAGCTCCAGGACTGATTTTAAGTGAAAAGGGTATAGTTTTGGAATTAAAAAATCGTACCCAAAGAATTAAGGAAAAATGATCTTCCCTCTTAATTCTTTGGATATAATTTTTTAACCCCAAAACTATACCATTTTCACTTAAAATTAATCTCAGAGTTCATAAAATTCAGAATAGATGAATTTTGATACCTTGTTTGTAAAAATCGGTTGAGAAATGACTTCTTTTGAAAATCCCTCTCCACTCCATTTGGAGGTTCGATTGGACGATCCCAAGAATCGATCGCACGATCTCTGGAATCAATCGCACGATCTCTGGAATCAATCGCACGACTGTATACACCTAAGATCGATCGATCGAAGCGAAAATGAACTGTCTGTTCAATCGTACGATTCCACGCGAAAGGGCAGAAACATTATTTCTACTAAGAATTTGAAATGCGTTGTCGGCTGGAAGGAAATGAGGGTGTTTGTATGGGCAGCCATCATGAATTACTGTAGAATTGCGAGGGGTGGTCTAACAAAATCATGGTTGCAATTGTTGGTAGAGAAATGTAGACAGTGCGTTAAGAAACAAAGTTTCTCATTTACACAATATAAAGAATAGCAGCTGAAAGCAGGCATTAATTTGATAAGGGGGTTCTATGCCAACTAAAGGTACATAACAACTTCAATCTTGATAAGATGCTCTTAGAAGGGGTAGTGAAATTCCAATTTAAGCATATGTTCCTTGTCACCATGCTGAACGTGATCAATAAGCCCCAAATGGACCAATTCATGGATCAAGACATTGACCAATGCGACACATATTGCCTGAAACAACTCAAAAATGGCCATACCAATGTGTAAAATCATTAATCGCACGTCTCAATGACCAAAAATATAACATAAAAAAACCATGTCTTTTTTATTTTTGAAATGGCAGAAAAACTGTACTAGCCAACCACATTATCTTGTCTAGATTCAACTTGAACAGTAACCGATACTTTTTCATTTTTAAAATTTTAATCTACTTCTCATTTTTTTTAAAAATCAATTGGGGAACTTATCGTATCATTTCCTGTTCAACTTGAGAAACAAAAATGCAAAGATCACATGATTCAATAGATCAAAGTAGCATTAACTAGACTTTTTAAAGAGGGTTCTTTGCTGGGAAAGAAGAGTTATTGATCATATCCATAAGGCCCCCACCTATCCAACCATCATATGGCCTGCATCCATAGTCCTACAATAGTAGTAGTTGGGCAGAGTAATGCAAATCGCACCCACAGTACTAATTCATCTTTACTGCAAACCGAGCATTTAATGTTGTTCATGTTAAACATTATAAAAAGAATATCATGGTTGTTAAAATCTTACGATACATGATTCGTATCTTACGATTCATACGATATGATAAGAGGAACGATTCGTATCTATCAACAAATCTTACGATTCATATAAATAATAGAATTATGGGGTTATTAGGAGTGTGACAGTATGAAACATTTCGTTTTAATGGTTTTTAAGGTTTAAGGTGATGAGCATTTAAGACCTTTCGATTTTTGAGGGTTTTTTAATTCATTATTGACTTTTCATAGTATAGTTGGATTATATACTGGTCTTATACTTTTGGGAGTTGGAGCATTGAAATTTGAGCTCTAATGAACTAATTACATAGAATTCACTTTATATTGAAAGAAAGTTGGAGAATTGCTCATGTTATTAAATTGTAGATATATTTTACGTTATTTCATATATTAAATATTTTGGGGGAAAACACTTATGAATCTTACGATTTTACGATTTACGATACACGATTTGCGATTCAAGATGTATTAACGATTTACGATACGATTCGATTTTCACAACATTGAAGAATATCATTCATTTTAAACCAAAGCATCCTAAATAGCCAGATTGACCATCTTAATTTTCCTAAAGGCATTTACTTCATTATTTTCTTCTTCTTTCTCAGCTTACAAATGTACTAACATATAGGCAGAGCAAGGAAACTCTTACTGACCTCCAGGTTACCGGATATTGGGGATGCATGCAAGTGGCTGTGTAGCCATTTTCGAGTTCTCATATGCTGCAGCTGGATAATAGTCCCAGATTTAATGGTGTTACCTTGTTTAGCAGATGAATCTGGCATAGGCCTCACTATCTGCAGAATTCCACAGAAATTAAAACCAAATTTAATCAAGAAATTTAACACTGCATATGAACAATTAAAATGCACAAAGAGAAAGATGACAAAATAACTTCAATTTCCATTAGTGCGCGCATACACACAGATCAGGACAATGGAAAAGAGAAGACTATTGAGAGGTGGTCTATACACCCATTTAGGCATTTAGCACAAGTCAGTGTCATAATACATGACAGGCGACACATGGCAAAAGAAAATAGCAGCTGCAAAGAAATTTAATTCCTTTAACCCAAATTGTTAGTTTCCGAAGAGTCATCACCTACTATAACATTCCTAGTTTCCGAAGAGTCATCACCTACTATAACATTCCTAGTTTCCCATAACTGGAGCTTTAACTCCATATTACATCAACAAGCTAAGTACAAAATGAAACCACATTTAAGAAGCAAAACGCAAGTCCCTGAGAAGACTGGTGAAAGGCCTCAGAGCAATAACTTCATAATCTCAGGCATGTACAACCTAGTACATGAATGCCCAGGACATCGATCAAAGTTCAATTTAAGAAAAAATCCATAGACAGAGCAATTCCAAGAAACACTACAAGGCCTATCTGTTTATCACCTCCATTTTATTTGATGAAGAGTAAATGCATAGCGTTTTTTAAGAGAGAGGGAGACAATTTTATTAAAGAAAACAGCAGAAACAAGAGTGTCCAAGGGGAAGCACTGTCTCAAAGAGGAACTAAGGTAGAAAGCCCCAAGAGAAATGTTTATAGAATTTAAATGTATCCCTAACTAAAACTTCCCCTCAAATTTCATGTTTTAGTTATTGCTCTTTACTTCATTACATTCTCTTGAGGTTAAGTCAGGTTAGCACTTGAAAAAAATAATAGTAATAATAAGCAAGAAATATGAAGACAGGTTGATTCAACAAGTCAAATTTCAGATGGCTGTGATTGCTAAAGAAATGCATATCATTTGGTATCCAATCTAATAGGAAATCATTTATAGCTCAAATTTCATATTTCTTTTTGACATAAGCAAAAATCAATCAATATAACCACCCACCGATTGCAAAATGCAAGAAATGCCGAAAGCAAATTCATAGAAGAAAAAAAGGCAGAAAGAGAGAGCTCAAATACCCAGTAACTATTTGAATCATCAACATTGGGAAAACCAGTGACTGACTGCTGTCCGCTTCCAGAACCGTAAGGCACATCATGTGAATGCAACCGAAACCTTGTCCTCTCATGCATCAGCTTGAGAACCGTCCCATAAGTGATCTGCAGTTCATATTGGAAAGAAAAATGAGAGTAAAGAAAAGAAGCTCAGAGTTCGAGATCTAGATCCCTTGTTCCTCTCCAATTTACATTGTGAAAAAGGAAATAAGAGTTCAAGGCGGCGCATTTCGAGGTACTTTAATCACAACTGGGTGAAATCCGAAATTTCACCGAATTTGGATTAGACGAGAATTGATGTGCCTTTCTGCTTTTTTCTGCCCCAATAAGGTGGAGATGCCATTGTTATATCGATTTGGGGGACTCGGAAAGACGAAAGAGATAGAAGTAAGGGAGAAAGAACGGACCTCAACGCCCTCGGGGGCGGCAGAAGCGGGGAAGGGGGAGGACTGATCGAGATCTAGGAAGAAGTAGAGGACCAGCGCCAGTGTGAAAAGGGAGAGAGCCATGAATAAGAGGAGGGAGAGGAACCACGTCTGTTGCCAAAACGGATAATCTCGCGGCACCGATTCTCTGTAAATGATACGAGTAGCACGGCCGGATGGGGTTTGCTGCTTTCTTCGAGAGAGGGTTTGTGGCCCAGATGGAGCCACGCTTCTCTCCCCGCGACTATCCAGAGCTTTCTGTCTGTCTCGAGCTCTCCCTCTTCTCTCTCTTCTTCAGATGCTGCTTCTTACTTCCGCTGTCTATAAACAATCTCGCACTGCTACTAATCTACCGTCATCATTCGAATTTCCAAAGCGCGAGTGGATTTTTCATCGCCGGATCGTTCAAGGAAGAAAGAAGAGACTGTCGTCGTGTCGAGTCTTGCTCTTGCCACGTTCATGTGACGAAACCCAGCAAATGGGATGCTGACATGTGGTGATCTTTTGACGTGGCGAATTTCAATTGGCCGAACACAATACCATTGGCATCTTAAGTACTCAAATCCGAAGGCAACTTAAGTCAAATGTCCACTTTTACACTTCATTTTAATTGCAGCAATGATGAAATGATCGATTCAAACTTAAAAAAAAAAAAGAGTTCTATACAGTATTTGAATGCCGACGCTCGATGCATTTAATTAAATTAAACTTTAAATTTTGTGAGATTAAAAAATATATATAATAGATCTTTTAAATATTTTTGATAGACTCTGTATTCAAATATTGATGTTTTTATATGTAGCGCTTCCATTTTACTCTATAAATTCATTAATTAAATAAGACTGATTTTTTTATTCAAATGTCGATATCATCTGTTGTATTTATATCAAAGTAATTTTTTACGTAAAAGCACATGAAACTCATTACGATGACTAATACTGATGATTATTTAATTTAAGAAATATAATCATAGTTGTCTTTTATAATTATCCCTCTACCGATAAATATTTTGATTTCTTTATCCATGTCAATATTGTTTCTTCTTTGAAATGATTCTTGCATAAGTTGAATACTTGAGACTTTTATTTTGTTTTATTGATTTTTTTTTTTTCTGAAAGACGATTTTATTTATGCACAAGGTGATGTTTCACAGGACATTTGTGAGTCCATGAATCACTGGTTAAAATCATTGCCTTTTTTAACTTTAACAAAATATCTCTGGTGAGGTGTTTAAGAATGGCACTTCCGGCTTAAAATGGATGGCAATCTGTCTCAAAAGCCCAACATGGCGTAACAAGATTCGGCATATACAAAACCCAGTCTAGACCCAAGTCTAATTACACATCTAGACAGTTTTCCCCCTTCTTCAATAGCTTTAATTGCATTTTTTCATATTTTTTCAACAGAGCACAAACTATGTGAGCAAATAATAAAAAATAAATATAAAGGTACTTAAAAAAATAAAATATCATGACCATAAAAAATTATATAAGTGATTTATCTAATTGTCATTTGATCCTGTTGAATGTGTAAAAGAACTGCATAAATTCTTATTATAGACCACTCCAATTTGACCCGTGTCGTACTGACGACCATACCTTCCCTTATGGCCTCACATTTAGGCCGTAATGAATCCACTACCTAGCCAGCCCAGGGGTATACACTGAGATTATTTTAAAAAAAATTAGGAGAGAGAGATATCGGCCGATACACGGCCGAATAAATCTAATTTTTTTCCCTCTGATCCAGCCCTTGAATTGGACCTGACCAATATGTAAGGAATAAACATTAGCTTACCACCAAGACCGTATACCATTGCTCCATGGCCCATACCACTGGCATACCCTACAGACCTCTCAAAACGCATCTAGGCACTAGTAGACGTAGCTAACTACTTGCATTCAGAAAATTTTAGACCTGATTGCCCCGTAACCCAACCAAAACCAAGTTTGTATCTTCAAAACTTGTTCCTCTTAGATACACCAACTGGAGATCAACCCACCAAATCACAACTCCTTCAACCTAGGAACTCAACGAGACAACTTCAAAAGATCCAGATTTCCCCTCAGATAGCCCATCCTAGCCCCACACATCACCCCCTGTTGAAGTTGAACCCATCCTAACCATCCATGTACCCATCCAAACACAACTATGCCCGCATGTTTTGTTAAGCAACCTTGCATATTATTCAGTTAGGCCTTTAGAACCTCATCTAGCTCAACCCAAATCCAGATCCTAGTCCACATAAGCCTTACGCCACATGTTTCACACTCAACATCAGAGCCATCTCGCATTCTCATCAACACTACAATCTAATGGTACTGGACACCGACCCTTGTTGTGTGGGCCTAAATCTGGCAAGAGTATGGGTATTGCAAATTGATGCGTAAGTGTGATGTACTTACAAGACGCCAATATTTCGGTCCTAGGCGATTTTTGTATCTCTGGCTGAGCATGCTGGAGCCTGGAAAGGGCGAAAGAAGTACGGATAGGAATAGAGTCTAAGCAAGAGTAGTCTTGAAAGCCTTAGCTAGCCTATGGAGGTGACATACGTTTTTCAGCTGGATGAAATTGTTGCCGGGCTGGCCAAAACGCTGCATTCCTATTCTCACCAAACAGGGAATAGCCTCTTGTAGTCCTAGTTCCCGTAGAGAGTACAGCTTTGAAAATTGGCCAAGTCAACTCAGACTCAGCCTCTCCTGAGTCCTGATTAAACCAATTCCTATGTGACTTGGACTGATTTTTATCATTTTGGCCTGATTTCAATTAGAACTTGGCGATTCTAAGTCGATCTCAGCCAATATCTGAAACCTTCGGAAGGATTTTTTTTTTTTTAAAAGAAAAGAAAGAAAGAAAAAAAGCCATTTAATCATGGTTGTTGGACCGTATAGACACACTGAAGAAATTAAGTTGACAAGGCTTTCAATGCATTTTGCACCAACCACTGGGACATGGTTGGAGATTTCCAATCTCTTATCCTTTGTTCTTTTTGCAATAAAATAGGTACTTTTTAACAATCCAAGTTTTTATGTTTTAATGGATTACTATTAATAATTTAACTTTGCCATTCCCAGTGACAGTTATGCCGTCCTATTCAACGTCACCATGATTGGGGATACCAGATTCCTGGGTGCTTTATGTTTTGACCATTCTAAACAGATCACTGGCTCCTCAATGTCTTCTCTGGGTAGCTCTGATGATCATCTCCCTACATTTGTGACGAGCACATTGTTGGCAATCTTTGCTCTCATTGTTTTGAAGGAGGTCAACTGTACGGCCAGCAATATTAGCAGTCCTCCTCTGGAGATCTCTTCTTTGGCTGCTAACACACTTATTTCCAAGGCTCGGGACTTCCAGGGACTTCCTGTCCTCTGGCCTTCTGAATGTAAACAGCTCCTGATTCTGGGCCTGCTTTTTGTCAGACCCTCCTGGGCTCTGGGCATGTTTTTGGGGCCGCTCCCTCTGGGCCTTAGAAGATTTTTATTCAATGCTTTCCAATTTCATTTTCGACGTAGAACTGCCGCTTTTCCTCTTTCTTTCTAGAAAATTTCAGAGACTTTACTCTTTCCAAATTTTAGAGATAGGAAATGGTTATTTTCCCTCCTCAAATTTCTCTGAATTAATTTTTGCAAACATGTAAATACAAAGATTCAGTCAGGCAGTAAAATTGTCCGTCACAAATGCATATATATTCCTTTGTCGTATTTTGAAATAGGAAATTGAGTTTCAGATAAGTAACGGTCTCATATAGAAATATTTGCGAAAGGTACATATGAGAGGATCTTAGATAGATGAGCAAAACATCAATTACAGACGACGATGACATCGTCACCCAAATCCAAATGGATAACTGGAAAATCCTGTCAAATTCAAAAAATGGATTTAATATATTCCACATATATAATATAATTAATAGAGCCTAAAGGTTCATTTGGATTTGGAGAAAATTTAAAGGTGATTTGCAAAAGTGTCTCAGGAAGGTAGAGATCCCCTTCAGCAAGAAAGATTATTGTTCCTGCACGAGACAAAAATACATGACCAGATTATACGTTCTGTAAGAGAGAGAGCCAACATATAAATTTCGTTCTCTGCAATTCACAATCTTTGAGGGAGTTAAATTTTCATTCCCAAAGTTCAACGCAAGTGTAAAATTTATCTTTCTATAACCATGACCAAGCATACTTTGAAAATAAGAACAGATGCACAAAGTTAAGGCTAAAAAACATCCACCCCAGATAATTCAAAACTGGAATAAACCCAGATGAAATTGCCATTCACTACATCTGCAATTAGGCACATTTATAAGATCATTTTCTTAGTACCAATTGTAGCCCAAAACACAGAGGAGTGAAGCAAGCTGAGAATGCAGTACAAATTTATTGAGTTGTAGCATCTTCCAATTGATGGCTAGATCCCAGCTTAACCTATCAATTTCAATCCAATACATGAACAGAAATGTCAAAAGAAAAATGTTCAAATATAGACAGGATGCAACTTGACTTCATTGTAGGTTAGACTGACCTTTTTTATGCCAAAGAAAATTCTGTTCACAACGTCAACAGGCAAAGCATAAGCTGGATCTATTGCTTTTAATCCCGGATATTCCAAAAGTGAAAGTCCTGCATACCACTCAAGATCAATCATATAGAGATATATAGAAAATATAGCATACATCCATAAACCATTTATATCGACTTTAGGATAGTAACATGCAGAAAAGGATGAAGTCTACAATTAAAAGAGAAATTATATGATAAATCCTACTTAACCCTTACAGTTAGAGCATGGTTTAGTGATCTATACTGCTTCTGAGGTAGAGTCCACAATGAATGCCCATGCCCCAAAGTTTCCCCAACATGATAATCCCAAGTTTCTCATGCATTAATTGGTAGCTTGCAGTTAAGACATGCAAGCAGTAAAAACTAAAGTTAATGGTCCGTGATAACAGAGAGGCCAAAGGCTGGATTGCAAGGGTCTAACTATCTGGAAATTTCTAGGCTTGATCTTTCCATTCAGGAGCCATCACATCAATGGGCTGGATATTGTATACTAAGTCAAGCCCAACAACAACAGGCATGCGATGGTCACATGAAGATGGAAAATGAAGAGGACAACTGCCTGTAGCATGGTTGGCAAATACTCACAGTTGAAGTGGAAAAAGATGATGTATAAACAATTATTTTCTATGCTTGTACCTGCAACCCCAAAGTAGGTATGAAAAACATCAACAGCATCCTCTGGCCTATCAGAAATTCCTCCATTCTCCCTGTCCTGCATTTTGCAAAAGAATACATAACATTAACAATCCAGCTAGCATGTCAGAAGGATGAATGACCTGGTGCTAAGCATTTATATGTAAGATATCCAACCATTGATTGGTTATTTGGGAGCCTAGGTAGCATACCTAACAGCAAGAAATGAGCTCTGAATATCTTCTAAGCCTCACCCTCCTCAGAAACACACCACAGGCCCATTTCCCTCTTACATTTTAGGTTTTTTGAACTACTGTACCCAACCTGCTGCTACATCCTGGGATCCAGCCTAGGTTCGATAACATCTTATCCAAGATCCGACAGTCATTGATCTTATAAGAGTTGGTCAGGATAGTCTTCAATGAGTCATTTTCATTGGTTCCATCCTCCAGCTCCAATGGTTGTGTTGAACTCCATAAAGAAGTTCAATCAGGATTCCCTTACATGAGTATCCAGGCCTTTAGACTCATCAAAATAGGACACACAGCAAAGTGTGGAACAAACCAACCCCACTAAATAAAAAGTCAGTTTCTCTAGATCAGCTACATACCAAAGTAAGCCCATCCAAAATTTCTATCACTCAATAATAAGTTTATTAAATGGATGGTTTTAGGTCATCTGAATGGTTCAGAAGCAACTGTCCATTCCATAGCTTTACATGGGACGGCTAAATAACTTCAAATATTCTGAGTTTTAGTTTGTCGCTATGTTGCACAGATTCTTTCAAACAAGTGAAATACCCATGTTGGATACATCTCTTTTTGGATTCTTCATGGGTACTTTTAACATCTTAACATGATCTTTTCAAAATGATGTAGTGCTATCACACCTTTTCTTTTTTTGGAGTAACTAAAACAGTGAATTTTTTATTGCTGGTTGCTTTGAACATAATTTTGTACACTTGTTACCTTTTAATGTTATTTTACTTTAAAATATATATTTATTTATCATGCCAAATCAAAAGTCCGTTTGTTTGGGCTTTTCCAAATCAAGCGCCTCAAATCTATATTGGATTCTGACACATGTAGCTGTACCCATGAAATTTAGGTGTGTGACTAGTTTAGATACATCCCCTTTGCTTTGCTTGGGATGGTGTCCCCTCCCGACATACTTTTTCCTATTTTAAGACGAGCATGTAGGAAAGTTATACCTAGGATCTCCTGGGTGACAAATCCATTTTGGAGCCCACCTGGGTCCCACTCAGACCCCACGCTCTACCCCATCCCATGAATTGGATCCCTACCCGATTTGAACCTATTCTGAGTTGATTTCACATTGGATTGAAATACATACAAATCTACCTCCATTTCTACTGTTGATTTTTAGACCCTTTAAAATCATGACTTTTGAGATTCAATGGACCTGATTTTTAATGAGAAGCATCAACCAAAAGATACCTTTGAACAAATCCCACTCCATCCCTTAACCCCCACCCATGTGGGCCCCACAAGGCCACCTGAGCACTATTGAGCATGCGCAATGTTGCCCAAGTGAACCGCCTTCTAGGAAAGTATGTGAACTCATCCACAGAGGATTGGGTTCCTTGAAGTTCCCTACTTTTAACTGTTTTTCTTCAAGGAAAACTACACGTTGTTATGCCATAAAATATGACATGTGGCACTTGATAGGGCTCATTGGCCCCACTAGATACAAGGAGGTATATGGACGTCCAAAGGGGGTGAAGAGTAAGACAAAAAGACCCATCCATCAATGTAGACTTTGAGTTGAGGTGATCATTGTGAACATTCAATGATTTCATTTTAATCATCTGCTTTCATTATCTAATATCAAACAGAAGCATTGGGGATGGTCGTTGGCTTTTCATATACAACCCTTCCCCATATCCATTAAGCCCATAAAGTCCAACCACATCTCTCTCTCTCCCTCCCTCCCTCCCTCCCTGAGTTAAGGTGATGATTGTGAACATTCAATGATTTCATTTTAAGCATCTGCTTTCATTATCTAATATCAAACAGATAATGAAAGCATTGGGGTTGGTCGTTGGCTTTTCATGATACAATCCTTCCCCATATCCATTAAGCCCATAAAGTCCCACCACATCTCATGTATCATTTTAAGATGTTGTAATGCACTCCTTCTACGAGCACCTCCCTCCCTCCCTCGCTCCCTCTCCCTCAAAAAAATGTCTCCTATATAAGGGAGCCTTGTTCAGTCCTAATGTATGCGAACACCATTAGGCAAAAACTAAAATCCACCTTGAATCATTCCAATAATTTAACGAGGGAAGTAGCAGCAACATCATAAATTGTTGTGATTTATGTTTTTCTCCAAGGCCAAGAATGCAACTTCAGGGGTTGGGTTTGGGGTGGAGAGGTAATTGGAGCCCAGGTGGACTCCATTATAGATGACTACAAGTTGTTCATGGTCTTTGGGGACCATAAGGATGGGTTCGTTAGAAAAAAACATGTTCTTGAGTGTAGGGCCTATGAAAATCAAACTTGATTGGATCAACAAAAGCCATGTTTTTAACATTTCAAAAATCAACCTAGGGCATGAGTTCAATCTAATGTTGATTGGTGGATAAGGATCAAATTCATACGGGTTAGGTTGGTGGGTGTTTTGGGCAGAGGGAATGGGGCCATGGTGGGCCAATTTGGTCATACCAAAAGTTAATTACTGTCGATAAGAGATTGCAACCTCAAAATGCCACACACGCACACATGGACTGCGTGGAACTTGTATGTATTATAAATTACACTTTTTTTATACAAATGTAAGTGATACACTTCTTAAGAAATTCTAAGAAATGTGAGCTTTAAGGCTCAGGTTAAATGGGAGATTACTTAGAATTGTCTGGTTGCTTTTAACGTGGTTCCCGGTATCCATGATTCACATTTAAAATTCTGATTGGTTCAGCCCTGTAGATCAGAGTGGTGCCCATCTTTCCTACATTTTATACTTAATATGTAAAGAAAAATAAATAGAGCTTCTTTTTCTTGACTCTGGTCCTAAAAAATAATTCAGCAGAGAGCACATTGAAAAGTGCTTAATGTGTTACCTTAAAAAGTTGGGGATTCAAGTCATTCACAAAAAGAAACTAACAAAGTCCTGACTCCTGAGATTGGATCCAAACATATCACACAAGAATTTTATTTTTTGTGTGAAACCACAATTTAAGAAGCCCCACTTGATTCAAGATGGCCCATCTGAAATGGACCTCACTCTCCTTAACTTGATCCTGAACAAAGGTGCTTATTCTCAATCTTTGAGGAGTTGGATGAGGTCAGATTGGCGTCTGAATAAGGCCCCAATCTGGATTCAGGTCGAATTGAGAACTCCAAGCCCATGCCAGAACTGCATCCCCCATCCTTTCACTTTCCCTCCACCAAAAAGATTCTTAAGAAAAAAACCTTAATGAAGAAAGGGATTTTCAGGTTTGAAAGAAAAAAGGTCTCCCATTTTGCCAAGTAACTTAAACTATAAATACAAGTCAAGAGATCGAAGTAAAGAGCTGAAAATTACCTGACAGTCCAAGATAAACTTTGCAAGCTTCTCCTTGTCTATCCAATGCACTCTGTCAATCATAATTAGACTAGAAAGCACCCACCAAGAGTAACACACCTGAAAGGACATCAATCAAAGCTTTAACTCATATTTCCAGAAGGACCAGAACCCATTACATAACAGCCAAAACCAACTCTAAGACACTAACTTTTTTATTATTAATAACCAAAAATTTCAGCAAAAAACTTGACACTGCTATAATGCTGTTCAGTTTCCTTTTTTGTTTTTGGAATGATATAATTCTGTTCAATTTTGAGTTGTCGTTGAAAACAATCTTATAAAATGCCAAAAGCAATGTCACTGATGTTTGGAAGAGCTTTAACGCTTCTCAGGTTTCAATATAAATTATCCAAAATGTCATTCTGGCTCCGGTAGGAAATGCTTTATTATATTGTTTTTCAAAACCATGATGGCAATGGTCAATTCAGTAAAATAAAAACCAGAATTTTAACAGGAAATGTCAGTTTAGAAATACCCACATCAGGAAGCTTTTCAGGGCGCCCATTTAGACCTCCAGATTTAACTTGTCGCTCACAAAGCCACCATCCAAGAAGGTCCTTATCAATATGGTGCAGAGAACCCGTAATAGCAAGAGCACCCACACAACAAAAGACTGCAGTCAAAATAGTCCATCAAACAAATCTTCGCTCCCAAGGTTGGTGTTCACATATGAAAAACATAGACATGCTTAACCACCACAACAAATTCAACACAGCAGGCAAATTTTAAACATAAAAGAAGAATGTCTAGCCATTGAGAGTTGATGTGAATCTGTGATACAACAGGAAACATCAAGGAGTGGTAATTGTCACTTTTGCTCAATGAAACTATTTTTGTTTTCAACAAAGCTTAAGTGAAAATTTCAGTTCTGTTTATGAATTTCATTAACTATATCAATCATTATAAATTATTTCTGTGATGTTTCTAACCAAACATCACTCTTTGTCATTGAAATTTTTCCACCATTGGAAGAGCTGAAGTACAGGGGTAAATCTGGGGCAGTAGACTAGGTTGCAAAACTTGATTAAATGTCGCAAGGAAATGCAATTATATGGCTTGCCTCATGAAGTAATTACACATTACAAAGGTTCAATTCTACTGAGGGAAGGATCCAGATACGACGTCCAGTCTGGAATCTAGATATCTTGCAACATTCAAGAGACTATCCATATTGTTTCTAAGTTTCTCATGAACGAACTAACTGTTGATTGTCGCTTTGTTCATGAGCAAACAGAAAATGGAAACTTATGTTGAGGCCATAAGAGCAACTCGAACATATCTTCACTGAGGGCTTCTCCTGTACATCACGGCTTACTACATATTTTAGCTTTTTCAGACCCTTTTCAGGTCCCTTTTCAGCTTTTTCAGGTCCTTTTCAAGTCCTTTCAGCTTTTTCAAACCCTTTTTCAGTCAAAGTATATATTGATGTGGTGTTTTGAATGTACACAAGAAATTCCCATCTTCTCTAAACCAGTTTGGAGAGTTCACTCCATGTCTTCACTGCAAGCTGAGAATGACATCTCATTCCCCTAACCCTGAGTTTAGTGGCATAGAGTCCACGTGGGAAATAATGGCTCCATGTAGATGGCTCATAAGATGATATATTGCACACATAATAGGCAGTAATATAAGGACTAAGGACTATAAGACCAGTATGTCTAGCTGTTCTTAGTGAATAGACCTTAACAGCATGGGGATTGTCACCTTCATTAGTTAACCCAAATACTCTGCTCCAAAATTCCTCGAGGTTGTATGGAGCCAACATGGGAGATGAAGAAAAAACATGTAGATAAAGTAATGATGATGAAGATGCATGCATGGGATAAACATTAGAAGAATAATAACAAATGATCATACTAGAAAAGCCTTAAAGGTGGCTCAAATAGAAAAGAAAATGAGAGTATCATTTAAGATGGTAAAACACGTGGAATACCAAAAATAAGTATGTGGAGTCTACATTTTCATTGAAAAAAAAACCCTTGGATCTCAATGTCCTACTATGATTGTTGATGGGCCCGAACATCAGCCATCTATAACGATCATTGACTGTTGGATTGAGGCACATAGTACATGGTAGATTTAAGAAATCCCTAAGGTAGATAGCCCTTGTGAGTAGCTAATGTTGTGGTCTATTATCCATCATGGAAGGATGTTAATATCCAAGGGCTTTCTTGATGAAAAGTGTGTCCCACATGCAAAACTAACTCAACATTATCATAACTTACAACATGACATGAGATTATTTAATCATTTCTCCCATTATAGATGCATTGGAAGGGTAAAGATTATAAAATGTCTTGCAATTCGCCTTCTAACACTTCTTCTGCCTTAAAATGCCATAAGAAGGTAATGAACAGTGGAGTTGAGAAGGGCTTTGGGGGCCACATCATGGATCAGTCAACCACTAATATCTTCCCTTGAATGAACAAGGCATAATGTGGCATGTACAACCTACGTTGATTCTAAATAAGGATAAAATCAAGTTGTTGGGATCCCAGGATACCAAAGGTTTTTATGGTATACCCACTGTAGGACTTATTATACAAATGCTTCAAATTTTAAAAAGGTATACATAATATAAATGAATTCAGTGCACATAGATATTCTATTTGGTCATTTTACATTTGTGCATTGCTGATAATTACTGAAAAAAGATATGCTGCTGCCATGAAATCCACAATAAAGTAGAACTTACTTTGCCCTGAATGAGATTCCCCTCCTGGTGTGCATCCAAATCCACCATCTAAATTCTTGCAGCTCACAATATACTTCACAGCCTTTTCCACATCAATTCTATGCAAGCAGTGCAATATAGAGAGGCAACAGATCGCACAATAAGAGAACCTATAGACAAGAAGCAGTTATTAAAGTTCAACACATTGTGCATATAGCATGCACAGAAAATGTTAATCTCAAATAGCCAAGGTGCTCACAAAGAAGAAATACCGAGTATCAATCTCGCCCCACATGTCACCAGAAAAAGAACCGTCTTCATTTTGCAGCCCAGCAACATCTAACTTCAGGTCAAGTTAAACAAGCAATAATTGGGACCCTCTTATTTTCAGTAAAGAACTCAAAATTGCTAGAAGATATTATGAAATCTAATTCCAGTAATTAAATCACACTAATGCCAACAGAACATTGTGTCAGAATTTCACAAAGTCAGTCTAAGAGTCTCATCTCATTAACTCCAAGACATATTCACAAAAGAAGATATACCCAAGGAAGTTAATTTTGACAACAGAAAACATTACATCGACCTGACTGCAGAATGAATGGTGGTCAGCTGGCTCAGCTATTGAGTGCCCTCCCAATGGAGTGAATTAAATTGATTGGAGAAATCAAATCCCCACTGGCGCTAAACCAGTGATTTCAATACACAATTTTGTACTCTGTTTGGCAGCTTGCCTCAGTAAAGAATGGATTCAGATCTGATATGGGTCCTATTCCAAAAAACGGTTAGGTAGCATTGAATTGGCGTGGAGAAAAAAAATCCAATCCTTCCAAAACTCATATCTACTTCAGAATTGATTTATACTATAGAAAAAAAAAATTAAAAAAATAATAAGACTCCTACTGTAGGACAGATATTGCTGGAACTAATTTAGGAGAATAGGTTTGTCACGTGGGGATTTTTATTCAAGGTAGGAATAGATAGCAACAGTGCCTAACTTCACCTATATACTTCTCTTGCTCATGAGAGAGAGAGAGAGAGAGAGAGATGAACTTAAACTACTAAAGCTAGTGAATTATCTTCCCAAAAAATCCAATACTTAAAGCCTGCCAGGCATGATGAAAAACCTGAAATTGCAAATATTCAAAGTTCAAACAGGAACCTGCATCTGTGTATTAAGGTTAAGACAGCTTTTCCAGTAGAGAATATTGCAAATCAATTTCATGAAGAGAGAGAGAGAGAGAGATGAACTTAAACTCCCAAAGCTAGTGAATTATCTTCCCAAAAAATCCAATACTTAGAGCCTGCCAAGCATGATGAAAAATCTGAAATTGCAAATATTCAAAGTTCAAACAGGAGCCTGCATCTGTGTATTAAAGATCAAGACAGCTTTTCCAGTAGAGAAAATTGCAAATCAATTTCATGAACTGATTAACAGTCTCTACAAAGTTAGCAAATTTAAGTCTGAAATCAAGTATAATGAAGGCAAACTGACCAAACCAGCAAAGTGTAAACAATAGAAATCCACACCTTACAAACTAGAAACCAGGTCCTACAAATTGAACTTAAAACTGGTTATTATCAGCTTAGATTTCATGACCAAAATGGGAAAGTATTGATGCATCGAAAAAGTAGCCTTGGGAATGATTCAATACAAAACTAAAAAAAGAATGCACAACAAGCGGATAGTCAAAGTAGTGGTAACATGTTGACTTCTTGGTGCCTGCGTAATAAGAAGGCAGTATGAAGGCACTAAAAACACAAACATGCAAGGGCATAAACATAAAGACACCAAACAAGGAATATTAGAGTACACAACAAGGTGATTGGCTTAAATAGGAATACTGCTTGACAAGAAAATCCAGCCAAAATGCATGCTTTAAATTGTGTCAAGAAATCATGGGAAAATTGGAGCTTTGGAGATCATTTTCCACTAAACTATATGTGAAGCATTTGAGGTTGCGCTTAAAACATCATATACATATTTGGAGCAGAAAAGTCCAGAAAAATCAAATACCACTGTATGTGGCTCCAGTTTCATCTCACTCCCAAGTTCCAAACCATGATGGAATGAATGATCATTTTTGCACTAAATGGTTGATCTGCCAACAGTATTGGGTGAATTTAAAAATATCCTCAACACCATACAAATTTCATATCAGATTGGTGCCTCAATATATCAGCTACTCAAATCTTTTACCATCACCACCATCATCATCATAAGCCACTAATCCTATATATCAAGGGTGAGCTTATTGACCTCTACTCCACTCAACTCCATCCAAAACCATATTCTTCATCACTCCGCATTCTATCATGTCCTGCTTTATCGAGCTGAGTTTTTAAAGGCCTTCCGATTTTCCTTTTACCTTCTACTTGTAGCCCTTCAATCATTCAAATTGAAGCTCTTTCCGGTCTTCTCCATATGAGCCTAAAATATAAAAGCAGTAACCTCGTATTTAGGATACAGTTTGACACTTATCAATGTCAAGAACATGCAGCTTATCAAAAAGAGCTAAAATTTGCACAGCACTGAGTGTATACAGAATATGTGGATCATGCCCAACATTGCCAGAAAACCCACCTGCACAACAAAAGATGATTATATATTAAATTATGAATAGAAGTAATATTGTGAAAATTGAATCGTATCGTAAAATTATTATACAACTTGAATTGCAAATCGTATGTTATAAATCGTAGAATCATAAGATTCACAAGTGTTTCTCCTAAAAAATATTTAATATATGAAGTAACATAAAAGATATCTAAAAGATAATAATGTGAGTGATTATCCAACTTTCTTTCAATATTAATTGGTTCATTGAAGCTCAAACTCCAATGTTCTAACTTCCAAAAGTATAATATTAGAATAATCCAAGTGTAGTGTGAAAAGTTAACAATAAACTAAAAAGCCCCCAAAAAATACAAAGGTCCAAAAAGTTCAACAACTCAATCCTTAGAAACCATCAAAACAAAAAGTTTCATGCTGGCACATTCTAAATAACCCCATAATTCTCTTATTTATAGGAATCGTAAGATTTTTTTGTAGATACGAATTGTTTCTCTTATCATATCGTATAAACCATAAGATATGAATCATGTATATCATAAGATTTTAACAATGTATAGAAGTCTTAATGAATGCTATTTTCAAACTAAAAGAGTCTGGTGTTATTAGAATATAGGTAATCTTTGGTCTCTTCCACTTTATAGATGAGGTCCATGGATTTATTGTGCAGATGAATGATCCAATAAACTCCAATGTGCATGAGAGTGCCGCAAAAACAATCCCAATAGGAAATATTTTGCCTCAAACAGATAGCCAAATAGAATAGAAAATAAAATAATTATCCAAAAGAAGTTCAAATGAGGAAAAGCATCATCCACTTCTAGTTGAACTCCAAATGATATTAACGAGTGGCTGTTTTGAGTTTCAAGTGCATAAGTTCTATCCTTTTCAAAACCAATGCTTTAGATAGAAAAGATGACATTCAATGTATATGACCCATTAGCATGTCACTTGGTTTGCATGAAACATTAAAGGCCTGATTGAGAGACTGGAGTACTTAAGTGGGATTGGAATTTTTCACAATTACAAAATTCCCCAAAGAACTCCATCTGAAGTGAAACCTGAACTTGAGAGTGTTGGGATTCCCTCCTTAAGTCGAGGAGTCTCCTAGGAAGCAAAGAAGACTCCTGGGAAGTGTAGAAATCTCACAGGAAGTGAAGAAGACTCCTAGGAAGTGCAAAAATCTTCTAGGAAGTGAAAAAGACACCTAGGAAATGTAGAAATCTCCTATGGAGTGAAGAGCTTATATTAATAAAAGAAAGCACCAGAGGTGCAAGTACAGGAAAAAACAAGAAAACAAGAAAAAAGGAAAAAAACAATAACAGGAAAATCCTACGATTTAGTAGACAAGATGGTTCATACCAGAAAAGAAAGCAACTGGTTGATCAAAGCCAACATAAGTTGGGACAGCACAAGGCCCAACAAATGCAGGATTAAAGGGAGAGCCCAGGTGAGGGAGCAGGAAGGAAGTTGCCCATGTCGAGGAGCCACGCGAACAGGAAGAGATGGGGAGCAGCAGGAACCGGAGGGACACCCGGGCCTAAACAGGAGAACTCGCAGTCAGACCAATGTTAGAAGCCCAGGCTTTCCCAGATGGATCAGAGTCCTACAAGTCCGGGAGGTGGACCGCAAGACACCCAGGTCCAAACCCAAGACACAAGCGAATCCACACATCTCAAACTAATTATTTTGCATGTGCTACAAGTGCGAAAGAAATCCCCTTTTCAATTCAAAATTGGAAGAAGGCATTTTCAGGAAGCCCAAAAAACCTCCTCCCACCTTGGTACAATGGCTGACAACATCTGTAGTTATTGTCAATCTGACACACATCTGTGCATGGGGGACATGCAGCAATCTTGGGACTCGACACGGAGGCAAGCTCAACACGTGACAGGGTTTGCAACGATCGCGAAACCCTCGGTTTCCTCACCATCATCTCCGGTGGAGAGCGGTCACCCACCGAAAGTTTCCGGTTGCCGACGAGAGAGGAGAAGGATGAGGCAGGGGATGTCAATAGAGGAGAGCCTGGGGTCATCGTAGAGAAGGAAATCATGGAATCTGTGAGCGAGCTGTTGTGGAAGGCCAGAAAGGCGATGGGGTGCTCGACTTGGCTCGGCGAAAGGCCTAGAGTGGCTCACAGACGGCATAGGGAATGCAGGCAAGATATGGGCAGACATTGATGGTCACGACAGGAAGATCACTGGAGATCCACAGGTGTGGAGAGGGCAGAGGGCGCGTTGGTGCAACAACACCTAGCCCCGATGGACCGGCGAGTTGGTATTGGCTGGCTAGGTCCACCAAAAACGACTCGTAATCTTCGAGAGGAAAAAGGAGAGGAGATATCGGGCAAGACATGTTAGAGGCAACAGAAGTGGGTTTTGGGAGTCGCAGTTAACTAAAAAGGGGCGCGTGAGTGGAGAATGGTGGTGAACAGATCAGATGGCTGCTGGCTAGAATGGATTGGGTAAAGGAAGTAGGGAAAAACATATCTGGGAGCCTAAGTGGAGCCACGGGCGAAAGAGGAAGCAGGGTTGGCTTGGAGATGGGTTGGAACTAGCGGGCTCAGGTCTTAGAGTAAAATGTAAATCACAAAACAATCACACCACACAAGAGACACAAGATTTTTACGTGGTTCACCGTTGAAGGCTACATCCACAGAGCAATCTGCTCAATCCACTATGAAGAAGATGAAATGGGTGCTACAATCTTCATAGTATCTCCTCCTCTCTCTAAGAAAAAACCCCTTAACGAGAGAACCCTAGAGAGAAAATAAACCCTTATAACTTGGGCTTACATAATAGACTTGGGCCTAATGGCCCGACTTAATGTTGGCCTTTTGAGCCAAACCCAACAATCTCCACCTTGGCAAAAAATGTCCAACCATTGAAAAATGTTGAAATGTTTGTAGCATCCATTTCATCTTCTTCATAGTGGATTGAGCAGATCGCTCCGTGGACGTAGCCTTCAATGGTGAACCACGTAAAAATCTTTTGTCTCTTGTGTGGTGTGATTGTTTTGTGATTTATATTTTACTCTAACAATTGGTATTAGAGCTCGAGGTGGAGCCTGGTTGGGCAGATCAGTCTTACTAAAGACTGGTGGATCATCCCAGGGCGTGGGGATGGGCATCTTACACAAGATGCAGAACTGTGGGTGGAGCACAACAGGTAGAGGTGTAATAAACACAGGGCAACATTCTCCAAAGGGTCGGACATTTTTCGCCAAGGTGGAGTTTGTTGGGTTTATGGCTCAAAGTCCTTTTGGGCTTGGACAATCAATTGGGCCCAGGCCCACTAAGCCCAATCTGTGTTAAGGCCAACAATATATAATGTCTCTTTCCCTTAGGGTTTCCTTGAGCTGTGAAGGGAGAGAAAGAGAGACTGAGAGGAACGAATGGGTAGGGTTAGTTTAATCCTTGTAACCTATCCAGGAATTTTTTTAGCGAATTCATCACGCTCCGTGGACGTAAGCGGTATTGCCGAACCACGTAAAAATTTGTTTCTCTTGTGTGATTGCATTTTACTTATAACATCGGGCGAGATAGGTAGTTGGCAGCGGAAATAGTAGGTTTTGCAAGTCCGAAGAGGCGGAGAATGGAGTCGAAAGCTGAGGACTAGAAATTAGAGAGCAAACGCTAGGGTTTGAGATGGGAAGAAATTGGAGAAAAGGAAGATAGGGTAAAACGAAAGTGATGGTTCCTCCCTGTGTCGGTGTAGGACTCCGGCAGAGGGAAGAAAAGGCGAAGGTGTAAGGAAGCAGAAGAGAAGGAATCTTTGATTGCCGTCAGAAAATGGCTGATATCCACTCAAGAGCTAGTGGCTAGAAGCTCTCAATCCTTTGAAGAAGAGCTTATTATGGCTTTGATATTCACAGCTATCCTCTAAATCTATATAAACCCCTCTCCCCTCCTCATTTCCATCATTTCACCAATTCAACATCCAAGTGTGAGAGAATTAGAGAGAGAGAAAGAACCTCACTTTGAGTGAGAAGCAATTCTCTTGTGCATACAAGAGAGTTCGGTGGTGAAAATCTCCAAAGGTGTTTTTTTTTTCTTTTAAGAGACGAAGGCGCTACCACTTCGGTGAGATTGTTCCTTTTATTGTATTATCCTTGAGTGGTACAATCTTGATGTTGCTATCCTCTCTTGTTTAAGATAAAGTTGCATGTAATCCCATTTTTATAGTGGAGTATTTTTCAAAGTTTGCCCCGTGGTTTTTCCCTTCATATTGAAGGGTTTTCTACGTAAATCTTGGTGTCACTTTTGTGGTTGCATAGTTGATTATTTTACTGCTTTTCTATTTAATTCAGACATGTGGAAAAGAATTAATCCAGGGATTGCTACATAACAGAATGTTAGGCAGCTTCTTTCCCAACAGAGTGTGACATCATTAGCATTTATTCCAATTATGGGGAATTTGTAAATTCCAATCAGAAGTGTTATTTGGAATTCTGAACTTGAATTACTTACATAATAAAAATTCCATTTTTCGGCCATTTTAACTCCAAGCAACACATAAAGGCTATTGGAAAAGTTCCCCAAATTTAAGACCAACAAGAAGAGCAGAATAATTATCATTCAAAAAATAATAATAAAAGATGAGAATACTTCACAAACCACAATCGTGTTGGCAGCTCATGACCCATGAAATTACGGTTTCTTGATCTACAGCGTCAAGCTCTTGCAGAAGATCCAAAGTAGTCAAGCCCCAATATGCACCATTCATTCTCAGATGCTCCATCACCAATGATTCGAAATCGTCTTTCTTCTGAACGCAACAAATCCATACTTATCAATTAATTGGGTCATCAGAATTTTTGATAAATGAGACGCTTGGTCTCAATTCTCACAGTTTAAAACTAGTGATAATAGAGCTAAATCTGTAAGAGTTACATTTAAATTAAAAAAAAGATTGTGACAAATTGGGATGTAGTATTGAAATCATTACAAACCTTTTCGACAGCTAAAATGTATTGGACATGCTTCACGATTTCGAGCTCACCCATTCCGGAACGCTGGCAAAAAGAAAGCTTGAATAGTTGTCATGTTAACGAAGGATTTAGAATAAAAAACATTAGGGTCGTCAAATACGTCATAAAGAAGAAGAAAATCACGAGATAGCGTGAACGTATGCCTTGAGACCGAGATTGCTGGCCTGCCAAAGTCGAGAAGTCGAGAGAGAGAATTGTGTTTGCTTTGCAGTGGAAACAATAGGATTGATGTTGTATTGTTTATGCTTAGAACTCAGTTGTTTTGTCTTTCCAGTTTCTAGAGGCCGTTCTTCATATTAGATGCATAATGCATTCTTTATTTAAAATGAATTAATCATAATACGGGAATTTCTATTCTAAAATTTCAATGCTCACAAGACAAGTGTTGGGCTATAAATAAATTTAAAAAATAATCGAGATATGCATAATGTGATGAATAAGTGATTTAGTGTTAAAAGATGGAATTAGAAATAATTACATTAGGCACAACTTAAAAAATATATATCAATAGAAGATAAAATAAAAGAAACACAAATGAGGTGGTTTTACCATGTAAGTACAAGGCGAAGACAATCTAGTTTGTAGGGTAAAAAAGTTATAAATTGCAGGTAAAAGGAGAAGAGCTAGACCCTTAAAACCTAAAGGAAGGGGATAAAAAAAAATATGATAAATAGTGGGATAAATGATGATATAGTTTATGATAAGTCAAATAGAGGAATAGAACTCGAAGAGCTTACTTTAGATAGATGAGATTCTGACTAATTATAATGATGATGATTCAAAAGTGTCATATGATTCATATCAATGTGTATTTGGTTTTAAAAGAAGCTATAAAAAGGCTAAAAAATGATCTGAATAAACTGAAATATATAATAAGCCATGGTATATAAAAGAAACTCTCATCAACTATAGTTGTTTTTATCATTTTAAATAAAGAGGCTCTAAAAAATAAAAATGAAAAAGAGCAAGTCTAAGGAGAATAAGTTTGAGGAGAACGAATAAAGAGAATAGCCCCAAAAAATTATCGTTGAAGCGTATAATAGGTGAGATGTGTAAACGAAGACATGGCTAGAATGTGTGTGTAATTTCATGTTTGTTGAATTATCTCACTTCATCAAATGAGTCATATAAAATCAATGGCTTATAATATTACAATTTTTAAAGATCAAAATCATAAGGCTAAAATGATCAAATAGAGGTATAATTTCACAAATAATCTATTTATGTGACCTCATACACAATTCATCCGATCATGTGGGTCCCTAATCAATTTTGAGGGTATCCCATTCTCCTTAACCCATTCATAAAATTTCTCAATTAAAAAATAGTAGAGTACTTATCGTTAGCACCTTTTTATTCATAGATAGATGTTTGAGTTCATCCAACTCTCAAGAGAATGGCTGTAAAAGATGACCATGGTTTTGAAATTTTGGATGGAATAAAGATCATATAGACAGAGAGTGTAATTTAATTTAGGGCTGTAAATTGGTTACATTGGGTTCAACCACCTTTGATTATAATTGGGATCTACTAAGTAAATAGATTAGACTAGTTCAACCGTATAACAAAGTAGGCGTAAAAGATAATGACTTAGGCCCTTAAAAAAGGGGCAAGTGGGGTTGATTTGTTAGTGTGCCGGTAATGTTAATTAGGTGGAATGAAGTCATCAATTGTATGATGATAATTTTCTCCAATGAACTATGACGTAAAATGTCAATGCACATGTATGAGCACAAATGGATGTGATTCATGGGTTTGTAAATCTATCTATCATTTTGTCTCATGAACATGTCTTTATGATTTTGTTCATCTATCTATTATTGAACACAGCATACACATTCAAATAAGATATTGACCTGAAGCTTGCAAAATCCTCGTTTAAAAACTTAACTCATTTATCAAAACTATTTTCCAAACTTACACCGCGGGTTCCAAAACCTCCTGGCTAGTACCCAATACCTCGGGTTATGGAGTCGAGCACACCTTGCATATACGGATCATCAGTTCACCTGGGTACCGAGTCCAGCCGCATATAGAACCCTCTAATTTAAGGATACCGTGTACACCCCCATATGTACAACCCTCGGATTTTGGATATTGAGTACACATCACATATACGCGTGCACCCATATATGCAATGCCTCTGGTTATGGAGCCAAGTACACCTTATGCCGTATTTCAAAAATTTCATCCCCAATCACGGCGACCGCTCAAATTATGGCACCGAGTAAGCCTCACACATACGGTCTAATGAGGTTTGAGGTCTTTCACCCTAGGGAATTCAGTCCCTACTTAATAAATTTCTCGGGCCTGACCAGGTTAAAACCTCATAACAAATCCAACACTTTTAAATGACATTAATTAGTGACATATTAAACTGAATGGTATTAAACTCGCATATGGCATGCATAATACAAACTTAATTAATGACATATTAGCTGAATAAAATTTAAGTTAAATAAGGCATGCGTTGCACACATTAATCTGAACTGAATGAAAGGCATAATAATCTGAATAATATTAATACTGAATTATCGTATAGACCAAGTTGAAAATTAATTCCCAAGTGTTGGTCTTATTCCCCCAAAATTGAGATTTTTGAACAGGGTTCGGCTTTTTGGGGATTGAGTTGGACACTGAGTCAGCACCGACTCGCTGTCTTTGAGCAGAAGGTCCTTAATCGGCTGAGGCCTGAGGCACACGACTCAGCTGTCCGTCTCAGACGAGCTGAGCAGCGGCCGAGCGTCCCTAGAGAGAGAGAGAGAGAGAGAGAGAACGAGATTTACGAGTGGTCTGAGATGGACAAATGGGGAAGGAGAGGAAAATCGTGGGAGAGGGAGAAAGAAAATCGAGAGAGAGAGAGAGAGAGAGAGAGAGAGAGAGTACCTATCTTAGTCTCGGGCGGCGACGGTGCTGCTGCTAGAGTGGCGACGGCAGCGGTCGTCAATGGCAGAGGTGGAGACGAGTGGGCGACAGTAGGCAAGCAGGGACTTGGGGATTTTGGGTTTGAGAGAGTGGTGGAACGGCAGATTGGGTGAGAGGGAAAGGAAATCGGGAGAGAGGGAAAACGTGCGATCGAGAGGGACGGGTATTTATAAGGAGCGATGATAGCGATGGGACGTCGATAGAACGGGAGAGAGGCGATAGGACGTCGGCGGGACGGGAGAGAGGCGATGGAGGAGGAAGGAGTGTAGCCAGGGACAAGAGGAGACGAAAGGGGTTTGGGTTCGACCGAGTGAGGGAGAGGGAGAGGGAGAGGGAGAGGGACGAGTGGGCTGAGTCGAGGGAGTGAGAACGAGTGAACAAGGGAGCGAGTTGTGAGAGACGGGGTTGAGTCGAGAACGAGAGAATTGAGTTGTGGTCGAGTCAAGGGGAGAGTTTATTATATTATTTATTTATTTTTCTGTTATCACTTTACTATTTAGTCTATTTTATTATTTTATTCTTATTAAATATCAGTTAGGTTAATTATTTATTAAAAGTAGGGATATTTGAGTTAAGTAGTCACTGTCAAACTAATTTGTAAATCCTCAAATTGAATTAGGTTTAATTTAAAATTTTGGAAATCATTAGCTAGCATAAAAAACCCAAGGCTAAGAATTTTTCACTTAATTAAATTATGAAATTATTTAATTAAAACTTTAAATTAATTTGAGTTGAATAAAAACTTTGAATCAATAAATTTGGATAAAAATCTTTTAATTTTGAATTTAATAAAAGCACTTTGAATTAATTTGGATTCAATTAAAAAATCCATTGGATTTTAATAAAAATCCGATCTTTACAAATTATAACTGATTTTATTGTTATCCTTATTTTTTATAATATGACTCATGAATTCTTGTTTAGGATAGGGAGTGACAAGTCAACCAATCACACTGCCTTAGCTGGGGATTGAATTATTAAGATTGTTTGATCTTAAAATATGACCTAGTCTACAGTTTACTTACAGATAGTGTTCTTGGGATATTAACGGCTATTGATAATATAGGAATATTTTCAAATTCTTAGATTTTTTGTCGGAAAAATGTCACAGAAAGTATAATATTTAAAAAATAATAAAAATAAAATAAATAAAATTATTAATAAAATGAAATATCAATATAAAATTTATCGGTATTTTACCAAGAATTTATTGCTATATTATTATTCATCGTGAATTTATTGAGAATTTATCATAGTGTCGATAAATCTCAGAATATTAACGACAACTGGTATTTTGTTGAGAAAAACGTGGTAAATTCAAAAATATCAAAGATATTTGCGACATTAACTCTACATCCAAACGACAAATTTGATCGGCCTCTTTACCATATAGATCAGCCTCAAGTGGGAGTCCAGCCAAATTTCAATTATTGATAGCCCTAGTTTCAATCTAACCATCTCACATTATCAAATAGATTATTAAAATTATTGACAGAACATTAAAAAAATTTAAGAACCAAAATTACAAGGCCAGGATAATAAAATAGAATTGAAATTTCCCACTTGCTAATCATATTGCCCTCAAATTATTGTCTAGCGTCTTTCTCCTCAAACTCAATTTTCTTAAAAAATTTCCTCCACAACAAAAGCTTTGGTTACTATCAAGACATATTAGATATGTAAACGGTCTATAGGACCAAAACAGCATTTATCAGTTTGCCGGGATAAAAATATCACTTCAATGTGAGCTAATTTAAATTTTCCTCTTTCGCTCCATGTGGCTACAATTACAAGAATGTTCGTATTTGTATGAGAGGATTGCTGATTTAGTGGGTCCACCGATGCAGGTAGTGATTGGAATGATGCAATTTTATGGATCCAAACAGTGGATGTGATAATTGAAAGACCCTACCTCTTGATAATTGAATATATTAACTGTAACAAAGTATGTGAGTATTTAGCCATTAAAAACACCCCAAAAAAAAAAGAGTGACAAGTGAGATGTTAAAGTTCTTATCACTTTAATTTAACTAGAATTTCTTTCACTAAAATGGTGGCCTGTTTAATTTTAAGAACAGTGATAACATAAATATTGGAACGGATACAGATAAATCTGGGCCTGGCCCAAGCCAGAGGCCCATATATATCCATTCCATTTTATTCCTTAATTCTTCAAAGGCCTTAAATGTGAGGAGTGAAAGATCCTAGCCTTGAATTATTAATACCCTATTGCATTACCAATTGAGAACACCCTTAAAAAAATAAAATAAAGATTCAGCAAATTGGCGTGGTTATCTTTTTTGTGTCTCCTCTTAAATCTGGGCCTCACCAGGTATTTCTGCTTTTACATCAACTTTTACAGTGGGCAAGAACTAGAGTCAGACATAAGATATAAGTTTGTGTGGCTCGACTCCAGAATGTTTGAATACAACTCATATAAAATGTGTTGGTTATAAATGGCATCCACGATGATGATTGAATCCACAGGGTCCAAAATTGGTCAGAATTGTCTTTTACAAAAAGAAAAATTCAAATTTTTTTTTTTTTCGTTTTTGTTTAAGAGAGATCGTTATACTTTTTCTTCAATTGATAAGATGACTTAATTCTACAACCTTTACCACTTGCCAGTCTTGTTTACAAGTTCTTGTCTTGTCAATCTCGTTAGATTTTATTGTAGCGAACATAATAATTCCTCTAAAAAGTAAAAGTTTATTTTTTTCTGACTAATGATCGCCCATCCATCCAAATTGACGAATGATCCCTGTCACTTCTCCATGCAAGCATTTGGGGGCTCTAAAATCTAAATGCAGGAAATAAAACGAAAAACCAAGGGCATCATCCCATTTCCACATGTGTAAGATAGAAAGGTGAAAGAAATCAACTTCCATGAAATTCTTGATGATAATATACATATCACTTGTTATTTACATTTGAAGGACTCATTATGGATTGAGCAACCGCTGCTGCCAAGGCCGCAGTGAAATCAGAATCTCTAGTTAAAGAAGCTACATATTCCGCAATGATATCACTACTACTACTACTACTATTGCAGTTGGAATTCTCAAAGGGTCCGTTGATCTGCCGGTGAGACTCGGATTGAGTAAGATCAAAGGTGACTGTCGGTTGGAGATGATTAACTGAGATGGGACATGGTAAGTCAGGGGAGCGAATGGCCGAGCCACGTGGAGGGGAATTTTTACTGTCGGACTCATTGGTGAGTGTATGTGTGTGCTCGCCTTCATATATTGCCACCAAAATTGATCTGTCATCTATGCATCTCTGAACCTGGAATTGAAAGAAATGAAAATCATCAATGAAAATCATCTATTAAATATCATTCCAATGTGGATGATGGATAAGATTGTGACTAGATCATGTCTCCTGAGTTTAACTCTTCAATGTACTTTTTATATCAATACATTAGTTCTTTAATAGAAGAGTAGCCAACGTCTGTGATTTGTTCTTTTGTGTATCAGTTCAGTAGACACGCAATATTGGATATCTTGAGAAAAAGAGTATTTCTATTTCTCTGATCAATCCAAGGATCAGTGTCATTTCTGTTGAAAGAGGATATTGATTGCTTATTAATATGATCATGTCTGTTGATTTTGCTATGATGTACGAGTTCCTTCTTCTTGATGCTCACTAATGACAAGCATTTTATATGGTCTTCTAGGGATGATGTGATCAAACTGATAGTAAAGCTTCCACTCCTACTAGAACTAGAACTAACTCATAAGATGAGAGACATGTGGTGTAGTAGAAGGTGATTTATGTCTTGCAGGTTTCAATAAAAAATCACTCCAAAAAAACAAAAAAATCTTATACGGTGGGCCGATATATCGGCTATATCATTCTCTCTCTTGGCGATTTTTATTTTTCTTTCAAAAAAATCAGAAAAATTACATAAAATTAAGAAAATTATGGACTTCATATATATATATATATATATATATATATATATATATATATATATATATATATATATATATATATATCTTTAAATATCGGTCATTTACATATTCAAATAATTTTTTAAGTTAAAATGATGAAAAATAAAAAAAATTGTAAAAAAAATAGTTACACAGCTGAATTTTTTCCTAATTACATGAAAAAGTCTCCAAATCTCTTCAATCAATTTACAGCTAATCACAGCCAACTATTCATATCAGTAGAAGAAAAAATGAAAAGAAGAAAAAAATGAAAGGAAAAATCAAAAGGACCAAACCGTGTGCAAAATTGAACAAAATGGAAAGAAATCAAGCAGTGGACGTTAGCGATTGTAAAATTGAAAGATAATTTCCATTTGCAAATACTGAAAAGGTAATTTTTGAACGTTAGTGTTTGTAATTTCCATTTGTAAATTCTAAAATTTAGTGATTCTAATTTTCATTTGCAAATTCTGAACATTAGTGATCCTAATTTCCATTTGCGGTAAGCCAGTAAAGCAAATTGTGACTAAATTAGTGATTCTAATTTTCATTGACGAAGTCATAACTGTCCACTAAAATTTAGTGACTAAATCTATTGTAACTACTCAAATTTCTCCATTTATAGACTATGATTCCATTTAAATTTCTCTGTCAAATAAATACGAAAATCATCTTGTAAATCACAACTGCACAGCCAGAACTTCGGGTAAAGCATGTGCTAAAATTTGAGCCGAAATTTTGGAAACCCACCCATTAATGAAAACACACTCAATTAATGGCTCAATTTAAATTGAAATATCGGCCAATAAGATCGGAAAGGTAATAGTTTTTTCCTTTAAAAAAATTAGGTGATTTTTCTTATATCTGCCCATTTTAATTTATTTTAATGTTTTTAGAACAAAAAAAAATATATGCCGTTATATCTATATTTTTTTTAATGAAAATCCGATATTTATAATACTGGCCGATATCGGCCCGATATATATTGCCGATATATCGGCCATATCGGCCGATATTTAAACTGTACGACCGATACATATCGTATTGGCCGATACGAGACATATAGCAGATATTTACACACCAGATTATACCACCAACTTCTTCTTAGGAACAACTCAAAATCCAACTCACAACAGCCAACAGGTTCTATCTGCCCCTAAAATTCTGGCTGACCTAGCGTAATAGAATGATTTTATGTCACAGTTTTGGAAATTCCTGAAACTTGATTTTGCCCAGGAATCCAATCTCAAGTGGACCCAAGTGCTACTTCTCAACAAGTTAATAAGAAAGTGGCTCGTACTTAATAACTTCTTGCAGTTGATTGGTGTGTATTAAGCAACTTCAGTTGTTAGCTTAATAATTTCTGTACCAACTATAACCCAAGTACTTGTAAAGACTAATGAGAAAGTAGTACCTTCTTCTTGACAGGGCAACCTGGAGCCGAAGAACACCTGAAATAAGCTCGAGGTGATGGATTATCTTTAGTGATCTTCTGTCCATACTTCCTCCACTGGTACCCATCTATCACTATCTAGAATCACAAATTGTAATGAAGAAAGTGGCAGAACTCAGACACAAGTAGATAAAATGATCATGGAAAATAGTATTTGTCACCACATTGCATTTGACTCAAGTAGACTTACTAAGCTAGAGTCCGTCCCATCAGTTCTAATGAGGACCTGTGAAGACTTGGATCTGTAAGGCGCTGTTGCTGCTCCCTCGCTTGATTCTTGGCTCAAACAACTCTGTGTATGGCTGGTCTTCCTCTTCAAGCGGGCCTGAAGAATGTTGCACTTATTGCTCATCACCTCAACCATGCGGCTCAGTGCCTCGTTCTCTTTGCACACCCGATGTAACTCTTGTTCAAGAGCTTGCACCTGAAGGAAGATGGTGATTGTGATTACTTTTAGCACCTACAAACAGTGTTCTAAGTTCCTACTTGTTGGGGTGATTTTGTAAGTTGCTTTAGATTTTAGAAAGTGTCCACATGGTGCCACTTTTAATTTTGCCCACGGTCCACTGATTTAGTCCTAAAATAATCCTGATTGGATTTATGTTGATTGTTGAAGCCACCCAATAGGACTGCAAAATAGATGGTTAGATGATTGATGATTTAAGACCAACAACTTTCTTGCATTCATTGCTCTGTCTCAGGAGACCTCTGCTTCTGCCTTGTCTTCTTCTTCTTCTTTGTTATGGAAGGGAGAACTTCCAACATTTTTTTTTAAGGGAAAAAAAAAGAGGCAGAAGAAGTAAAAGAGAGACTCAAATTTCAATACCTTGTTCTGATCAGAGTCATCATCTTGGGTACCCATGATTTTTGTATGAACAGCACTCTGCTTGCAAGAACCCCAAAAAATCACAGAAACAAAATCCAAAATTAAGATGGCTGATATGATGAAAACCTTCTTATAAAGAAATTAAAGTTTGTATGCATTTTCTGCTGTTGCTTACATTGAGATCAAAGCCGAGACTGGTGGCAGTCCATGTAGCGTAGCCCATTAATCTCTGTCTCTCAGTGTTAGACTGTAAGTTGTGAGCTTGAAAACCTTATTGTGGTAATAATTATATAACAGAGTAAGAGAGAGAGATTTAGTGTCTCTGGATTGGGGAGATATGATATGAGAAATGCTTACGCAGAGAAGCAGACGTAAGGGAATTGACGTCAGCATGAAACGTGAGGTGTGAGGTCCCCAAACGTGTTGTGAGGTGCAAACGAAGAGTTGAATTGGAATGGGGAAGAGAAGACTTGGTTGACTCAACCATTGATAGAAAGATAGATAGATACATACAAGGATTATTGGATTCTTACTTTGGCATTTCCATTCCCTCCCAGTAAAATCTATATCTCTTGCATTTGGCCGCCGTCTGTCTAGCCCATGTCACTTCCAATTATAGGTCGTATGACTGGGGATTCAGGATACCATACGTTGTATGGGTCCCACATTGTAATATTCGAGTTACATTGTGAAAATATTATCTTTGGGACTTAGACTAATGACTTACCAATTGAGGTGATGATGAAAAGTCTTTCTTCTATCAATTAAGCCAACATTTCAATTACTACCTCATTTAGAGAGATCTAAACCCTAAATATGATTATTTCACTATTTAAAAATATCTTTACTTCAAGATAAAATTCATAGAATATCATCGAGTCAATTTATA
The DNA here is from genome assembly GCA_013350335.1 of Chimonanthus salicifolius. Taxonomy (NCBI): domain Eukaryota; kingdom Viridiplantae; phylum Streptophyta; class Magnoliopsida; order Laurales; family Calycanthaceae; genus Chimonanthus; species Chimonanthus salicifolius. The sequence goes on along the minus strand of CM023536.1, from coordinate 68,691,443 downwards.
TTTTTTCTCCCTCTTTAATTTTGATACTTTGGAAATTTTATCTTTAAATATTTGTCAAAATTTACTAAAAAGAAATTATAACTTAAATTGATATTAAAGTAGTTTTGGTGAATATCATATTTAAATAATATTACGAAGTGGATAGCACGAATCCTAAGTCTTTTCAGATCTTTGAGAAGCCTATCGAAATTTCGACAAAGTCTCCTTTAAACGTCAGACATAGCGACAATCCACATCTATCATAAACTCATATTCGGATCTCTATTACCATTCTAAGTCAAACGCATACTAATCATACTTAGAATTTACTCAAATAAGGCATAGTCTCCATAAACAGTTCATAGAGTTCATTCAGTCCATTAGTCATCAATCATCAGTTACATGGTTCGATATTACATCATACATATACAATCCATGTAATATATCAAATAACAAAGGAAGGCGGTCTTCCTACCAAGATGCTCCCATGCTGGCCCATGGAGTCCTTTGGACCCTGCCTCCGCTACATTTCCTAAAGTTTGCAAGGGTAAGCACATGCAAGCCCAATGAGGAATGTTGCCCAGAGAATTACCCAAGAGGTGGGGATGAATTGGGTATTCTGACAAACTTTTTCTCTTCCTCATGTTACATAAATTCAAAGCAAGATGGAAAAAGAATAACAAATAAGTAAATAAATTCAAGTAAAGAGAAATAGATGAGAAGAGATAGAGAGTTAAACCCGTCTATTTTAGCAAGGTTCAGCAAATGGCCAACGTCCTCGACTTAAGAGAGAGATTTTCAACACACTATTTATCATTCTTAATGGTGAAGCACAAACCAATACAAAAGCTCCTTACGAGTAGAGAGACTCACGTCAATAATCTGAAGTAGAAGACACTCTTATTTTTCTATAGGGTTGCTTTAACCCTTTACAAATTTGATACCAAGAACAATGATAATTCTTGAATAACTCTTGGAGATATGAAATTGAATAAGCCTAAAAGTTAAACAATGAAATAATCTCAACAATTCAAGTAGAGATATGAAAGTGATTTGGGGCTTTTGAACAATATGAGTAGGAGAACACTTGTTTTCAAGGTAGGAAGTATTTGAGAAAAATCCAAAAGTTGTTCTTTACAATATGAAGGTCATATATATGGAGAATTTAAATTCATGACTATTGCAATCTCATTAAATGCAAATGTGGCATGGTTTAAATTTATCATTCGGTCGTCCGCATAACCAAAGATAAGTATATGTGATGACCCGAGCCTATCAGTATATTGTCCGCTTTGGGCTCCACAGGCCTGCATAATTTTGCTTTGGGCTCGACCCATCTGGCAGGCCCAAAAGGCCTCATGATGGGAGAGGGGTTGTCCCCTCTTAAATCCTTTCTATACCCAGCTCTGTTGGGCAATGTGGGACTTTCCCACACTGCAACAACGCTGTTGGGTGTTACAATCCACCCCCTTTAGACGAGAATCGTCCCCGGCTCTGTTATGTCACACTGACGAGGGTCCACACACATAGGTAGACAACGTCACTCAAGTAGAGAGTCCACACAGTCCGAGTGTTGAACCGTGTTCTGATACCACTTGTGATGACTCGACTGACCCGACCCCATCACAATATTGTTCTCTTTGGGCCCCATGGGCCTCATGGTTTTGTTTTGGCCCAGGCCCAAAAGGCCTCATGATATGAGAGGGGTTGTCCCCTCTTAAATCCTCTCTATACCTAGCCCTGCTGCAAGATGTGGGACTTTCCCACACCCCAGCAACGCTGTTGGGTGTAACAATATAACAGTTCAATGCATTTGGTTGTCCCAATAAGGAGTTACATTCGTTCGGATTTATCAAAGAGCACATCTCTATTTCAATTAAACACATAGGTCAATAGAATTAATACTTTTAGTAATCTGGATTTATCAGAGAGTACATCTCTGTTTCAATTAAACGTTCAACTGGATTAATACTTTTGGTCGTTTGAATTTATCAGAGAGTGTTTGGTTATTTCAACATTTAACTTAGCTTCAATCTTCATGTCTTAAGCCTTGTGAGCAATAAATGTGTGATACCCCATTGTTTGGGGAGATGTGAGTGAGAGAAAAACTGCCAAGATGGGGCACTAAAAATCCCACATCACCTGCAAGGAGTTGAATTTTTTGAGGTATATATGGGATGTCTCCCCCCTTCTAGCACAAGACTTTTTGGGCACTAGTATGAGATGACGCACCAAAGCAAAGCCATGAGGGCCCACTATAGGCCTAAAGTGGACAATATTGTGCTAGCGAGATGAGGCATTACAAATGGTATCAGAGCACGATTCAACACTTGGGTGGATTTGTTGTGTGACAGAGTCGAGGACGACTCTAGTTTGAAGGGGGTGGATTGTGATACCCCAGTGTTTGGGGTGGTGTGGGTGAGAGAAAAACATCAGGATGGAGCGCTAAAAATCCCACATCGCCAGTGTGGAGTTGTATTCTATGAGATAAATATGGGATGCCTCATTCTTTTTAGCACAAGGCCTTTTGGACACAAGTATAGGATGGCACACTAAAGCAAAGCCGTAAGAGCTTACTATAGGCCCAAAGCAAACAATATTGTGTTGACGGGACGTGGCGTTACAAAGTGCTTGCGAGCTTTTCCTCATATCTCATAGATAGCTTGTGTAGGATTTTATTTGATATCCAATACATGTCTCCTTCATAGCTAAATGTATACTTTCTTTTGAGTTGAAACTTATGCACATAATACTTAAACAAAGAGTGTTAGCACAATCCGTCAATGACTTTGTTATAATCAAAACCACCCAAGAATCATGGGTTACAACCTTGGGGGTAACAAGGAATATAAACAACATGCTACATACCTACATCTCTTTGTATGAAAATGAGTCAAATGCTACGCAACGTGTCATGTTATCCAACTTTTCAATCCAGGGTCCCAAGCCCTCTAACATAGACCACCACTTGGTTGTGGCAACACAATCATCATGACCCCTCGCACATGTAGAACCACAACTTACCCGACACGTCCAACACGACTCGCATACATAGGACGTCTCGTTCTGCGTGTCCAGCACTACACATAGTGACCGACGTGTTTCCCCTCGGCGGGTCGGACTATGACTTTTCTGACGATCCCAACACGGCCTAATCCACATACTGGGCCTCGCCCTGCGTGTCCAGCACAAAGGACCACGACTTACCTGGCATGTCTAGGACAACTCATACTGCGTATTTGAACGTCTCGTACCAACGTGTACCAGTACATATGTAACGACCCGACCCGAACACAGGGCTTAGGGCTTGACTTAGTAAGAAATTGTCCGCTTTGGGCCTTGCACACAGCTCTAACACTCATGGTTTTGCCTTTGGGCCTAGGCCCACCTGGCCCAGCCCAAAACGTGTCTTGTGAGTTAAGAAGGTTTGGCCTCATATATATACCCCCCCCTTTGCCTCCACTACCGATGTAGAACTCTTCCCACATCGGTGGGCATGGGTGTCACAATCACCCCCGCTAAAGCCTCAAGCCATCCCTGGCTCGACCCGGTCCAACTCAACAACTCCAGGGGAAGGAGGAAAGGCCCACACAGTTTGAGTGTAGAACCTCGGCTCTGATACCAAATTTGTAACGACCCGACCTGAATACAGGGCTTAGGGCTTCACTCAACAAGAAATTGTCGCTTTGGGCCTCACATACAGCTTGAACCAGCATGGTTTTGCCTTTGGACCCGGGCCCATATGGCCCGACGTAAAACGAGTCTGTGAGTTAATAGGGCTTGGTCTCATATATATACCCCCCTCCTTTGCCTCCACTACCGATGTGGGACTCTTTCCACATCAGTGGGCAGGGGTGTCACAATCACCCCCGTTAAAGCCTCGAGCCATCCTCGGCTAGACCCGGTCCAACTCAACAACTCCAGGGGAAGGAGGAAAGGCACACACAGTCCGAGTGTAGAACCTCGGCTCTGATACCAAATTTGTAACGACCCGACCGGAACACAGGGCTTAGGGCTTGACTCAGCAAGAAATTGTCCGCTTTGGGCCTCGGACACAGCTCGAACCCACACGGTTTTGCCTTTGGGTCCGGCACAAAACGCGTCTTGTGAGTTAAGAGGGCTTACCTCATATATATACTCCTCCTCCTTTGCTTCCACTACCGATGTGGGATTCTTCCCACATCGGTGGGCAGGGGTGTCACAACATACATTGTTCATGTACGTGTGAGAGACCACCCATCCACGGTATATACACATGGGAGACTAACTCATCCACGATGTCTATGTGATCAAGCCACATACGCATCAATACCACGACCCCCGTGTGGTCGTCTTTAGACTCCCATGTTCTCATGGACACTCAGTGCCTCACTCATGTGGTCCACATCCTAGCATTTGTGGGTCTATGACAATGCCTCCCTCGTGTCTGTTGTCATAACTGGGATTGTTAATGTGGTCGCAACCGTCGTCTCCATTCTCACGGTCGACAAATATGGCCGAAGGATCTTGTTCCTCGAGGGTGGTGCTTAGATGCTCGTATCTCAGGTGATTAAAGCAATCATCTTAAAACTTGGGGGACTCACAAACTCACTAGTCCCCTCTAACCCTATGTATATGCCTAATGCACTAGTGCTCTCATGGTACCATGCTTCTACTCATGCGTAAATGCCTACCTATCCCCATGTTGACATGCCATAGAGTCCAACAGGTGTAAGCAAATACACCAAAAGAGTAATACATACATGAGCATGAGTTTCATAATAATAATAATATAATACCTGGCATTTCATAACATTCTCATATGAATTCATACATTTCATTTTCCACATCCAAAAAGGGGTTCAACTTTGGAGGTGGCCCAAACTCTTGCCAGAGGAGTTCCCACTAACTCGTCTTTTTAACCCAATGGTTCTTCCTTGCAAATTTCATTCATTATGTGAGCTAATCTCCTGCGTGGCACCTTGCTAGGTCAAGCAATATTGGTCACCACACTTTCCCGTTCATTGTCACACTCAACCCTTAATAAATGGGGATTTACATCATATTACCTAGGGGTGAAACTTGGGTCTGGTTTTGGCCCAAACCCTCATGACCCCGCCCGAAAATTATGCGGATTGGGTCATGAAAGTCGGGCTAGCAGGGTAGGGTCGGGTTGGGTTGAGAGATTTTTAAGTTAACCCGACCCGACCCGGTAAAAAGTATGTTAAAGTAGGTTCAAAATGTGGGTCGGGCCGGGTTTCCGGTTGAGTCGGGTTAGAATTAGGGTAGGGTCGGGTCAAGACATCCGGGTCAAAAGTTTAGGTCGGATCGGGTTCCATATATTAGTAACTTGGATAGGGTTGGGTTTTAAAAAATCCGACCCGACTCGGCCCGATTTCAACCCTAATATTACCATTACATAGGTAGGCAATCAAATACAACAAACACCTTAACTACCATATGGAATTCTAATATTTGCATGTAAATGCTAATTCAAATTAGTCAAAGTGTGTGACATTCCTCACCTTGGAGTTCTAAAGTGCCTCCAGGTTCTCCTTGGTTTGTCGAACACTGGTGTTGGAGATTTTGGCACTAATCAAACAAAACACAATGCAAATATACATAAGCCCCAATTCAAGCCATAACCGAGCTGAATTTCACAATTAAGATAAAAACCCCCCAATTCCTCTAAAGTCCCAACCCCTCTCATGGCCATTTAACTCAATTGGCACCAAACCCCTAATGTTTTGAGAGGGTTGGACTCCAATTCCTCCATGGAATGGGGAATGATCCACTTTTCTCCAATTTCCAAAGTCCACCAAACAACTTGGGCAATTTCCCCAATTTAGTGTCCCACACTTGTAACTCAATCCATACAAGGCTCCACATCCTCCCACCTACCATTAATCTCCCAAATTCAAAGCCCAATTTTAGCTCCTAAGAAGGTTGGGTTCATAGCACAATCCCAAAACCCCATTTGAATTCATTTTCCACCCTTTTTTTTTTCCAATTAGATTTTCATTCGGGGTCATTCCTCACATAAGGTTGTTATCTTGATCATTAACCAACCAAACAAATTGTAAACATAGGCTTATCCATAGGAATTTTAGTAGGACTTTGTCTGAGTTTCCTATACTAATCCAACAAAAAAAGAGGAAAAACTCTTGGAGTAGGGGTCAAAAAATCGCCCCGGCCAATATGCATATCGGCCGCAATATTGGCCGAGAATTTTCTCTCTCCTCCGATATCGACCATTTATCTCTCCTCCGATATCGGAACCTTGAAAAAACCGTGAAAAACCGTACAGAACCGTGAAAAACCACAAAAAACCGTGTAAAACCGTGAAAGCCGTATCGGAAGAACCGTGTAGAACCGTGTCGAACCGTGAAAAACCGCAAAAAAACCGTGAAAAACCGTGGAAAAATCATGATATTCGTTTTGTACGGCCAATACATATCGTATTGGCCGATATTGTTCGGTCTTAAAAAACCGATACATATCGGCCGATACGATATGTATCGATATTTCAACCCTTGTCTTGGAGAACTCCAGAGAAAGGGCCTGGAAGTAGGTTACACTTAACCCAAAATGCATGCAAGGTGGAGGGAGGAGATAGTGGGTAAAAAGATTTATTTATATATATTTGTAATAAATTAACATCCTCACCTTAGCTAATTTTACAATAAAGATTTATTTATGTATATTTCATCGTATGGATACACAATTAATTAAAAGAATTAAAGTGACGATGGTTGGTAAAAGTGTGAATGTGTTTGGATTGGGTTGGTTATAGGTCTTACTAAATTTTTTTTGTCTTATTTAATTTGACCATTTTGAGAATTTTTTATAAAAAATTTAAAAGATTAGAAATTGAAAGAAAAAATAATAAAAAATGAAAGATAAGAGGACTCTTTTTTTTTTATATCAGTTCCTTTGAACTATAAAAATTGAAACAATAAACTATATAGTTTTTTTTTAATTTTCATGAGATATATGACTAAAATTAATAAATATAAAACTCTAGTATTCAAGTCGATCTGAATTTATTTTGTGACAGATGGTTCAGAAATCAGTTAAGGTAAAAAAGGAGCACTTACACACACCCGGAAATCCTGCCTCTACACACCCGAATCTGAAATTTCATGGCAAATTACCATTTTATCCCCGCATTTCCAATAATTCAAATGAATGCCCAGTTCATTTTGGCATTCATTCGAATGAATCCTCAAGTGTATTTTCAATTCATTCGAATAAATGGGCTGAACAGTAACACGGAATACTGCTCAGCCCCATTCATTCTAATGAATGGATCATTCATTCGAATGAATAGTAATAAAATGACATTCATTCTATCCATTCATTCGAATGAACGTTCTCATTCGTTCATTCGAATGAACGTTCTCATTCGAATGATTCAAATGAACTTACAGTATACAATATTTATGTAAATTCTTTTAAAATTTTAAACTTATTTTTTAAGCACTGCGTATTTCCAAAATTTCTCAAATGAATATCTATACTAATTACAATAACCTGATAAAAATACTTTAAGACTTTAAGGTCTTTTGATACTCCTACATATTTAAAATACAGTATTTTACAAATAAGGATATCCCTAGGCTGTGTCGAAAACACATTTAGGAGTGTCAAAGGACCTTTAAGTCTTAAAGTATTTTTATCAGATTATCGTAATTAGTCCGGATATTTAATTTAAGAAATTTTGAAAATACACAGTGCTTAAAAATAACTGTCTATATTTTAAAACATAGACCGTTATTTTTAAGCACTGTGTATTTTCAAAATTTCTCAAATTGAATATCCAAATTACGATAATCTGAATGTGTTTTTAAGCACTGCCTAAATGTGTTTTCGACACAGCTTAAGGATACCCTTATTTGTAAAATACTGTGTTTTAAATATTTAGGAGTGTCAAAAGACCTTAAAGTTTTAAAGTATTTTTATCAGGTTATTGTAATTAGTTTATATATTCAACTTGAAAATTTTTGGAAATACACAGTGCTTAAAAAATAAGTTTAAAATTTTAAAAGAATTTAAATAAATGTACTGTATACTGTATACTATAAGTTCATTTGAATCATTAGAATGAGAACATTCATTCGAATGAGCGAATGAACGGATCGGTTCGAATGAATGGATGAAATGAATGTCATTTTATTACTATTCATTTGAATGATATCCTGTGTTACTGTTCAGCCCATTCATTCGAATGAATTGAAAATACACTTGAAGATTCATTCGAATAAGTGTCAAAATGAACTGGACATTCATTCGAATGATTGAAAATATAGGAGTAAACTAATAATTTACTAAGAAATTTCAGATTCAAATGTGTATAGGCAGGATTTGTAAAGTGCTCCCTGAAAAAATTTAGAGTCATCTGCTTCGTTGAAAATAAAGGGCGTGAACGGGGAGAGATGAAGTTGGAAGATGACACGTGTAAAGTAGAAGGTGGTGACGTGGGACAATCAGGAAAAAGTGATGAAAGATAAGAGGAGGAAAAGAAGGACAAAAAGCGCGTTGCGTTCCCTTTTACTTTAGAGTTTTTAGACCATTTGATTTGATAATCTATTCTAATTGTAATCGATATAATATGACATCAAAAACGCGTTCTTGTGTTTTCCGAAACTGACTAATTTCTCTCAAATTCAAATACAGAGTAGAAAATCTTCATATAGAAAAGTTTCTATTTTCTTAAGGCCCACTCAAGTACCAACCAACCAACCAACGTGTTGTCATTTCTCAAAAGTCAAAACACTTCACCATCAATCCATTCCACGAGCAACACACGGCCTCTCTTCTCTGGTGCCGTTGTCCTACCTACTCACATTATTTTAGTTAAAATATTTTTTCAGAAACCATTTTACACTGCGCACATCAAGTGCACTTTTTGTAGAAAAAATATGACAGTGATTTCATTAGATATAAAAATAATTTAGAATTACACTATCATAAATTTAGATATTTGAGTCTTTTGAAAAAATCTAGCTTAAAAATTAATTAATACGCTGGAAATGAAGTAGGAAAATTCTAAACAAATTAATAGAAAATTTGTATTCAATATTTTGGCAAAAAAATACAATCAACAAAAATAAAAATACTTATTAATAGTTAACTAACGCTTAACAATTTGATGGCTAATTAGTTTTATCAGTCTCTCACATTTATGTCTTACACTATGTATGGAAGTAGACATCTAGGGAGCACTCTGGAGTCTGGATCATCAAGAACTTCATAAATTCTTTCTTAAGCATTGGATATTAACGTGGAAGAAAATAACTTTTCTGTGTTTTTTTTCAGTTGTGCCATTCCACAATGATATTTTCTCCCATTTCAAAATTATTGTTGAAAATGAGTGGAAGAGTAAAGTTATATATATATAAAGTCAAGAATAAAAACTCTTCAATTTCAAATTCGAATAGGAAAATTAGTCTTCAGGAAAGTAGGAGAACGTACTTAATTGTAATGATTTCTGCATCATAAGTCTAGACTTTTTATAGATTTTCCAAATCACTCAAATTCTAGGTTACACCTCTTAACGCCTCTACCTAATGTAAAGTAAGCATATGATATGAGAAGAGATGTCACTAAGGCTGTATTTATTTCACGAGTAATGAAGGGTAAATGAGTGTAACTCTTTTCTATTTTTGTTTGGCAACTAAAGAATAAAAATAAAATATCAAGATTTTACCTCTCCATCTCACTTCTAAAAATCCATTTTCAACAAAGAATATTCATAATGCCCTTGCCTTTTTTAACCCTCTCTTTACCCTTGCCTTGCAATATCTTTCTCCTAATTGGTTCTTAATATTAATTTTATATTTTGGATGTGATCCATAAACGGCAGTTAGATTTGAATTTGAATTTGAATTTTGACTCATTTGGATAGCCATGGATAAACTACCGACGGTTGGAGAAAAACTATAAACCATCGTTTACTATCGACCCTTATTATCTCTATAGAAGGGATCGACAGAGGAGCAGAGAGGACACCCCATCCAATTCTTTCCCAGGCCGTGTTCAAATGGCGTGAATTCTCTACCACTGGCCAGACGTTGGACGATAGCCAGAATCAACACTGGGATTCACTCTTATCTTCAGACCGGGGAGGGTAACCAGAATTTTGCCTCGAGTCAATGTGCCTGCAGTTAGTGGAGTGTATTCCACGTCTAAGGGCATGCAAGAGTATTCCACAATGAAGGCATGTTTGTGACAAATGCTTACACCCATTTGGTTAAGGTCTCATGCAGATAATGCATTAAGACATGGGGATGTATGTTATACACCATCATCAGAGAGTGGGACCAATCTAGGCCCACCACTGGGATTGCTCGAATGGACATCAATTGAGTGACTCGAGGCAGACACCGAGTTGACTTTCAAAGTGGGCTCATTTGATTTATTGTGTCCAAAATTTGAAACTGAGAGATAAACACTTATAAGCTGAGGAAATATGGTGGAGTCGGTGAATTTGTAAAAAAATTTCAAAGCATAGTGAAAATTTTGTTCGCATTAGGCACATGGATGTTTATCTAATTTAAAGGATTTTACTACGTTAAAAAATTCATTGCCTCAGTCTTATTTTTATTTAATATTATGTCGTCGGAGTAGATCGATTGATCGTGAGTTCACTTAGTCAGAGTAAAGGATTAGGACACTATATAGAAATTCACTTCCAGAGAATCCATGTCTCGTGAATCATGGGATCATTGTGAGCAGGAAATGTATGACTCTTTTTTTCTTGATCAGTAATCAATTTGAAATTGTGATGGATTCTGATGTGATGTCTGAGTCCGAGGTGATGAACCTATTTCAATGTTACAAGTTAGAACCACTAAAGATAATATTGTATTTGAGTCTATTGATCTTCAATCTAAATTATGTGTGCTGAAAATAAATAAGGTGTGACACAACAATCGTCGTACAAAAATACACAAAATTTATGTAGTTTTGCCTGAGACTAATTTTACTAGTTTTAAATTGAAATGAAATGAAACTAAATAATTTTCCAACTTAACTGAAAAAGCCTAGGCCCTAATTATTATATAATTTCATTCGACTGCAGGTTTTACTGTTGGATGGTTGAGACGATGTGACGTCTTTTTAACCTTAAAAAGTTCATTTATCTTATTAATATAACATTTCAACGAGAGAACCAACAATTAAATAAACTTAGAGGGATTGCATGAGTTTAATCAATGAGGGGGTCACAGTCAGTTACTCAATACGGCAGTGTGACATTGATTGCAACTAGGATCGCTTGTTATTAGTTAATAATAAAAAAGTAAAACAGATAAGCAGATTTGTTGATTCATGAAATGACGGAGTTCTTCGGTAGTGTTTAATTTTTAATTCTTTTCCTTTGATAAAGTTGATTCCTTTATTAATCATATATCAAGTGTTTAAGGTACATTATGCAAGTGAATGACCATATGGCTTTAATGTAATTGATTAGAAGGGCCTAAATATTAAATCATTGACTTATGAACGGATGCTTTGACAAGACGTGTGGAGGTTTTGTTTGGATGAAAGAAAAGGGCGTCTCATTTCTCCGTTTGGCAACGACTTTGAAAAGGTAAAATTGATTTCTCATTTATCTCTACATATGGAAAAAAACATAAAAAAAAATCTATTTCAAGTGGTAATTATCTTCCCTCTCTTTTTTTTTTTGTCTTCTATTTCGCCTCTCTAATACTCTTTCCTCTCTCGTTTACGGGATATATATATATATATATTATTTACTCTTTCTTCTCTTGTTCATATGATATATTTTTTATTTTATAGATATTATTTAAATATGAATTCACTAAATATTATTGATTCTCATAAAATTGATAATATTTCAAATTTCTCTTAAACATGATTTTTTTTCTTTGGAGAAAAGTTCTTTTCCCTTCTCTTTTCTACTGCAATTACTAAGATAAAATAAGAAAAATCTCTTAGCATAGGAAACCCCGTTCAAAGGAAACCCTTACATAGGTTACATAGGAGAAAAGCCTCCAAAATTTTCATCAGCCAAATGCGGCCCGAGTAAATTGAACTAGGGGTCTAAATTTGATCCCTCCAGTTGCTGAATGAGCAAAAGTTGAGTCTACATATCAACTAATGCTAAACTTGCTATTTGTGTATAATTACCTCTTGTCAGAATATATTAAGATCCGTTTATCAGAATTATGATAGGTTGATTCTAATAGAAGAGAAAAAGCTACAAAACTTGTCTAACGAAGAAACCCTAACACCCATCTTCAGACGAAGAAGAGGGAATTGGGGGGGGGGGGGGGGGGGGGGGGGAGAAACCTCATAAGGGGGAGTCACTCGACATTGACAAATTGTAACGGCTCCTTCCTATTCGTAGTTGTACCGAGACTCTTTTTAAAATTGTAAATCAAGCCAAGCTATATCACATAATGGGGCTGGCTATAAATGAACTGATCTACTGCACACAAACACAAATCGAGTGATCGATGATGCATCTGCCCTCAGTACGACTCAAAATTTCCTAGTAAAATTTCCTTCTTATTGGTTCATAATTTTACAGTTTCAACGACACATCTGAAGATTTTACTCTCTACTCACTAGAGATAAACAAATTATTATTTTTCTAACCAGTTTTCAGCCTGAGTGTTTGACCGGAATATTGCCGCTGCCAGTGTTTCTGTGAACCGTGGATCTTTTGCCAACGATGTTGCCATTTGTTCAACTAAAATCTGTTGGATTTCTGATGTCCTGACTATGAATTTCACTATCCTGACAGAACTGAGGTTGCGTAGCGGTGCAACCGGACCACCTTGGCTCGAACTGCTTGGTAAATGGGTTAGATCACTTTGTGAATGGGTGTGCTCCCCTTCCCTTCGTATGTGGCTATCAGAACTGATCCATCTTCAGCACTCCTTTGAACCTGAAGAACTGGGCAGTTTGCAAAAGCACACTAAGATGAGAAAACTTCAAAGAATGACGTAGATGGTTTATCTGTGTGGGGCCCACCTTCTTCTTAACTGGGCAGGAAGGAACACTTGAAATAGGTTCTTGGGGATGGGTTGTCTCTAGTGATCTTCTGACCATATTTCCTCCATCTTTCACTACCTGTGATGTGATGTTACAACGAGAGGAGAATTGGATGAGGATTTTAAATGAAATGAAATAGAATAGGCTATAGGTCTCCTCAATTGATTGGACCATATTTCCATTAACATAGTAAAAGTATTGCATACTTCACCGTGCAACTAAATTTTAATCCAAGAGGGGTTGGAGAATGCATAAATTCACATCCAACCCTAATTCTATTATGGGGCCTGCTGTTGGCTTACAATACACACTGGGTCCTAGTGGATCAACCTTATGAAATTTTTTTCTTAGTAGAATCTTTGCACACCTCGTAAATGTAGACAATGTTATCGGATCATATAAAATTCGTGTTCTTCTTATAATCATGTTTTCAAAAATCTCTAAATTTTGATTAATTTTAAATTTTTTATAATCTTTAAAATTATAACTTAATGAATATGATGGAAGTGATTACAGTTGATTAAAATTATTCAAAATTTGTTTCACTCACTCGGTGGTTGGAAATTGGAATTCTATCTTGGGTCCCTTGCTGCCCTGATTTCATGTTTTTATGTTTGAATACTCGCTGAAAAGTAAGGAATTCAATGTTGAGAGGAGAAGACAGACGTAGTGGGAGAAAAAGGAAGAGGGGACCATATAAATGTATTTGCCTCGCTTTCAATAATTATAACAAGCACTTGAAAATCAGACATTTATTTTATCTCTGGTTTATTTTCCACGCTTATACTTCACGTAAGTCACTAACAAAATAAGTCAAAAATATTTAATAAAGAAAATACTCTTTTAATTTGATATGATAGCTCCTTTATTTAAGTTTTGACAATACTTATAAGAGGATTTTAAATAATTTGGATTTGGGCCTTATTTTATATGAGTGTAAGAGAGAAATTAAACAAATTGGTGTGTCCTTTTAAGCAAATAGTTGTCATAGACCATTTTTAAATAATCAAGACCAATTAAATTCAATGAAGAAAATTATAAATATTGTGAGTGCAGTATTTATTCTAGGTAATAGTCCGTCAGTAGCAAAACTGATATTGATTGAGCTTTAAACATTATACATCATATCATGTGCAGAATAGAAAATGCATCATAATTTCGTTCCGACAAATATGAGGGTGTCAGAGAAGTTGTTTAGGATAAGGTAGATACTGTGGAGTAATTTTACTAGAGAATCTTTTCTTTTTCTTTTTCTTTTTCCTTTTTTATATAAAAGAAACCAATTAAGTATTTTCAGACAAGCAAAAGAAGAGTATTTATATCATTTTAGTTCGGCAGAAGATATTCAAAATATCAAAAGGGCAATAACACTCATGATTCTATCCATGGAATTTAGATTGTCTATTGTTGTAGAAATAAACAATTTAATTTTATACTACCATTCTACCGACAATCATTGTTTATCATGTGGACTAAGCAAGGGAGAGATTAGTGAATAAAAAAATATATAACTTGATGTAAAGTTGTAAAATTATTAATATTTTTTTTTTAAAGAAGGTTCTGTGGTATATTATATACTATTTTAAAACTCATTTAATTCCAAATAGAAATTTTGGGTTTACGAATCCAAAGTGGAGTGGAGGGTCAATCAAGAGCAGCAATTGGAGGAGGAATCAAAGTCTCGATAACAAAATTCAAAATCCTGAGTCAACGCGTCAAATCGCTAAATGAATGAATAATGACGTGGGCATGTGGAAGAATTTACGATGACGCAAGGTCTTACGTGGCATGGATGATGGACATGTCGTTTTTACTGGCTGCCTTTCACGTGAAATGCATGGAAGGACATTGCAAGGTCCAAAATTCCTCATCATGGGTACAGCTCAGCTTAGCTTTTATGTGCAGTGGCCAGTGACAAAGAAGCGTGTTTCACGAATGATAACATCATGGTATCATAGCCAACTTAACTTGGATGATGCAACTCTTTCAATCTTTGGATGTGAATGTATGTGTAAGGCCCATTCTCAATCATACTCCATTCATGTCAAATCCTTTGCTTTCCTACTTTTTAATTTCAAGTCTTTCAACATTCTCCATGCAAGATTGTAAGAGTAAAAAATGAGACTTATTACATAATTTACTTTATTATTTTTTAAAACAAAAAATAAATATTTTAGTACATCATAATTAATCTAATGATCAAAGAGGTATCTAATAAAAATTCTAAAAAGTTAAATCTAAATTTTAAAAGGAGAAAAATAATCTTAACAGGTCAGATTTGATATAAAAGGGGTTTTGTCAGACTCTCTGTCAGTCAAATGACAAGTCTTCTGAAATATATGAAAATTTGAGAACTACAGGCTATCCAATCTCATGTTACTACTTGAATACTCTATCACGCAGAGTTTGATTAGATTGAACATATTTCCGTTAGATGTATGTACATGTTGAATGTTATGAGAAAGGAACTGGAGAAACGACACGAAGAGATGTATATGCTGAGATTAATGTGTGCATGTTTTTAGATGAAGCTTTAAATTTATATCAAAAGAAAAAGAATGAGAGATTAATAAAGATAAAAGATTTGCATTGATTCGAAGATAACGGAGACATTAAGTTGTGGACGTTATTGACATATCACGTGGAAAGTAAAATTAGATATACCAACTTCGTGTAATTGTTATTATGATTTTGAGATGACAACAATGACACAGAGCTGTGTTTTGAGGTTGGGACTTGGGAGTTGGGAGTGAGATGGGATGGTATTAGAACATATTATAAGACGGAGAATCATAGAAGAAAGTCCATAAAGAAGAAAAGAATATAGACTAAACGACAACTACCATAAAAAAGACCAATGATAGTCATCAAATATTGACTAAGTCAGCATTTGTGGGTCTCAATAAATATTTTTTTTTTTAATTTACGTGTAAAAAATCACAGAAAATCCAATGTAAAACCCCACAGGTGATATCCACTACCCTTTTACAGAAGAACCATAGTAAATCAATATCATCAACTTCAATCCCTTATCATTGGTAAATCAACTTCAATTCCTTATCAACTGATAATGTGAGACTATTAACATGGTTGAAGCTAAACCATTTCAAGTCTAAATGCAGCAAGGTACTCTTTCTACCACTACATTAATACGAAGATGGTTTAAAAAATTGAATAGTTGTCAATTGATCCACACATAGAACACACATATATTTACTGAAAAATGAATCACCCTTTGTATTCAATTATAAATAATATGACTAACGATAAAATTCAGTGAAAAATAATAAAATTGGAGAAACATACTTCAAAATAATTTTATGAAGAGATGATCTAGACTCTAGAGTAAATACCTATATCAAGAATGTGCTGAAAGCGAGTAACTAAAGGATGCACAAGGGATATTGGTTTAGCAAAAATCCAATATCATCAGCCAAACGGTCAGATAATTTTGCCAGCTGGCACACATTCACTCTCTCATGTCTCATCCAATGCTTCTGCACTTGTAATAATAATAATATTATTATTATTATTATCAATAGTTAAAATCAAATGCTAAAATAATTGAAACATATAAAGATTCTCCCACCCAGTTTCATGTGATATCTTAGCCAATCAAATAAGACAATCATATATTTTAAGGCATTCACCGGAATAAGTTTCAGTAATAAACACAAATAATATCACAAGTTGTTTGGAAGAAATCGCCATGGACAACGGAGACAAGGCAAAGGAGTCAATCGACTACTTACACAGCACATCCTCGATGCCATGAAACTCACCCAAAAAAAAAAAAGGCATGGATTCACGTTGCCTGTGTAAGTTGTACATGAATCCAGATCCGAATATTGCAACCCTGTCAACTTCATCCCTCTCAGACCGGCATGTAAAGAAGAGCAAGTTAATAGTTAAAAATTAAATTATGTTGCCTGCCCCACTTTCTCATTTTTGACAAATGTATGGATAAAATTACAATGACCCTACAAGTACTTCAGCAGTGAAACAGCTTAAACAAAGGTCTCAAGCAAAATATAAGTAGGCAATAAAGCTATCCATGCGCTGGACCTGGCAAAACCGGTATTCGGGAAGGCAAGCAAAGCTAGGAGACCATCCCAATTAAATCCAAATCCAGCCACATTCTCAGAGTTGGAATGGTAATGAATACATGCACTGGAACTCAAATATAAAACATTGTGAGAGGACCAGGGCTCAATAACTTTGTAAACCAATCTCATCTTCTCCCAAAATATGCAGGTTCTTTTTCATTAGCTTTTCGAGAGTACTCCAGCTGCAAACAAAAGATTCCGTCTAGAGAACTGCACACAAGTAAGAAACCAATATACTAGTCAGGCTTCTCTACAAAATATAAGTAGATATCCAAATTGATTCTGCCAATAGTATCCAAGGACATTTGCAGTCCACCTGCAATGTATAGACCGGTGTGGATTTGGTGTGCAGCGTCTTCAATGATCTCAGTCTGTTGGCAACCCCACTTTTGCTGGACAAAAGATAACCATAGACTGTTAATCTTACTCCAGAAAGATAAAACGTACAAGTACAATCTTTGGTGATTTGGGGGGTAACTCACTTGTCTTCAGTTCTTGGTGCTTTTGTGTTGGCAGTGACATCCCATAATTTGACGGTGCAGTCGGCAGATCCAGAAGCTAGCAGTGAGCCTTCACAACTGGGAGAATCATAGAGAATGAATGCTAAACAAAGAGTTATATGGCATAAAATCTATACATTACAGATATTTACTCTACTGAGGCAAGGATCATCAGTCTATTTTTAGTAGAGTACTATCAACCAGGGGTAGAAATCTCGGTATCGGCCGATATATTTCTCTCTCCTATTTTTCTTTTACAAAAGCCACCAATATCGGCCGATACGATACGTATCGGCCGATATTTACACCCCTGCTATCAACATTCAAAGTACTACACAACATCTATGAGCATTGATGCAGCTTTCATGACCTCATATTAAAATGGATTACCATCAGGCCAGCACTCATTCATACACCTAGAAATCTGTCCAAGCCTGGCCCAAAATAAACCGTGCCAATAAGCACAACAATCCAGCAAGACTAATTGACAATTGGGAAAAAAAAAAACCCAACTTTGCTTGAATATAATCACAATATCCAGAAGTAGCAAACTCAGCATACCATCAAGCTGATGAAAGATTTTCAAGACAATCATATGAAAGATTAACTAACGTCAGTCTGCAAACTAAGAGAAGTAAAGACCTGAAAGCAAGTGTCCACACACAAGAGGTATGCCCCATTAAAGGTGTAACACAGCGACCACTTGAGAGATCCCACATCATGATCGTTCCATCTTCATCGCCGGAGGCCATATACCGCCCATCTGGGGACATTGCTAGAGATAGTATCATACCCCTATGACCAATGAAAATACGAACACATTCTCCACTCTGTACATCCCATAATCTGACTGTCTTGTCACTAGACCCTGTTGCAATGTAATTGCAGTTTGCATGCCACTGAACACACTGCAATAAAGGGTCCAAATTTATCAGAACAGCTCCAAAAGGTGAACAAAAGGAGAGCAATAGTTAAGCCGTTTCAAAAGGGATATAGGGTTTTGAAAGCGAAAGAGAGGGTGGGGTGTGTGGTGGTGGTTGAAGAGAAGGTAGGGGGGGGGGGGTGTTGGGGTGGGGGTGTGGCGCGGTGAACTTGGATGACCTTTTCACACATAACAAACTTAAGATTTGATAGCTTCATTTGATAGACCACCAGGTCACAAAATAGGTTGCAACCACAAGGTTGCAGGTTTGGATCCTAAGGGCATCAGATAGGCTGATCGCCTACAAATTTTTTTGTGAAATCAGATAGATGGGATCAATGGTTCTAAGGGAGATGATGAGATTGATAAAGCATGTAAAAACAGGAAAGAGTGGATAAAGAAAACCATACTCACATCAACATCAGATAAGTGTCCTGCCATTATTCGTAGTGGCTGGATTCTATCCATGGACCAAATCCTAGCAGTTCGATCATGTGAAGAGCTGGCAAAATAATGTCCAGCAGGACTGAACTGCAAGTTAAGCAATAAAAATGAGTAACACAAAGCATGCACAGTATATAAAACTTTAGGAGGGGAAAAAAAAAGGTGAATGCATTCATGGGCGTGTGCGCACAAACCAACAACTTAATAGTAAAAAAGATTTAAAAAAAAATGAAAAGAACAGGAGTGAGAGTCTCAGATGAGAATTACACATGAATTTAAATATTAACTCATCAATAAAAACACCACCACACTAACGATGCCATATCTACAGAGCAAGAAAGACCTTAGTGTAGTTTAAGCAACAGCTAGTCGCAGATTGCTCAGGATGTATCACAGTAAGTGGTTCCAGTTATATAGAACAAATCACCAAATAACTCTTGGCCCTGTTGGGTATTGGTTCTCATACCTTGATACTACAGATGTCCTCTTCAATGTTTATGGATATATATGCAAAATCTGAACAAAATCTGAAGTAGAGTACATTGTTGTTAAAATCTGGTGATTAGTATGATATGGCAAGAGGAACTATTCATATCACTTAAAAAATCATACAATTCCTATAAATAATACAATTATGCGGTAATTTGGGATGTGAAAGTATGAAGCTTTTTGTTTTGATGGTCTTGAAGCTTCACTTGTAGGACATCTAAGAACTTTGGATTTTTTCGAGGCCTTTTAGCTCATGGTTAACTTCTCACAATATATTTGGATTATGTACTAGTATTGTGAGTTCTAATGAAATAGTTATATAATATTCACTTAATATTAAAAGAAAAATTATATAATTGCTCACATCACTACCTTTTAGGTATCTTCTATGTTATTTTACCTATTAAATATTTTTTAGAGAAATTACTAATGAATCTTATGACTACAATTTACGATATATGATTTGCAATTCAAAATGCATATAATAATTTTACGATATGATTCGATTCTCAAAACATTGCTAGAGCAGTTGAGTGAAACCTGTGCCTACAAGAACTAATGTAGCATGAGCAGTCTATTAAGTCACTATCTACAAATATTTACAGATAAGTTTACGGGATGGTATTGGAAAACATGAAGTCCAACCAAACAGGATTGTACCAAACTGATCATTGGTTTCTCTAGAAACAATTCAAAGTCAAGTTTCTCTCTCTGACCACCTTAAGAACAGGCAATACGATTAAGGTATTATCATGGTAAGATGGACATTTTCTCTAAATAAGCTAAATTAGTTTCTCAAAGATTTGTCAGTGTCTCTGAAAATACCAAGAGATACATCCTTCTGTTACCAAAGTGTGGTCATTACCTTCAACAGACAAGATATGCCAAAAAAATGCAATACATCAGGAAACAGAGACGATAATTAAATGCCTATTCAATAACCACCTGAACATCCCACACAGGATAATTATGACCCTTGTAGCAAACAAGATTTGCATTAAGCTTGGTGCTCCATAATCGAACTGCAAAAAGCATATATCAGCCTTGACCATTAAAAGAGAAAAGTATAATAATGAAGTTAGAGACATACTGGTCGAATCCGAAGAAGAAGAAAGGATAAAATCGCCCAGAGGACTAAATGTGGCTGAATAAACAGGTCCAGCATGACCCTGAAACAATGTGTATGGTCTTTTTCCTTCTGATCCCTGTGTGCGCTCGCTAGGAACAGATTCATTATCACCCTGCACAATAGCTGAAACTAACACATCAATTCATGAAGATACTCCTAACTTACCAAAATATAATTTACAGAAAAAGATAAAAACAGCCTCATTTGGCAATATGTAGTAAGAAAAGAAATCTAAGTGAAGCCATCTGAAATCAAAATGTGTCAAATTCCTGAAATGAATAAGAGAAGAGTTTGGTCTATTTTGCACATTCATTGATTTCCAATTTTATCTTAGGGTTCACTTAAGAACACCCTGCCGCAAGAAATAAACGAGATGATGAAGCTTCAGTTCCCAGGTTTTATGCATCTTATAATGTCATGAAAAATAAACTTAGGACCGAAGGTTAACTCCATGTCTAAGGTCCCCAATATATTTTGGAACCACTCTTTAATGAAGTAGAATTTTTTCTCGATGAACCTGCTTTTCCCAGTTGATTATTTTACAAATTGTTCTTAATGATGATGAAAATTTTATTAAAAAAAGCACATGACAAAAGCACTTCAAAGTGAATAATCGCAAAGAATTCAGCAATGCAGTTGAAAATAAATCATCATGATCATTTATCACAATCATCATCAAAGCTATTTATCCCATCTATTTGAGATTGGCTTTTTAAGTTCTATTACTCCACTCTTACCACATTAAAAGTCATGCCCTGCTATTATCAACTCATCATTTATCTCAATGAAATCCTCATAATGTTATCCTTTTAAACATTTCACCTTTAAAATGGGATTGGACAAGAACAACTAGCATAATTGGTAGGTGCTCATTGTTGCAACCACGAGGTTGGAGGTTTGAGTTCTATGGGAATCAAATTGGGTATCGGCCCATAGAAAAGTTTTGCCCAACTCAATTTTGAGTACCAACACTATAGAAGGGAGACAATTGCTCTAATAATAGAGACAACGATGATGATGACCCTTACAATGAGATTTCAACCTTTAATTATTTAATACGACCAAATGCCAAAAAAAAATGAACTCAATCCCAATAAAGCAATCAATTCACCTTTATGGGGACCATGACAATAACCAAATGTTTCTTTTTTGCTCTTCCTTCCATTGCTATAGATTTTGTTGAGAAGAAGCAAAGAAAATTCAAAAAAAAAAAAACCTCACTTGATACCATATATAATAGCAGTTGCACAGTGGGGCCCACTAGAGATTACCCAATACATAGGGATGGGATTGGATGTGTAGAGGGCTTTAAGGATGACAGCTTAGAAAATTATGAGAGTGAGGAGATCATCCTAAGCCTAGATTTTAAGGTCTCAAAACTTCAATGAATTCATAAAAAAGCATTTTCTTAGCATTTCAAGCCAGCCTCATGCTAGATTCAACAACATGCAAGAACCATTTCAGCAATCAGAAGATAGAGAAAACAAAGTCAAAGGCTCTAAGACATGTGAGGGGCCATTGATTTGGAATATTCACCACCTGCCCCTTGAAGGAGACAGGGCATTGTCAATGATCCAAACCATTAGATGGGCAGAACATCCATAGATCTACCTTATAGATAAAATGGATTGGTCCCGCTAACCAAAAAAGGGTCAAAACCAAGGAAAAATGAGAGAAATACTTGAAAATACTTAAAATAGAAAGAGGGAAAATTCAAAGAAAAAGTTTGAGGCTCCCAAAGTTTGAATAAACCCAAAAGTTCCACTGCCTATGCTTTTCCCCTGCCCCCTTTTTCTGAACAAGTTTCGAAACCCCCACTTGAAGATTTTTAAAGAGATTCTCAGACCATCTTTTACACAGATTTCTCCTCTTTTCAGTGTGGTTTCTAATTCCAATTTCCCATTAACAATTTGAGGAATCCATGTGCTGTTTGTGAAATTCTTTACCTTTGGCACTTTCAATATCTAAGGTGTGGTTTGGGAAATATTTTTGCACTTCAAAAACAAGTGTGTATTGGAGATCAAATCCTCCAATCTTGCTCTTCCTTTATCCTCTATATGTGGATCATATCTCCGAGACCTCATCAGAGGACAGTTTGACATAAAAAATTGTAATAGAAGGTCTCAGGTTCCACCCCAGCTTCTAGACTTCCGGGGTAGATGGGACTTGGGGGTGGTCTCGTGTATCTATGGGATTAGTCTCATCTCCCATGAATCCAAAAAAAGGAAATAAACAAATCTCCAATGAGGAGCTATGGACCTATTACAAAGAACTCTTGTACTCACATTCCAACTACTTAGAAATGAAATTCGTGAATTTTTGTGATTGTCAAGTTTCTTTCAGATTACTTAAAATTAACATCTATATCAGGCTTATACATCCATCATGTGCAACAAGTCATTTCATGTCTAAATTTGTACAGTATTCAAGGTATACAAAAATTAGAACAATAAATACTTTCTCGTTTTTAAAAACAAAGTATCAATCATATAATACAAAAGGCAATCAAGCACATAATTTCTTACAAGTGTCAGTTTGCCTCCCTATCTTTGACATGTCCCAAACCTGTGGGAAAACTGAAGCAAAATTAGATGACAACACAACCAATTCAAAAAGAAGAAGATGATAACATAGATGAAAGAATGGATTCAATCATAATGATAAGAGGGGGTGGGTGGTGAGATGTGGGGATGGGGGACAATGACCTTTAATGATGAGTCAGAAAATCCACCAGCAACCAGTGATCCATCATGGGAGATTGCTGAACAGTTAAATCTAGCAAACATAGAAATCATACAAGACAAACTTCAGATACTTGAATGGAATCGAAAGGAAACAAATAATCAGTAAAAAGAAACTCGCACAAGAGCACAACAGAACAATGATATTAAATATATAATTACCCATTATGTGTGTTTATAAAGGTATAGAAGCTGACAGAAGGCAATGCTAAGCTACTCAATTGAACACGATTTCTCAAGTCCTCAAGAATAGACTGCTCAACTTCCATTGGACTGAAACAACAAAACAAAGACAATTTGAGTGTATTGCCATAAAAAACAAATGTAAACACTATTATAGAAAATAATTCAGGATATAGCAGAAATTGATCTTAGGAATATCAATAGCTCGATCTTGGCCTATTTATGGAAAATAGTTATAACCAAACATCAGATTTTGGGAACACAGAAGAAAATGGTGAAAGAAATCAACCAGGTAAATATAAACACAAACACAAGCCTACACATGGGAGGAAACCAATTACCCCAAATAAACACTCATGAACAGTAATGGCTGAATTCCTTACATTGTTCAAAAACTTGAAAACTAAGCTCAACTCGACTTTTCACCGAGTTGAGTCAACTCGAAGACTCTGTTTCGATGAAAGTCAAAAATGTCCTTACTCGGACAAGTATATCAAAAATATATTATTTTAATACTATATAAATGTTAAAAATATAAAATATAAGTAAACAGAAAATAATCTTAAGAATAACAGAGACGAAGCTGAAATTACAGAGAACAAAAATATAAAAGTAATATGCAAAGAAAAAAAGAAACGAAAAATCAAATAAGAAAAGAAATGAAGAAAAAGTAGATAACTAAAAAATGGGAAAACAAAGAACAAGAAAGATATAGAAGGAAACATAAAAGAGGAAAAAAAAGAACTGATAGAATAAATTTTAAAAATTATAAGGGAAAAAAAAATACACAACTTGACGACTCTCTCTCTTTGACATCTGTGTCCTAAGAGCTTAGGCCAAGTTTTTCGTTGAGTCATTTGATAATCTCTTCAAGTCGAGTTGTTGGCCAAGTCACACACAAGTTTTTATCATATTGATTCCATAAGACCAATAAACAGATCAAGCAACATTAGAAATTACCCAACTATCTTATTATAACCTAGGATAGTCCAGTCTGTTAATCCTCAAAAATTAACAAGCCCCATTTTTTATTCATAGAGGGAAAAAGATATCTTGAATCATGGTACATTTTCATAAAAGAACACATTGCATGTAGACAGAGTCCATTGGCCCAACCAGATAAAAGTTGTACTGGATAACTTGTGGTGGATTAGTCATGTAGCAAAAATTAGCTCTAATGGTCTAGCCATCTAACGAGAACGTCCATGATGAGTACTGAGTCCATCAAAGATCTCGGAAACAACATCACACAGCTGTCAGGACAATTTGGCTGGGAGATGACCAACAGATACAACATTTGTGCATAGATCTATGATCAGATTGCTTTGAGGCCTGACCTAACCATCTATTTCATCAAATTGGATTTTGGGAGTTGTTTTTTTCCATCAAATCACGATTGGATTGATCTGAGCAGTTTAGATGGATCCAACCAATCTGAGTCTTCATCATTATTATTTGAGTTTAATAGTTGATTTTATTTTATTTTTATTTTTTTAAATGGTTCATGTATTAATAGATAAAGAGACACTTGAGGTGCAAATACAAATAGAGTTCCAGGCGCGCAGAATGTCAAATATAGAGATATTCCTGAATTTCTTAAAAAACAGCTCAAGAAGCACACTTAGCAAGAGCACGTCTTCCAACCGCCGCACTATTCTCGCAATAGCAAATAAAGATAACTATCATAATAAAGAGCACTTCGGCGAGATGGAAGCAATGTCCCAAGCAAGGGACAACTCAGCAATCGACGACGGCATAGCCCAAGCTATCCCAAACTGATAAAAAACCAAGTACCAAATATCAAAAGAAAAAGGGTAGTGCAGGAGAAGATGATTCGCCTCTTCAGAGGAATGCAAACAAAGAGGGCAAGCACTAACCACGATTCTTTCTCTCTTCCGAAGATTGTCTTGAGTCAAAAATTTCCCCAAACTGACAGCCCAAAAGAAGCTAATTGCCCTCGGAGGGGCTTTGGAGGACCAAATTTTAGAATTAACAATAGCAATTCCAGCGGACAAAGCTATCCACATGCAGAAAGACTTGACAGGAAAAAACCCAGAAGGATCAGGCCACCAAACAAGGCTGTCATCAACAGAAGGACGAATCATGTAGGCAGAAATTAAGCATAGTAGATCCGAAAAGGCATCTGTTTCAGAATCAGACAGGTTAGGCGAAGAGTAATGTCCCACACAACTTGGTCACTAATCATGGTGTAGAAATTAGAAACGGTTTCAAGAGGCCTTATAGAAAGGCGATAAAGAGAAGAAAACTAGGTGGCAAGAGTAAAGCTAGCGCACCAAGTATCAGTCCAAAACTTGATCATATCTCCACGCCTAGCATTATACTTGATTCCTTCTTTGAATTTGTCAACACAAGCTGCGATCGCATGCCACATTCCCGAAGCTCTACGCGGAGCAGGATTGATGTCCCACCCACAATTCCCCACTCTGTACTTACACCTGAGGATTGCCTTCCAAGGGGAGTCATCGTCAGAGCTCAATCTCCAGATCCACTTAGAAAGTATCAGTGGCCTTAATTGGGAGCACCCCAATCCCCTAGAAGCTGTAGGAAGGCAAACTTGGCCCCAATTGACCAGGTGATATTTCCTCTTTTCCTCATGGTTGCTACAAAGGAAATTCCTCATAATCTTATCCATCGACTGAATAACCTTGTTCGGGTAACGGAAGGCAGATAGGAAATAGACAGGCAATGCAATGAGGGTTGATTTGAGAAGAGTGATTCTTCCACCGAAGGACAAGTACTTTCCTCTCCACGAAGCAAAGTGCTTACTGAACTTATGGATGATGGGTTCCCATTGAGAGTAGCCAGGAGACCCAATGCAGAGAGGTAGCCCCAGATAAATGGATGGTAGAGCAGAAGAAACACAACCTAACACCTCTAAAAGGAACAGAAGCTACAACGGTCCATTCCAGCTACAACGGTCTTGCATATCAAGCCTGGACATTGAGTCAATTGGGCCATGGAAACGAACATGTCATTAGTCCATTGGTCAATGGAAATGGGCAAACAAACCCACTCAGTTGGGCCAAGGAATTGGCCGAGTGGAACCATTTAGGGGCACCAAGTTTTGTATTTAAAACTTGGTATTTATTGGGATTGAATTGACATCAATTTAGTAGCGAGTCAACAGTGATTTCAACACTGAGTTGGGATATTGCAAACAACAATGAATAGTGCATTGATTTGTAGAATCGAGCTGAATTGAGAATTTAGAGTTGGATTGCACATTAACTGTTGAGTTGTGCAAATTCAATTAATCAACATGGGTGATCCAACTAGTCATTCAATCTGTGAACTTATCCTAAGGAGGAGTCGCGTGAGCGTGAGTGTTTTGGGGAAACTACAACTTGTGGAGTGTCCGAGTTGGTCCTGTCTTGCATCGTGGTTCAAGGTTAGGGATCCTACCCCTCTTTGATGTACATCAAGACTCAACCTTGATTTGCTCGAGCACTACAGGAGTTTTACTGCATCGAAGGCTAGTGCTTGTAAGTCGAGGAGGATAAACGAGAACATTCGAGATGGCTACCGGGTCTATCAAAGATCTCGGCAGCAACGTCACACAACCGTCAAGATAATATGGTTGGAAGATGACCATCATATCCAACATTAGTACATAGATCTGTGATTAGATTGCTTGGAAGGCCTCTCTGACCATCCATTTCATCATATTAGGTTTTGGGAATTGTTTTGTCTATCATATCGTGGTTGGCTTGGCTAAAAAAAAAAATTAACTTGATTAAAAAAAAAAATATCATGGTTGGCTTGATCTAAGCCATTTAAATGGATCCAACCGATTTCAGTTGCCATCATTATTATTTGAGTTTAGGAAGTTTAAAGTGTCAAACTTTATGGGATGTAACAATTTTTTTGGATGGTTTATATTCTTCGCACATATGACGCGCATGTGTGGTGTCCCTAGGGTTTCTTAAGTTTCTGATAAATACTTATAAACACCCTTTATTTTGAAGAAAATACAATTGAAGGAATTTTTTGCATACTCTTGAGAAGACGGTTGTGTGACTTCCAGCCTTTGGTGCGACTCCAAGGAACCAGGTGCTTTCTATCATTTCTTCTCCTTCTAATCTCTTCTTCTGCTTCTCTTTTCTTCTTCCGCTTCTTTTCTTTCTTTTCCAACTTTTTCCCAATTTTCTTGCATTTTTAAAACTCTAGACAACCCATAAATCCCATACAAACCCAAATCTAACAAAACCAGGACTAGATCTTGGCTCTGTAGGTCACCACAACCCAAACCCCACCTGGTCGTACGACCATATAGGGACAGTTCTGCCCTATTTTGTGTCCTTTGGTCTTCTATAACCCTTCCCTCCCCATTAGAGACTTGATTTGCGTAAAACCTTATCACACAACTCCTTTATTAAACCTATTTGGGGTTTTTTGAGTTTGGATGCAAGTAAAGACTTGATTCTCCATTTTGAGACTCTACTTTTTTCACTTGTGTGGGGAATTTTGGATTTCTTGAATTTGATCTTAGAATAATTTGAGGTCATTAACTTGGTTAGTGATAACTTCTAGGGTTTAATATGCTTCCATGCCATGGATGTGTTTAGTATCTTGATTTTGAGGTTATTTGCCTAAGATTTTGTTTTAATCATTGATTGCAAAATATTAACTTCTTAAATCAACATTCCAATTGCATAATGTCTGCATACATCAATAGATATCATTCAGATTTCTTATTTCTTTCGTCACATTCTTAGATCTAGGGTTTTAAATGTCTTGACCTGATTTTAGGGCACACCGCACTTTCGTCCTACGTCATATTCGGTTTCAGAGCTTGTCCTATGTGACATCCTATTTGAAATTGAAATGGACTGTCCAAATGAGTTCATTGTGGTCATGTGGAATGCATCTTGATCATCCGTTTCTTGTATTAGACTTTTTTTTTTTTGAAATGATATGTATGATGATTTCACTAAAGGCCACAAGCAGTGAGCCAAAAGGGGAATACCAAATTGAGATGACTTTTGCAAATGACTAATCCACCTCTTTGCATTGGTAGGACCAGTGAAGCCACTCAGATGCCACATGTCCCCTAGTGAAATGGCTGTCGGTGTTTGAGTATAGAGGCAACATGGTAGTAGGATTCCTTCACAAATGATAGTTATATTCCAGAAAGACTCTAGACACGTACAAGCATACAAATATGCTAAAGGAGAGGTCAAAAGATGATGAAAAGAATTATCAAAAACATTTGGGCTACATCATTAGGATGGTGAAGAACATGATGAAAAAGACAACTGAAGTACAAGAAATATAAAAAATATCAGTACAAAATACAAACAATGTAAAACATTAAATTAGATTAAATAGCATGTTATATTATTAGTTATACTAATATGGGAGATTACATTACGGGCAAGGAAAGCTCTGCTTTCACACGAGGAGCCATGGACGGAGTGTTTGTCTCAGAACGAACACTTTTGCCAGTTGCACCAGTTATCTTATCCTTTTTTAACTTCTTCACTGAATTTCCTTGCTTTCCTCCCTCCACTGATCTTTTCTGCAGAATAGAAAAGAAAAGAATGATATACTTCAAGTATGATATCAGAGTTTAATTGATGAGACAATTTCCTTTCCAAGTAAGATCATATAAATTAATGATAAAATAATAAGGATGAAAATCAAGGCGAGGTGGAGTTAGAAAAGTCAATGCTCTGACCACCAAGTTAAAATGGAAATCTTCATTATTTATACTTCTATATAGTTAAATGATATATTTATGTCATGCTCTCTTTTTTTCCTTCTTGTTCTTGTGGCTTTTTTACCTAAATAAGTCATTTTGTATCTAAGAAAACATTTATTGCCATCTATTCCATTTTCTAAGTAAATAGACTCCGTTGAGTTTTTTGAGCTGACTCGCCTCAAGTGTTTTTTTTTTTTTTGAAACTTGTAGCCAATTGAATCTATAGTCAAGTTACTTGTTTTATGTTGAATCAATTCACCTCAGTCAAGTTCTACTGAGTTTTCAAACCATGAACAAGATCCACCCTAAACACACTAACTCCTAAAATAGACTAGAGTGGAAAAAAGTACTCATCCTATATATGGTGTCTTCCTTTTAATTTTGGAGCATTGCTGTATTTTTATATTAACATCTCTTTTGCAGACCTTGTTGATTCCAGCTTTAAGGGAGAGACAATGGATACAGAAATTTACTGCAACACCCATCAGATCCATTCTGGCCAAACCATGGATCCAATTAAATATTATGCATGGCAATGATATCACAATTCACACACATCCACATGCCAAAAATAGTAAAAATTCACCTTTGTTGGCAGGGACAAGTATGTATAACCTCAATATAACTGTATAACAGACTTCTGAATTCATGACGTTTCATACTTACCTTATTCTCATCTAAATCTGCATCTTTGGTTTCACCTTCAGCCTTCTCAGAATCTGACAACAAACCAGAAGTCTTCTCCGAACGCTCTTCTAAAGAATCTTCAAGCAACTAAATTTGGAGAACCATGTGTTAGATGGTAAAAGTATGAAAATCAACCTATTCCCAAAGAAAAAGGTAAGAAACTAAACAAATATAAATACTAGAGAATAGCACATGGTTCCATCATTGGGGCAGAGAAAATTTCATTGAGCATGAACATGGGCAGGTAACTATATAAGGAAATGGATGAGAACTAGCGTACAACAAAAATAATGTTTTGCAATGAGATGTTTTCAATGGAAATACATTACGAATGATACACATGCATATGCACACATGTGATACAAAGATATGTAGATAATTAGACACACGCATGATAAGGATCAAGTGAGAACTAGTGCTCAAGTTGTTATTTCAGTACTAAATGCAAACATTTACCAGTTATATTCACCCACCATAGAATCATCTGCACTTTGCAAACTCAGAAGACCTTGGTTTCCATATCATCAAAAAAAAAATTATGTTTGGCTAAAATTGGAACATAAGTCCCACTTGTGGCATCCCTCTCCGTTTTTTTTTTTTTATTTCTTCATTGTTTCATCCAGGGACTAAAAAAATGGTCCAGCGACAAGTGTCGCTGATACGGTTTCTCCTCTCCATTTTTTATTTTTTTAGAAAAAATACAGAAAAATGTGAGAAAAATAGGGAAAATGAAAAACCTAGAATGAGCATATTTTTGCTAAAAATAACCTTCATTTTTAAGGAGTATTAGACCCTTGAAAGTTGAAATTCGATATGAATGAAATACGTCCTAAAAAATTGTAAAATGTTTAAAAAATTTAGAAAATAGAAAACCAACATGAGGAAACCCTTAATATAAAATTAATGTTCTCAAGTATCCCCTAGTATCATGTATCTTCTATTACAATTCATAATTTTTTTATTATAAAAAATTGAGTCTCATAAAAACGTTGAGATATTAGAAAAATAACATAAACAAACTAAAAACTATATTTAATCACATTAAGGGCTCTTCATTTAATTGTAGAAACATTAGTATATCATTTCATTCATTTTTTCCACAAGAAACTTGAAAATGAGAAGTGTCTTAGAAAACCCAACTTTTATTAATTTTTCAGAAAGAAAATCAAACATGTTAGCCCCAAGGGTTTCATCCCATGATTATACATGATGTTTTGATGATAACAAAATAACCGATGTACTGCACTAACATTTATGTTTGAGCATAATATCTTAAGAACAGGATTGAAGTACATGTCTGAGCAATGAACTTGGATATGTGCACCAAATGACATTTATTGGATATCAAGAAATCATATCCAAAGTCAACATAGATGGAACACATTGGAGATCAAATGGACATCAAGCCTTATGAAGGAAAGTCATTGAAGATCAAGTGCTTATGTCTCTTCAAAGTCAACTTAGAAGACTGAACATCATATGGACTTTGAAGAAAGAAGAATGAATGGCACGTGAAGAAAGAAGATTAACTCCAGACTTGCAAGCTTAGAAGATTGAAGACAATGAAAGTTCAAGTCTGCGTCCTTAAGATTGAGTCATGCGTGTGTCTAGGATCATATCATGTAAAGTTACTCAATACTGATTCATCATGGCTCAGATCTACCTTAGATGGACTCTAGGACCTCAAAGCCTTAAAGAATATACACTGGTTAGGTCCCTAGAATGATGGCCATATCCCCATGACTTAAGAATGCCAAAAATATAAATATCTGGAAAACAGGGGATACCGGGCCACCGGTGCCCTGAGAGCAGGCGACCGATCCCTGGGAAGCAAAACATATTATGCCTTGATTGAGAACAAATCACCACCCTGATTTGAGCAGACGACCAGATTGTAAACCAGAAAATATCATTTGCTCTCAGTTAAGAGCGGGCCGTTGTTCCTTGATGAACAGGCGACCGGTCCATGTGCCTATAAACTGTCTGTGTCCCCAGCTAAGATTGGATTGCCGATCTCTGTACAGCGGGCGACCGGTCCTTATATTTGAAATTCAAAATCAGGGGATAGCGGGCGACCGCTACTTGGGAGAGGGCCACCGATCTGTGGCAACGGTAAAATCTAGAAAGCATTTGTTATTCCTCCCTACGGTCATATTTGCATTCAATGCTTGCCAACAGTCATAATCTGGAACTCCACTATATATGCAAGCATTGTTGACCCTCAAGAATCCTCTTGCACACTTGAAATCTTGAATACTTGATCTCTTTAATCCCTCATTGAGATTATAGAGAGTCAAAAAGAGGAATATCCTACACCACCTTGCAGAATACACTAGAAATCCTCTTGTGCTCAGCTGTGCGAAAATACTAGACTGTCATTCTCTGAGTTATACGTGAATCATATTGAGTAACTCTTAGTGAGCCTTATTCAGCATTATCTTCTAAGAGTTATTCCCGAGTTGATACTAGTAATCCTACCCATTCCCTCTCTCGTGCGAATTGTAAAGGGTTGGTGCAACCTTATCAAAGAAGAAAGGTACTTTCTACTTCAGATCAGAGAGGTGTTCTCTTAAAAGTGTTGTAAAGGTCTTTTCTCCACCCGTGAAGGAAAAGCAACAGTGGGTTGAATCCTCAAGTGGTGCACTTGAGGTGAGGACGTAGGCAGGAAGCCGAACCTCGTAAAAATATCGAGTTCAATATCTCCATCTCTTCTCATCTTAGAGCTTGAGCTTTATATTTGCTTATCTTCATTCTTAACTTTTCAATTTGTGTAATTGGAGGAAAACGAAAAGCTTGCCATAGACCCAATTCAAACCAACCAACCCCACCCCTCCCCCCCCCCCCACGAGACAATATTTGGGCACCAAAACAGACACCCTACAAACTATGTCAATCACATTAACACATCTCCATGGAATTCTATAAGCATAGAAGATTATTCCAATATATTATTTTCACAAATCAGCCAATACGGCAACTGCACGACCGATGGGATATGCATTGGCTGTTTTTTTATCCCTGGTTGGATCATAATTGCATTGAAGCCTTGGTAATTCTCACTCAACAATCTAATATCACTTTTTAAACTACCTCATTCGATGATCTTATCATCTACCTTCTAGTTCCTTGTACTAGAAGCATATCAACTTCTGAGAAAAGGCTTCCCATAGTTTTTTTATGTAAATATCCATACTTCGTAAAAACTTGAACTGACTTCCTCAGTTTTCTGATCTACTGGAACTGCCCTTAAGCCTACTGTTTTTCACATTTCTACTCCAATCACTCCATATATTCTAAATATCATCCATAGTGCATATATGTCAGCCACATGCACTTGTTTTCCTGCCTTTACTTTGTTGCCCAGCATTGGCTCCATGCAAGGAAGGATGTCTAATTGTCATTTTAAAGAAGGCACCATCTATTTAAGTGGAACTCAAAAATTGCAGAACATACTGTTCTTGTCATAGTACAAAGTACAAAAGAATGACATAGCTGATAGTGTCAAAGGACAGAATTCAATTCCTCTGCACAGATAGCACGGGGGAAAACTTCAGTAAATAAGTTGTTCATTATATGTTGCTTCAGTAGACATCCACCAAAATAAAATTTTAAGCAAAGCAATGTTCCAATCCTTGGCGACAGAAATTTTGCCACCTGATCATAACTATTAGTGTATAAAGTTATACTGCCAAATAACAAAGCATTCAGCGACAGATTGTTAAAAAAATAAGTCCCATATTCACGATACAACTGAAAAATAGATGGACAGATTGATGTCTTACCCCCCAATGAATTTCTTTCTGATTTATCTGATTAGCAGAATCCTGGCTGCTCCCTATTAAAGTTACAACCTCTGTATCATCTGAAATTGAGCTGGGTTGTCCAGGAGAAACTGTAAAAAGATAATTATGAGAAGAACATGTATCAAAACAAGATGCACATTAAAAGGAATGACAATTACACACCATGCTTATCTACAAAAGTTACAGAGAAGGTACCTTGAAAATTAATGTGCTCATTGATTATTCCAAGCATGGTAATAGACTGGGTCCTCTGTAGATAATCCAGTAGAAGTTCATACGAGTACTGCAAAAAAAGAAAAGGTAACAACACAGCTATAAAAAGCAGACAGATATAATCTTTAATTTCGAAACAGAAGCTTTTAATTCAGTGGGGAAAAAAAACTTCAGATGAAGATACCTTTTTTTGAGTGATAAGGATAGAGATCAAATACAAACAGAAATGAAACTCGTTTCTTTTCGAAAATGATGCATGGATAGAAGTATTGCATTGAATCCTGGCACCAGTACTAGGTGTTTGATCGAGCTAATCCCAAAAACATAGGATTTGTGGACTCAATGTAATATTTGAATGAAGTTGAATACATGTTAAAGACTCCTAACCACGGGTTCCATCACAAAACATCCCAAAGCCTTCAATTTTAAATAGGACTGTTCATGCACTGGGTAAAGATTCCTGACCCCTCTGAGCCCATACCACATTGGAACGGTTTTGGGATGTGTTTTAGGCTCAAGATTGACAAAAACCTTTTTCTCTGAGTGGGCCTATCTATGCTTAAAACCTTAATGAAATGTTGTGCGACGAATGGAGAGATAATGGTGTATAAATTGCAAACAAACTAGACTATATTCAAGGTTTGAGGCTCATGGCTTGAATCATAATCATAATAATCATTCATCACTATCAAAGCCGTTGTAACATCTATTTGTGATCAGTTTTTCAAGCTTGTTTTTCCACTCAACTCCATAAACAACCATGTTCTTTGTTTTGTGCCTTCAATGGCCTCCCCCTTCTCCTAAGTGTGTTCTACATGTAGTCCTTCAACTCTTCATACTAGGCAGGTTTTCTAGTCTTTTAGCAATGTACCCAAACTATCTTAACAACATTCCTTATCTTTTCTTCTACCGGAACAACTTTTAGGTTTCTTTTTTTTTAAGGACTTTTAGGTTTCTCTATTGCACTCATTTCTAACTTTATATTTTCTCGTTGCACCACACATCCATCTTAACATATGCATCTCTTTCACAACTCACAATCACTTTATCTACCTATCTTTTCCTCATCACCCAACATTCATCTCTATTACCCCCAGACCTAGTACCTCCCAGTATCCATTAGGGTCATGGCTTGAACCCAGGCTTGAAATACTAGCCCCAACATCTAAATGGACTATACTTGGGCAACCTCCAGTCCAGCCCAAGATGGCACATAAACAGCTCTAATACATTATCAAAGCCAATAACTTGAAAACAGACAGCCTCGTTACATTGTTTATACATGATTTGACAATTAAGAAAAACCTAAGCAGAAAAGAATAAGAGACTAGAACAACCCCTCATAACTTCAAGATGAAAGCACACCAAAGAAAAAATGAACTTCTAATCTGAACCAATTTTCTAAAATAGCTAGATTACAACTCACAGCCACTAAAGTATACAACAGACGATACTACAGCTTCTTCACAACATAATTAACAACAGAATCAGAATTTCCAGATAGTTACCTTTTATCCATATTTTTTTTTACCAATCATCTTCTAAAAGCCCGCTCCATCAATGGCTTAAAAAAGGAGTTGTTTAAGTTTGTTTGTTGATGAAAAAGAAGATGACAAAACACAATATTAAAACCACACAAAAAACATAAGATGATCATAGCATTAAAACTTTAAAAGAGCAATCTTGTTGTATCTGAGATACTGCAGAAACCAGAATATAAAATGATAGAAATTAAGTGACCACCTGACATATCTTGATGTTGACTTTGCTCTGCCTTAGAGAATGAGCAAATTCCATCTCCTGCAATGGATATGTGGTTACAAAGACAATTAAGGATTTCATCATTCTGACCAATTCAAAATATCTGAAAACATCCCATGAGTAAGGTTCAAGAAAGTAGTTAACCTCCAGATGTGAGGGGGAAAGAACACCTTCCAACTTTTGGAGGTCTCGCAAATGCAGTAGCTCATGGTCTTCACGGAAGCTATTGAAAAAAGTTCTAGCTGCAAATTTCACTCATGTAGACTTAAGGTGAAGAAAAAGACTTTGCAATCAAGTAAGTTGAAATAAAATGAAGAAGAAGAGAAGCATACCTTCCTGTGTGTGCCCCTTTGCCACAAGATCCATAAAGCAATGGATAAATACTGGATACAGCACCCGAAGCAACTCATGCTGCAAAGTGCAATCAACATCAGCATTACAAGTTCATTCTCTTCATTGGTAGGCTTAAAAGAAAATATTGCAAAGACTATAGATTGACTTGAGTGACCTTGGTTTGGCTACTAGACAGCCCTAAAGAAGAGAGTACCAAGGTCAATTGAAGAGTTAAGGCAAAGTGTGTTGCACAGGCAGCTTCCTTTAAGGAGTTTCAAGATTCCAAAATCTCCAACCTATCTAGAGCCTAAAAGGAGTATATTGGTTTGATCTAGCCCTTCGGTGTTGTGTATACTCTTCTATTTAGTGATTTGGTTTTGTTTCATGCTGTTGTTATTTGAGAGCCTTTCTTGGTGCACTCTTCCTCCTCTACTTCCATTTTCATGCAATGCTTGTGATATTTCTAATATAAATACCTTTTTTCTCAAGGCTCTCTCTCTTTCTCAAAATTGATTTTTTCGATGAAAATGAGCATTCGCACAAAAAAGGTAGTTTGACATGTTTATGTTTTTAATTGAACCAATACAGGCAAATAGGGGTTTAAGGCAAGGAGATCCACTATCTCCATTCATTTTCACCCTTGTTGGGGAAAGCCTGAATAAATTGGTGGAAAAAGCTAGAGAGATGGGAGTAGTCAAAGGTTTCAAATCGGAGCCGGAGGGTCCCATAGTTACTCACTTACAGTTTGCAGACGACACATTGTTCTTCTGTGAACCAGTTCGCCAGAAATTATGAGGATACAAGGCTATTCTTCGATGCTTTGAATTAGTGTTGGGTTTAAGAATCAACTTGGGCAAGAGTACAATCATTGGGATCAATTTGGAGGATGGTCTCCTAAAGGACCTTGTAGAAGGAACGGGTTGTAGCATAGAAAAGCTTCCATTCACATATCTGGGATTACCTGTAGACGGGAACCCAAGAAACAAATTATTTTGGATAGAAAAAGTGGAAAGAAGGCTGGCCGGGTGGGGGAGAAAGTATCTCTCTTGGGGGGTGGATTACCGTCATCAAGTCTGTACTGGTGAATCTCCCAATATACTATATATCTCTTTTTGAAATGCCAAAAGGGTTGGCAAGGAAGATAGAACAACTTTTTAGAAATTTTCTGTGGGGAGAGAGAGACAAAAAAAGGTCCACAGGAATAGGAGGCATGCTCAGGAACCAAGAGGGGATTAGATCCATTCTTTTCAATGAGTCGGTGGGAACTAGGGACTCCAATGAGGTGAAAATCTTTAGGATTAGGAGAGCTTTGAACATCT
Organism: Chimonanthus salicifolius; assembly: GCA_013350335.1. NCBI lineage: Eukaryota > Viridiplantae > Streptophyta > Magnoliopsida > Laurales > Calycanthaceae > Chimonanthus > Chimonanthus salicifolius. The sequence continues at coordinate 68,654,110 of CM023536.1, read as the reverse complement.
GGAAAACATACGGGTAAAGAAAACTCATCATTGAAGGGGATTCGGCAAATGTAATTAAATGGGCCAAGGGACAAAAACGCCCGCCTTGGAAACTGATCACTTTGGTTAGGGAGATTAGGGAGTTGGCATCGGGGATACATCCAGTCAGCGAATGGAGTGGCAAATTACTTTGCCAAGCTTGGAGTCACGGACCTCTTCTCTGGAGTTTTTCTTTGAGCTTGTTGGAGCTCTTGTTTTCTTGTATTTTTAGTTTTTCTTCTTTTTGTTTTTGCTTGTTCTTGTCTTTTTCTTTCCTTGTTTGGGTCTAATCCTTATAGACCCCTTTCTTCTCTCTTGTATCCGTACTTTTATCTTTTTATTAATATTTCTTGGTTATCGCTCAAAAAAACATTGAAAATTATTTTTCAATGAAAATGGACATTTCCACCAAAATCAAGATAGTTTTTTGCGAAACATAAGTTAGTTTTGAACTTCACTTTTCATTTTCTCATGTTTGCTGAAAATGGGTTTTCAATGAAAATGTGCATTGATACTTCTACCCATTTGCAAAGAAACCATTTACTTATGGGGTGGGACACAAAAGTTGGTTTTCACCTCTTTCTTATACCTGTAGAAACACAAACATGCCCTTAGGCCAACATAACTGAAGTTATGTGAGACTCACTTCATTAACTTTTTCCAATGGCACCTAGAGGGAAAACCAAAAGGAAGACTCTCTGAGGACGGACCCCTTCACTGGCTTTAGGTTCAGCAATTCCTGGCCTATGATTGACGAGTTACAATGCAGGAGCCCCACCTTTGGGCAGGCCATTTCATTGCATCTCTCCGCCCTTTTCTGAAAAAGGCAACTAGCCTTTATTTTATTATTTGATTGTAACCATCCACCTCTTTTGGCAAAAATAGTTTAACCATATGGTCAGGGCACAAACAAAGGTTGAGATATACTCAAGTGATGCAAAGAATCAAATGAACTATATGTCCAAGAATCAATCAGTGAAAATCTAATCGACAAGAAATTACCTTGTACAAATCCAATGAACTATACGTCCATGATCTAAGCTTACTATAGCCCTCCTGGTATCTTGCTGGACTATTCTCTGATCTGACAAGCAAGCAACCACTAAATAGGTAAAATCGTACATTAAGATAAAAAAAGCATGTTCTTGGTAGAAACATCGTTGAGTATCATGCTGCTGCTTCTTTTCTAAATAATTTAACTATAATAATAAAAGCATCACCAATTGTTTTTTACAAAAAATAAAAAAATAAAAATTGTTGAGCCATTTCTATTTTTAGTTAAAAGCTGTCATTCTCCAAGGAAGTATTTCAATTTCCTCATCAAAATTAAGCATAGACAAGGAATAGCTAAATCCCAACAAAGCAAGAAATCAGAGAGGGTTGGAGAAGAAGGTCTTCAATGGATTTGGAAGAATTACTTAGTAACCCATTTGGTGAATTCTGCAGGACCTCAAAACAGGAACAGTTTAAATACGAAAAAACAGATTAAATACAAAAAAATATCTGGCTCTGTTTGGATGCAATGAGAAGGAAAGTCCTGCTATGGAAAGCAGAGTCTCGGTTTCAAATGGGGGGCCTTGTGGGACTCATGTCTCCACAAAGAAATTAATCACATGGGTAAGTGCACGAGTGTTTCACATTGGTCTCTTCGAGAAGAAGGTCTTCAATGGATTTGGAAGAATTACTTAGTATCCCATTTGGCGAATTCTGCAGGACCGCAAAACAGGAACAGTTTAAATACGAAAAAACAGATTAAATACAAAAATATCTGGCTCTGTTTGGATGCAATGAGAAGGAAAGTTCTGCTATGGAAAGCAGAGTCTCGGTTTCCAATGGGGGGCCTTGTGGGACTCATGTCTCAAAAAAGAAATTAATCACATGGATAAGTGCACGAGTGTTTCACATTGGTCTCTCTCTCTCTCTCTCTCACAAAACCAGAAAGAAAGATACAAAACAAAAAATCCCTCAGGCCAAAACTGGAACAAATAAAATAAAATAAGGCATAACAAGATCGAGATCACTGGCAATAACAGAGAATCAATGGACATATTCTTTTCAGGGTTGTAAAGGTGGACCATATGTGGGAGATTTTTGTTAAAGGACAGACTTTCATTTGTGGTTCTTGAACTTTGAGAATAATAAGGGTTATAAAAATCTTGCTCTACTGAGGCTATGAGAGTAGGTTTTACTCTCTGGATTATGTTTTAGGCATGATGTAGTTCTATGATTCTTCTCCTTCATATACAATTAAGAGCCATCTAACCTTTCACTTACGTAAATTACCGTAAATTTGGTGTACCCTTTTCCTATTTTGTTTCTCTAATTCCTAAAGTAGGATTGTACTTTTTCCACAAGACAAAAAATTGGTTGAGGCTTGATAAGCATATATTCAACTCAGATGTTATTATCATAATTCAAATATCTCCTAAAGTGGAATCCTACTTTTTCCACAGGACAATAAATTGGTTGAAGCATGATGAGCACATATTTGACTCATATGTGATTAGATCATAATTCAAACATTGGAGAGATTCTACAACTGCCACTAACTCACACATGGTTCATTGTTGGAATTCGGTTTTTGGGTGGTCAAATTCTACATGGTTGCAAGGATGTCAAATGACAATGAGAAGTTAGAGGTGGAGAAATTTGGCATAGAGACTTGAGATCTACTAGTTCAGCAATGCACATGTATTGTTCTAAAAAATTCCAAGTGTTGCTTGGACTTGGTTTATCTTCAATTTAGATTACAAACACCCGTGGAGGGGGTTGACATTTGACAAGCATCTTCATGAAGGCAAGCTAGAAATCTAGCCAGGTGGAGATTGTTTCAGGAAGCTGGTGGCTATGACTCAATTTCGAAGCAAAGAAATTCTTGTAGGACTCGACTACAGGCAACACCCACACCCACATGGGAGACTACTAAAGCCTGGGAGAGGAGAGAGAGAGAGTTAAAGAACCTTTCTTGTACTTGAGAAAGAGAATTGTGAGGAGGGAAAACCAAAAATAAAAATAAATAAAAACACACTTCTACAAGTGAGGCTACGAGTGTTTTGTTCTGAAGGCATTTATTTGCCACACTCTTACGTCTTCAATACATAGTGAAAGGTCATCTTCCTCCTTTTCAATGGATGTAAGCATCATCATCAAACCACATTAATTTTGTCACTCTTCGTTGTTGCTGTTTGAATTTTTTTTTTTCTATTGTGTTTTCCCCATTCCAATTTTGTTGACACTTTCTCTGCAAAACAACTAGTACTTTCTTGGAGAAAATACAAAATAACTTTTGACTAACAATAGAAATAGGTTCAACGGATATTGGCAAGAAAGTGGTAACTCTGCAGGAAAAAAAGTCTCTTCTCTAGAGGGATTGAAATTTGAAGAATCTGGGTGGAAATTGGTGGAGGAAAGGAGAGGAGAGGAAAGGAAAGGGATTCTTTCTTACTCGGAGGCAGCGGCGAAAGAGATGATGCGTTTGGCTACGTCGGGGTCAGTTTGGGCAGCGGAGGCGGAAGTGATGTTCGGCTGTTGTTGCTCTTGTTGGAGTGCGAGTTCCGTTTGCTTAAAACCCTTCTTCTTGAGATACGCTATCACCGCTTTCTCGATCTCTTCCTCTTCCATTTCCTCCTGTGCCTATACTCTCTCCTCTTCTACTCTCCTTCTCCCGCCCTACAATCTTCTGTTTCTGCTAGTGAGATTTCTTCCACGCTCAATCTATACTCTATACGGACATGCGGAGAGCCGGAGACTGCAGCCCAAGCCCAACTGCCCAAGTCTACTGCTGTCCTGGTGGGGGCGGTACGGGCCCTGACTCCTATTAGGCCCAACAAGCCTAATATTTATTATAAAGCCCAAACAAGCATGCGTTTGAGAGAGATACGATATCTCTTTCAGACTCACAGTCACTCAATCTATTATAAATTTGGTGGAACCGACATCTCGGTCGAATAAGAGTTTTTTTTTTAAAAAAAATAATTCCAAAAAATTTACAGCAGATCATTGAATATATAATTTTTTCATAAAATATCAGAAATTTATATCTTCTAATATAATTTTGCAGTTATGATATCGTGAGTAATAAAATGGTGAAAAATTAAAAAAAAAAAAAAAAGTAGATAAATGAGGAAAACTTATAGAAATACTTTCCAATGAATAGTTTAATGAGATAAAAAAAAAGTATAAGAATAAAAAATGTGTGAGAGCCTAGAAGTATGTTTAAATTATGAATAGAATAAATATATATAAATCCAAACCAAATTGTATTTGTTGGACTTGAGACTGATTTGAAGTTGTATTTTTCTTTTAAGACCAACATTTCCAGGCCTCTATAAATATTGGAGTGACCCTTTTGTATTAAGAGTGATTTGAACCTAAGATCTCCTGCGTATCAAGCGGAATATTAACCGCCAAGCCAACCCTCACGAATTGAATCCTTTTCTTATTTATAACAGGAGTTACACTGAACTAATGTTGCAAGCTAAGTTGGATTTTGTAGTGGGCTCCTTGAATCAATTACCTTGTGGCATTTCTCATTTCACTCCTTTCATAAAATTAGAATTGTTAAATTATATTTAAATCTGGACTTTTGGTCTAAACTTGGGTAATTATGTACTACGCCCAACTCAGTCTAAATTCTAATTTGAGCCTAATATTTAGATCCGAAAATAAAATTGGCCTGAGTCTAGATTGACCCAATAACCCGTCCCAAATTGCACCTCTAACAGTAGCTTTGATTGGACTAAACTAAACTTCGACGAGGTTGTGGGAACACAAATGATTGAATATGAAAGTTCTTATTAATAGCTGTAATTTCAAATTCAATAATGTATTCATGACCTTAAAAGAAATCCATAAAACACTTCAGTTCAGACACCATTAAAAGCTTCAGCAATCATTTCATGTATAACTTTAAAAGCTTCTGGATGTCATTTACTTGCTGCACCAAATCCATACTCATTTGGGAGATTTGGTGACTGAATTTAGAGATAAATGCAGGAAATCAAGCTTGCTGGCATTGTTTTTTTTTTTTCTTTTGACAAATTCGTAAGGGGAATGTTGCTGTGCGGAAATGTCACTGCTTTTCTATCCCATTCAAGGTTGACTCGGATAGAATTCTTGTCTGAGTATTGGCGTTTTACCCCTTTGGACTAGTCTTCTCTGAAGGAGCATTCTAACTTCTGTTGCTATAATTATAATCGATCCACTGTCTTAGATTTTGTAGTCTAAAATAGAATACAAAATTCAAAGTCAAGAATGCATAAGCATTAATAAAGAATGAAGTATTGTTGCCTTATTAGAGAGACATGGTGTTTATATTATTTTTCATGCATTTCACATTCTGCATTTTTGGCTTGTACAATTTCATTTGGCTGCAAAAATGATTGAACATGCTACACGTACCAAAACCTCTCCCATAATGCTTTTGTTGTTGGTCCCAAATACACAATGATTGATGTCTCTGTGTCTCACTTGGAATTTATTACTCAGTAACCGAGTTACACAATTAACAATAGTCAAAACACTGGGACTGGACAGGCCCACTTCTGCCTTTCTTTGTTCTTCAATTTCCCGACGTCAATCTCGGCCTGGAAAGGGATGGCGTTAATTTCCTCTGTTGCCGTTGAAAGAACCACAATTGGAAAACGAATGGTTACTGCCGTTCAGCAGAGTCTGGAGGAAGTTGAGAAAAGAACAGAGTTGTGCGATTTTGATGTACAGAGAGGCATGAGAGAAGGGGTGCTGCCGTTTGTCTCTGGGCACTCCTCGTTCGAACAGTGAGACTTTTCATGTGCTGTTTATTTGCAGAGAGAATGGAGGAGTGTGAATCAGCCACTGTTCCGGTGTTGCTTCCGCTCGTCAAGTGCAAAGACCTTGGTTTTCCGTCACTGTCGGAAGAAGACGAAAGAAGGTATGGTGCCTGAGAGATATTGGGATTGACGGATAAGGCAGAGAAGATACTGTGAGCGCTGGAACACACAGAGCAATGGCTGTCTACAGGAGTCCAGTCCCCCTTGTGAGAAAGATGAAGCCCCGGAGGAAAAACAATGGAGAGATAGATGGCCTTTGCAGGAGAAATCGATGGACACTTGTCGCGGATAACAAAAGCAGTTTGTGTCTGAAAATTCCTGATTATTTGGTGGAAGCCGCTAATCGCTGAGAACAAAGAAAGTAGAAACAGATGAGCAACGGTTGGGGTAATTCAAATGGGCAGTAACCGTTAGATAAGGGATGAAGGGACACCAATTTGGATATCACCGTTTACACTGATGGGTTCTCAACCCACCGAGTCAATTTCGATGTAAAGCTGATTCGTTTGAACTAAGGTTGGCAAAGTTCGAACCAGACTGAGCCCAGCTGGAGCACCAGGCTTTTTTTATATTATATATATATATTACACTGATGGGTTCTCAACCCACCGAGTCAATTTCGATGTAAAGCTGATTCGTTTAAACTAAGGTTGGAAAAGGTCGAAATACCATGTATATGCTTCGATTCGACCCAGCCTAATTACAACGTAAGGTATAGAAAACTGTTCAATACATTTTCTGGACCTTGGGATATATAAGCCCATCTCAGCCCTGACCAATATCCTACCATAATAGTAAGGTTCTTGTATTTCAACTTAGATTTGCTTCAGTTACCTCATTTTTGTTAATCGTTCGAGCAAGTTGAGTTAGGATCTTCAAAGTTGAGCCAAGCTCAACCCAGTTGTCAAACAATTTGTATTATGGTCTTAAAATGGGCCCATATTCAATCTTTAAGCTGTAAGGGGTCATGGGCCGGCATTAGAGTGTGGATGGGAAGAGGCTAGGTTGGTTGTTAGTTGGGCCAGAAATCAAATGGAGAAGCCTCGCCGGCAACTCCAAAAAGTGTTGTTGTTACTGGATATCTGTTGGGCCCATCTAAATCCAGCCCATGGGCCTAAAATAGTCATCCGAACCCAGACCAGCTTAAGTTCTTTAGACATCGACAGGGGTAAAAAATCCGGCCAATACTATGCGTATCGGCCGAATTATATCGGTTTTTTTACGATCGATTTATATCGGCCGATACTGTGCGTATCGGCCGAATTATATCGGTTTTTTGACGACCGATTTATATCGGCCGATACGTATAGCATCGGCCGTACAAAAAAAAATTCGACCGATATGACCGAATTTCTAACCGATAATTTAGTCATCACATCGGCCGAATTTTAATAATTCATTTTTTGGTTTTTTTTTAAAAAAAAAAGCTTTTTTTTTATAGAAATATCGGACTAGAAAGAATAGAAAGAGAAAAAATAAAATATGGAGAAAAGATTGAAGAAAAAAAATGGCTACACCCTACCTTTCTCTTCTTTTTCTTCTTCGTTGATCAGAAAAATACAGAGAGCGGCGGCAGTTAGGGTTTAGCAGAGAGAGGGAAAGAGAAGAAGGGTATCAAAAAGCAGAGCATTAGAGTTTGTAAGTGAACAAGTGACTCACGTGAGCTTTCTAAAAAGCTCACGTGTGTGACTTAATATTTTTTCAAAAAATTACTTTTAAAAGGAAAGTAATAAAATTTTGTTTTAAATAGAAAGTAAAAATTATAATATTTTCTTTTATTTATCTTATTGTAATAATTTAATATTATATTTACCAGGTATCCATTCATAGTGATTAAATAATAAAATCTCCTTTAAAACTTTAAAGTTAATTTTTAAGCACCGTGTATTTTTAAAATTTTTAAAATGAATATTCGGACTAATTACGATAACCTGATAAAAATACTTTAAGACTTAAAAGTCTTTTGACACTCTTAAATATTTAAAACACAGTATTTTACAAATAAGGGTATCCCTGGGATACGCCGAAAACACATTTTGGGGTGTCAAAAGACCTTGAAGTTTTAAAGTATATTTATCAAGTTATCGTAATTAGTCCGGATATTCAATTTTAGAAATTTTGAAAACACACGATGCTTAAAAAATAATGTGCATAGTGTATTAAATAATAAAATCTCCTTTAAAACTTTAAAGTTATTTTTTAAGCACTGTGCATTTTCAAAATTTCTCAAATTGAATATCTGGACTAATTACGATAACTTGATAAAAATACTTTAAGACTTTAAGGTCTTTTGACTATCCTAAATGTGTTTTCGGCACACCCTAGGATTACTCTTATTTGTAAAATACTGTGTTTTCGACACACCCTAGGGATATCCTAACTTAAAATAACACTCATTGACTAAGAAAATAATTATGAAATTATTTCTATAAATTTTCCTCATTTATATCATTTTCTTTACAATTTTCACAATTTTATTACTGATTATATAATTTCCTGTTATTGTAACTTCAAAAATATATTAGAAGATGTAAATATCCGATATTTTATGAAAAAATTACATAGTCAATAAGCCCATAATTATCTGCATTTACTGTAATTTTTTTGAATTTTTTTTTTAAAAAAAAATGGGTAGGAGACAGAAAAAATCGGCCGATATACCGACCGATATGAAAAATCGGCCGGGATCTCGGCCCGGGCGGATTTTTCTACCCCTGGACATCGACAGACATTAGGCATCCCATCTGCTCTTCTCTCTCTTATAATCTAAGAAGTCTGTTGCTAAACATAGAAAAAGATTCCAGAAGATCCGACCTTGATGTCTGTTTAGAGACTACGACTAGGGAGAAACTTGGGTTAGGGTCAAATGAAACTTGATTGACTCAGTTTGTAAGACCCAACCCCATCTAAAATATGGGTTCAATTGGGTCAAAATTTTCTAATCCATTTTTAATTTGGGTCGGGCTAGGTTCAAGTTTTACATAATCCTCCGCCTATCCAAATTATCTGATATATATATATATATATATTCTTTTCTTTTTACATGTTTATTAATGAATTTGAGATCTAACTTTTTTGAGATGGAGACTTATCTTTTGAATGTCTCTTTGTTTAAAATATGTGAACACATATATATAGATGAAGTTCGCTATTTAATTACATGGGTTGACCCATGATCCTAATTGACTTGATATGAATTTTGTTGGTCCAGATTAAAAATGCCTGAGAATTTTAAGAATAAATTTAGTTTTTGGTGGGTTAGAAGAAGGATGAAATCTGTTAAATTTAAAAAGTTGTGAGGTGAATTAAATGTGGGTCTCATAACTTGACATGTTTGTCTAAGTTGCACCGCTAGTTGTGTTTCATGAACAACACTTTATAGATTTATGTTGGAAATCTTTTAAAAAAATTCTTGTGTAAATAAAAAAGTATCACATCAATTTGTATTTTTTGCTGTTTGAACATCTAATTTATTTTTTGTTACACTGAGAAATCTGAAAAATATTTTAGATCATAATATATAAAAGAAATCGTTAAACTTTTAATCTGAAAATAATTCCACGATAAATAGCAGGCCCCTTTCATTATGGATTTGAATATGTAATTCAACAGTGCGCATCTCTTGTCGTAGCTGTGAACGATATTGAGAAAGATTGTAAGCCGGGCTTATTGTAAATTACAAAATTTAAGCCGAGGGGTATGGACTATGGAATCAATCAATCAATCTTTCTTAGGTACAAAAAAAGTTGCATTGTTGCCTTCAATTATTACATAAATATGATATATTTATTAAAAGATGAAGGAATAATTGGTGATTATGACCGGAGCAAGTGATATCTAATGCCATGTGCCATTGTCACAGTCATAGCCATAGTCATACTAAGAGAGAGAGTTTTGTCTTATTTTGTTGATAGCAGTTGATATTATTATTGACTTGGGTGGATATGGATTTTCTCACTCAATATCTGCTTTGCGTTTGTTTCTTATTATAAAAACATCTGCACTCGTGTGATTCACCAAACATATATGATCTACCTGACACAAGACCCATTGGATAGAGGACACTTGGACTCTCTGATTGTTTCCTTTGGCCATTATCGCAGTCCATATCAAGATGCTGAGGTGGGTCCCACATTAATGAGATAACTAATCATCATCAGTGTGCGTGCTTATACCATTGAATTGACTGCCACCAAGTTCTACTTAAACATACTTATTAGAAGTAGGGCAAGTAACGGGCTGGGCTCAGCAGATGGGCTTGTTTTCATGCCTGTAAGAACCGGCCCTAGTTTTGACAGGATCGAGTGTATACTAGTGCAGACAAGACTCACTTGCAGGTATCACAGGCCGGGCCTGAAGCCAAATTACCATGAAGAATAAATGAGTCAAATCACCCTTCCAAGTTCGAGGTCCAGTAATGCTTGGTCTTATCATTATTCTACACTGAGAGTGAGTTCTACTTCTCAATGTCCCTCTCCTTCTCAATCGTCCTACTCGCATACTTTCAATTTTCTCATACAGAATATTACAAGTCTCCTCTCTCTTTCTCTCTCTCTCTATATATTATATTAGATGTCTTTCTTTTAATTTTTTTTAATCTGTTAATGGTATTCTAAAAATTAACTAAAGAAGCCACAACGATTCTTATATGTCATGTCATGTAGAGTAGTATCCAGGGCCGGCCCTGAGATCCCCTAAAATCTCAGGGGCCCTAGGCGGAGTGAGATTTTAGAGGGTCTTTTGTGACTGGTATATTAAAGAGTTTAAGTGTGTAGGGGTCTTTTTGTCTGAGGAGCCTAAGCGACGGCCTACGCCTCATATGTACAAGGCCGGCCCTGGTAGCATCATCACTTTTTCTTTTGGGTCATTACCAAAAACCTAAAAGGCAACAACCATGCATTACATACATCACTCTCACTCACAACATAGAATATACAAATACATCTAACCTCACCCTTTTTCGTCTGCTCAAACGTGTCTCAACTCTCATGACCATTAACATTTGTGATTTATTTATATTTAATAGTTTCATGCCATTTGGTTGTTCTTCATCCATGTTACCCTTTTTAAGGGAAAGATATGTATATTAATAACTAAAGGGTTCCACATAGCAAGCTTTTAAATTAAAGAAATTTGCATCGTGGGTACGTTATGGGTTTGAAGTTGAGATTTCATGCCATGAATTATTGTTGTTCATTGAATGTAAGAAGTAACAACACTCAATTGATTGAATGTGAGTGCCAACTGCCGTCCATGTTTTTCTGATTTCTATTCTAAATAGAACTGGCCTTTGTTTCGGAAGATTCTTATCCGTCTGTCTTGAGGTTTTTTTTTTTTTTTTTTAAAAAAATCTCATTTTCTTTTTCCTTTTTCACTCTCAAATTATGGACCGCATGGTTTCTCTAATGTCACTCAAGTATGGGTTTCTCATAAGACACGCAAATGCATAATCCAAATTATACACTGAACATGGACAACAATCTAGACCGTCATAGCAAGTATGCTTATTAACGTCTAAAGGGTTTCATCAGTTTCTAAGTAGTTAACATCATCATTATTATTAACGGAAAGTCCTGACTTTCTAATATTGTATATCTGTAATGATTCTCTTCCTCAATCAAGGGATTGTAATTTCTATGTGATTGATTCTTTCCTCATCTGTGAGACTTATAATTCCTATTTATACTGATATCAATAGAGAGGTTAAATTGCCAAATTCCTAAATTCTACAGAGCCAGAGCTAGAGCCAAAGCCAAAGCCTTCCCAAAGGTTTTTTTTTTTTTTAATCTCCAAACAGTTTCTTCTCTGGCTTTCCTTCCACCAGCGGTAGAAAATCATTCACCGCCAACCCTCTATCTCTTCTGCTCGGTTTGCTGCCGTTCTCCGGCCCTTCTCTCTTCGGTCGGCGGAACCCCCCTTCTCGTCAGTGAGCGTCTCTGCTCTCTCCGCCGTCCTTCATCGGGCTTCCATTCCCGCCTCTGCTGCAGCTCTTCTCAGCAGCCCATACACCGCCAGATCTGCTTCCTCTTTGTTCCTTCTCCGATCTGAGAGCCGTCCTGCTCAGATCTACCGACGGTGCTCTTGGTTCAGCGCTACTGACACTGCTCGCTGCTTCCGACGACAGACGCCTTTCTGATCGTCTTTTCTTATCTTCGGACTCAGCTTGTGTAGCCCCTTTTCCGTTCTGAGCAGCAAGCCGTTGTCGCTGCAATCCGAGATCCACTCTTCTTCCTCAGTTGCTGCGTGGTCTCCCTTTGCACCCGTTCTTCTCTCTGCTCGAGCGCCGGCGTCCACTTGACGCCCCTTCTTCAGATCTGCCCTCTCTGCTATTCGCGGCTCCTCTCCTCTTCGCCGCCAGATCTGCCGCTGTTTCACTGCCTCCCGACGCTCTGCTCTTCCCGACGTCGGCTGCTACTGTGGCACTCTTCTCTGCTGTGACCCTCTTCCGGCGTGAACTGTGCTACTGTTCATCCCTTGTGCTGTCTACCGGATCCTAGGTTAAAAAAAAAAACACGAAAAAAAAAGAAAAAAAAAAAAAAAAGAAAAAAAAAAGAAAGAAAAAGGACAAGCACTTCTGCCTTGCCGAGCAGTTCACCTTATTCAAAATGGCCTCCTCAGCAACTTCCTCATCCTCCTCCTCAGTCTCTACCATCACCATACCCCATTTCTCCAATCTAGTCTCCATCAAATTAACAGAGACTAATTACCTACTTTGGCATGCTCAAATAAAACCCTTTTTGATTGGTCAAGACCATTGGTCCTTCATTGATGGCACCTCTCCGTGTCCCCCTCAGTACCTCTCCACTGATGATCCTTCCAAACAGTGCCAAAGCCCGCCTACACAAGTTGGGTTCACATGGATCAAACCCTTGTTAGCATCCTTAATGCTACACTTTCTGAACCTGTTCTGGCATAGGTGGTTGGTCTCTCCACCTCCCGTCAGATTTGGGAATGCTTACAGCACAACTTCTCTCAGCAGTCTCTTGCCAATGCAACTCATCTGCGCTTCCAATTGCTTTCCATTTCCAAGGGCACGAAAACTGTCTCCGAATATCTGCAGCATGCCAAGTCTCTTGCTGACTCTCTTGCAGCCATCAACCAACCTGTCCTCAGTGATGATCTTGTCACTTCAGTCCTTCGGGGCCTTGGCTCTGAATATTCGATGCTTGTCACGGCCCTCATCAACTTCCCACCATTGCCCGTCTTTTGGGATCTTCGGGCACGACTCCTCTCCTTTGAGTCCCAGCTCTCTCTCTCATCACTTCGTGACTCTACCACTTCCCCACCAACGGCATTATTCTCCTCTCGTGGTCGTGGGCACTCCTATCGTGGCGGTCGCAACCGTTGTGGTAACTTTGGTGGTCGCTCAGATTTTTATCAGTTTGGTCGTGGGGGCCCTAGTCGTGGCACCTCTGGTCGTGGTGGTCCAAGCCGTGGTAATCGAGGTCGCGGCTGCTTGTCTACATCTCCAGGCATTCTCGGGCCTCCCTCATCGCCTGTCGTTCAATGTCAGATCTGCTCTAGGTATGGTTACAGTGCTTCTACTTGCTACAGCGGCTACCGAGACGAGTCTTAGTTCGAGGATGATCTCTCCTCCACCTTCGCTGGCATGCAGATTGCCCAACTAGTTGATCCCAACTGGTACCCAGACACTGGCGCCACCAACCACATGACTGGTGATGTTGCATCTATGAGCTCTAAGTCTGACTACCCAGGTATGGATCACGTTGTTTTGGGTAACGGTGACTCTCTCCCTATTGCGTACACTGGTCGTCTTTTACTCTCTTCTAGTTCATCACAGTTTCGTCTGTCTAATGTTCTTCATGTTCCTCACATGTATAAGAATCTGTTATCTGTTGCCCAATTCACAAAAGATAATTCCGTTAGCTTTACCTTCTTTCCATAGGGATTTCTTATTCGGACTTATACACTGGTTCTATTTTGTTTCAGGGCCGATGTGAGGCTAGTCTTTATCCCATTCGTCCCACTCGTCATGCATTAGTGGCTTCGCGCTCTTCGCCGTCTCTTTGGCACCAGCGTCTTGGTCACCCTTCCTCTCAAGTCCTTCAAGTTCTTGCATCCAATAAAAGCTTCGGCTCTTCTCTTTCTTTTTCTTCAAATAAGTTTTGTACACATTGTGCTTTAGGAAAGTCTATCCGACTTCCTTTTTCTATTAATGAGAATAAAACTTTAAAACCATTTTATTTAGTTCATTCTGATGTATGGATGTCCCCTATTTCTTCTGTTACTGGTTATCGTTACTATGTCTTGTTTACTGATGACTATTCTTGCTACTCATGGATCTTTCCCATGCGACATAAGTTTGAAGTCTTTTCTCACTTTTCTACCTTTCTTACATTTGTTGAAAATCAGTTCTCTACCTCCATTAAACAATTCCAGAGTGATGGAGGTAAAGAATATGATAATCATGCATTTCACCAGTTGACGTCAAGAATGCTTTCCTTCACGGCCACCTTTCTGAAGAAGTTTATATGGTTCAACCGCCTGGCTTTGTTGATCCTCGTCGTCCTCAACATGTTTGCAAACTACACAAAGCGATTTATGGTTTGAAGCAGGCTCCCCGAGCATGGTTTCACCGGTTCAGTTCTTTTCTTCTCTCTTATGGATTCGTTCAAAGCAAGGCCGACACCTTGATGTTCACCTTTCGCCAGGGCTCCAGCCTCATGATTCTACTTCTTTATGTTGATGATATTGTCTTCACTAGCAATACCCCAGCTCTTCTCAAATCGTTTATTCAAACACTAGGCTCCGAATTTGAAATCAAGGATCTTGGCGCTCTTCATTACTTCTTGGGTCTTGAAGTCACTCCTGCTTCTCAAGGGTTACATTTATCTCAGACCAAATACGCCCTGGATATTCTTCGCCGTCATCAGATACTTGACTGCAAACTGTGCTCCACGCCTATTGCTGCTAAGACTCAGTTGTCTTCTGTCTTTGGTAACCTGCTCTCGGATCCCACTGAGTATCGTCAGCTTGTTGGCGCCCTTCAATATCTCACCCTCACACGGCCCGATATTGCTTTCGCTGTACACATGGCATCTCAATTTATGTGAGAACCTCGCACACCTCATTTGGATGCCATCAAACGCATCCTTCGCTATCTCAAAGGCTCCCTTGGTCGTGGTTTGCCTCTCCTCCGTGAGGCTCAGCCTCTTCGCCTAGTTGCTTACTCTGATGCTGATTGGGCCGGTTGTCCTGATAGTCGTCGCTCCACTACTGGTTTCTGCATTTTCTTGGGTCCCAACTTAATTTCATGGTGTGCTAAGAAGCAACCGACTGTTTCTCGTTCTAGTGCCGAAGCTGAATATAGGGCTCTTGCCTACACCTGTGCTGATACTATCTGGATTCAAAATCTCTTGCGTGAGCTTGGATTTCCTCTCTCTTCTCCAACGGTCCTTCTTTGTGATAATCTCAGTGCCACATATATGGCTGCTAATCCTGTCTTTCATGCTCGGACTAAACACATAGAGCTTGATTAACATTTTATCCTCGAACGGGTAACCGCTGGCACTCATCAGATTCAGTTTGTCTCCTCCCTTGATCAGCTTGTTGATATCTTTACGAAGGGTCTGCCTTCGCAATGCTTCTCTGCTCGTAGCTCCAAACTCGTCGCTCCATCCTTGCCGAGTTTGCGGGGGAGTATTAACGAAAAGTCCTGACTTTCGATATTGTATATCTGTAATGATTCTCTTCCCCAATCAAGGGATTGTAATTTCTATGTGATTGATTCTTTCCTTATCTGTGAGACTTGTAATTCCTATTTATACTGATATCAATAGAGAGGCTAAATTGCCAAATTCCTAAATTCTACAATTATCATTATCATTATCATCTTAATTATGATTGAGCCTTTTAAATTATAATTCTTTATTTGATCTCATCATACATCATACATTCTATTACTGCACTATTTATCATGTCTTTTTATATCCATTCCTTTATGTTATCAGGAGTGTATCCCTCTTTGTATTTGCAACTTGCAAAATCACCACTCTGCATAATAGAGTCTATCTGTATTTGATTGCTTACGCACTCAAATCAACTTAACCAAGTTTTTCTCAATTTGACATCTTTTAAAACTAATTTTAAATTGTTTATAACACTATTATTTTTTACTCTATCACTAAGAGCTAACCTACTCATCTAATGTAAAATGTGTATTTTTATCACCCTAATTTTATGTATTTATATTTACAAAATTAACCAACATCTAGATTCTCAAAAGTCAAAGGTGAAGCAATATCAATAGATATTAAGGTGATCAAGGTCCGAGACACCGTGATCTGATTGAAAGAGGTGTAGATAAAGAGTTATAAACATTATATTGATGCCCTAAAACTATAGTCCATCCATGAAGGGCCTTTGCAAAATAGAAGTAAGCACCATCAAATCCTACATTGAGTTTCAAATGCTTTTCTAATGAAAGAAGAGAAATGTTGTCAGGAATTCTTCATTCATGTCTTTGTTTATTTAATTATTTTTATTAAATGAAAAAAGCTAGGATTCTTTATCTTTATAGATGCATTTGTTGAATTGGTTATCTTATTGCAGATCAGTAAGTTAGTTGTTGAACTCGAAACCATTGGCATTGAGAACCACGATACAATACAATGGGCCTAATTAGAATAAACCAAACCAGTTGATATCAGCCCACCATTTTGGACCCAATCAAGCTGGTTTGCCTTCTAAAGCAACTGATCAATGCTTTATAGTGGATTTTGTTTTTTTCTTTTGATATTGATTTAATGGCTGTAATTGTATGATTTGCCTTTAGGTTGAGTTAATCTTTAGGCCTTTTTTTTTTTTTTTTCTAAATTTTCATTTTGTAAGCTTGTTCTTATTTATTTTCCACTTCCCATCCCATCATATAATTCTTGTAAGTGAAACCAACAGAAAGCTGTCTTTTTATGAAGTCTAGAAATCAAATGTTTTTTCAAATTCTATTAGAATGACAAGAAGTTGTCATAGGAGAAGGTGAGAACCCTCTCAATACAGTCTCGTACATGTTACAAAGTTATTGGAGAGAAAGAATCATGGCCATCCCATCAATCAATTAGTTGAAATGGCCAAATACACGTGGCCACATATACTGTTGGCATCTACGAGGGGCCCCTACTAGAAGTCCTGTACTGACGTGGCAGTTGTCTTGAGTGCCACATCTTTCGTCATCACCGGCCATTCTTGCCATCATTGTCACTCCATTACAATATCGGCTGCGTTTAGATGGGAGTTAAGAAGGGATAAACCCCATTATCACTTGTTATCCTTATTAGATAACAAAAAAGTGAGGGTAAATTTATTCTCTCGGATTAATAAGCAATTTATTCTTAAAGTTTATTTTAAAAGTGTATTAATATTTTCAATATGATACATTTTGATGAGAGGTAAATTTTACCAGGATTACTTTTGAGTAGGGGTAAATTGACATATTAATAATTTTATGATAATTAATATTTTTTATTAAATATATCTAATATAAATAATAAAAATAAAATTTATGAAACATAATTGTCAAAATATCCTATTTTTAAGAGGTTATTCTGTTGAAGTTTCAATAAAGTCATGAAATTATAAAAGAGTTTGAGGTTCATCATAATCTCTTTCGGAGTAATTAACAATTTATTCTCTTAAAAGTTTATTTTAAAAATGTGTCAACATTTTCAACATGATGCATTTGGATGAAAGGTAAATTTTACGGGGGTTACTCTTTAGTAGGGGTAACTGTAAGTAGGGATAACCTGTCATATTAATAATTTTATGAGAATTAATATTTTTATTAAATTCATGTAATATAAAAAAATAAAAATTATAATTATTTATGAAGATATATGTTGATATTTTTTATTCATTTATTGGGATTTAAAATAATAATATAAAAAAATCTTTATTTATTTTTTTAATGTTAGGATGCAATTGTTCATTTTAAATTATAATTATTAAAAATAATTTATTAAAGATAGATAATATTATTATAAGTTATATTATTAGAATTCACTTTATAAATATTATTGAATACTTATATTTTATAAAAAAATAAAAAAATATTAATATATCAGATTACTCTTTCTTTTAATTACCAAAAAAGATTTTTTACATTTAGGATAAGCTTTTAGTTTACCACTGTAATTACCAAAAAAGATAAGGGTAATATCAGTTCAAGGGTCACTCCCACTCAAGGGTGACCCCTACTCAGAGTAACCCCTCTAAAATTTACCCTCATCCAAACGCCATCGGTTTATCAGATATACTGCAAAGTTCACCTCTGCACTAATTTATATAAATTTTGGTTACGAATATTGTCTCTACTCTCTACTAAATTAAATGAATCAATTTATTTTCTTTTCTCTCTTCTGTTATCTCACTCCTATCTAATTCTATGAATTGCATATGCTAATTTAATTTTTAAAAACTATTGATCTAATTTTAAAAGATCAAAGAACATAATTTCTTTATGAATAGTATCTATAAGATGAAATTTTAAAAGCATTATATACAAACCAAGATATTTTAAACACATACATAAGTTAAATAAGACCATCAAGCGATTTGTAATGAAATATAAGATAAAATTTTATAAGCACCATATAAAAGTTAAGACTTTTCAAATATATCTATCTATGTAGACTTAAATAGAACCATCGGATCATTTGCACCAAAACTTTTGATGAAAATTAATTTGCAGAGATTGTTATTTCTAATTCACAATAATCTTTCCTTTCTCACATTTAAATGATCTATAAATTTTTTGCAATATATTATTAGATATTATATTATGAAATATATGCTTATAAATTCAAAAGATTGAGATGTGAGTTGAATGTCAATTTAGTTTTATCCGAAGTAGTTTTTTTTTAATTAATTTAGGAATTTTTAATTTGACTGCACGATGCAATAATGATGCCCATCTGCAGAATCATGTGCAATATTTCAGTATGAGTGAGATTATTTGTCTGAAAAACATCATTTTTTATCAAATTTAATTTGTTATATATATAAAGAAAATTTAAAAGAAGAGAAAATTGGGAAATATGAGTTAATATTTTGGCAGATATTTTGAATTTAAGACTCATTTGTTTTGGGAGAGAGGAAAAGGATTATAGTATATATGGTACCTAATATTATAATAACATATTTAATTATATCTTATATATATAGATAAACTCAAGGGAGCTGATAGATTTTTCTGAATAGCTGGAGGCAGTCAATTCACCAACTTGGCTTAAAATTAAATTCGAGTCTAATTTATGGGTGAAATAAACATGATGATAAACACAAATTTGTGGGGCGGCCGGGCGGGGCTTCAAGTTTCAATCCACAAACAGTCCTACGTAGTACGTAGTCAGTCATACACAGGACGTTCAGTCCACCGAATGTATTATGATTATAAGCGATTATGCATAAATCTATGGAGCTGAAAGGTTTATTATTATTATTACACAATGAATTTCACATTTCTAATCATTTTAAAAGAGAAATGATCCAGTTTTCATGGAAACTGAGGTTGGAAAAGGATTTCTTCTATCGATTATTTTTTTTTTTTTTAAATAAAAGAATTATCATCTAATTCACCTTTATCCATCTAAGAAAAGAGAGGAGAGAATGAAATAATAGAGAGTTTAATGATATGAAAGTGACAAATGAGGAAGAAGAAAGAAAAACCCAAAAGCCGGCCGCCCCTATCCAGTATCCAGTATCCACCTCCACCCACATGAGGTGTAAAACTTATGACGTTAACATCATCCCACTGAAAGTGGATGCAACGCTGTGTGGCTGTGAATTTGCACAAGTGCCTTCCATTTTCTTTGTTTGAGTCTACAAAGCAACACCAAAACAGGTGCAAGTGTCTGTCTTTACTGCCCAACATAGAAGTAGGGGTGAAACTCGGGTCGGGTTTTGGTCCGAGCCTATATGACTCTGAAAATTATGCATGTCGGGTTATGAGAGTCGGATTAGCGGGTTGAGTCGGATTGAGAAGTCAGAAATCTGCATTGAATTCGGATTGAGTTACATTGAGAGATTTTTAAGATAACTGACTTGACCCAATCAAACCAGACTCGACTTGTTAAAAAGTAGACTAAAGTAGGTTCAAAATGCTAGTCGGGTCGATTTAGGATTGAAACGGGTTATAATTCGAGTCGAGTCGGGTCAAAACATCTGAATCAAAAGTTCAAGTCGAATTAGATCGAGTTTCATATATTAATAACTCAAGTCGAATTAGGTTTTAAAAAACCCAATCTGACCCGACTCGATTTCAACCCTACATAAACCCATAGAAGAGAAGAGGGTGATTGAATTAGTGACAAAATTCAAGGGTTTTTTTTTTCCCCAAATTTAATAGAATCGTAATTTAAATAAATTGTGCAAATTTTACACAAGCTCACTTAAATCATTGTGTTATCTGAGGATGAGAGTCATCCAATTATAACAAAAATTATAATTGTGATGGTTGATCACAGAGACTATTCAATTATTCATAATTGATACAAGGGTGCCCATTTAGACACCAGGGAAATTTGTCACCAGACACCAATTTTTGGATTTTGAGGGGAAATTACCGTTTTGCCCTTCCGCTAAAAATCGTTCGAAGGATTATGTAGACCATTTTCGAGATCCTTCGAAGGATACCTTAAAATCTTATTTTTGAGATCCTTCGAAGGATCATTCGAAGGATCTCTTGATTCTAAATCGTTCGAAGGACCTTTGAAGGGTCCTTCGAACGATCAGACAGATTTCAAATAAATCATTCGAAGGATGAATTTCATCTAATGAATTGCTACAGTAATATTTAATTTAAATTTTATTTAAAATTTTAAAGTTATTTTTTAAGCACTGTGTATTTTCAAAATTTCTAAAATTAAATATCTAGACTAATTACGATAATCTGATAAAAATATTTTAAGACTTCAAGGTCTTTTAACACTCCTAAATATTTAAAACACAGTATTTTACAAATAAGGGTATCCCTAAGGTGTGACAAAAACACATTTAGAAGTGTCAAAAGACCTTGAAGTGTTAAAGTATTTTTATCAGGTTATCGTAATTAGTCCGAATATTCAATTTGAGAAATTTTGGAAATACACAGTGTTTAAAAAATAACTTTAAAGTTTTAAAAGAGATTTTATTATTTAATACACTATGCATGTTATTTTTTAAGCACTGTGTATTTCCAAAATTTCTCAAATTGAATATCCGGACTAATTACGATAACCTAATAAAAATACTTTTAGACTTCAAGGTCTTTTGACACTTCTAAATGTGTTTTCGTCACACCCTAGGGATACCCTTATTTGTAAAATACTGTGTTTTAAATATGTAGGAGTGTCAAAAGACCTTGAAGTCTTAAAGTATTTTTATCAGATTATCGTAATTAGTCTGGATATTTAATTTTAGAAATTTTGAAAATACACAGTGCTTAAAAAATAACTTTAAAATTTTAAAAGATATCTTACTGTTTAATTTTTTTACTGATTTACTGTAGCTACAGCCTTTCATTCGATCATATGATCGTATGATCGAACGATTCACTGTACAGTGAATCGTTCGGAGGAACGAAAAAATTATCTGAAATATCCTTCGAACGATTCACTGCACAGTCGAATCGTTTCGAAGGAACGAAAAAATCAACTGCAAAATCCTTCAAACTATTCGACTGTGCAGTGAATCGTTCGAAGGAACTGAAAAATCGTTCCAAAGATAAAACGCGGGAGGACAAAATTATAATTTTTTTTTAAATTCAAAAATTAGTGTCTAGTGACAAAAAAAAGTCTGGCGTCGATACAAGTATTGAATTGTAGAGAATTCAATAATAGTTTTGCTGGCCTACATAACATGATCAGACGTATGAATTAAATTACGTTTCAAGTTACATCTTGTCAACTATTAAACCAAAATAGTCAGCGAGAGATGAGTTGGACGAATCTCAAAAAAGGAAAGAATATTCTTTTGATGAAATGATGAAAACCCTTGCTCCCCAAATCATCTTACTGGACTTTTCCATTTGATTCAAACTCAATCAATCAGCGTCGACCGACTGCCATTTACAACGGACCGCGAGCTGTATGGTGGATACTGAATTTCACTTTACACGTGTACGGGCAGATGACCTGCCAGACTCCATCGCCTCTAATGAATTCTAATGTCCTTTAACGCCATTTTGTCGACAGTTAATGATGGAGCCCACCACCGACGACACTTTTGGAATCAAAGACCTTACTGAGGTTTGCAACGAAATTCGATGATTGTTAAATTTGATCAAATAGGTCACATATATTAATTAATAGATAAATAAATTAATTAAGATACTTAATAAATAAAAATATAGATTAAAAATATAAAATATAAAACTATAAATGCTTTTTATATTAATATAATAAAATAGTTCAACAATCTAATATAGTAAATTTAAAATCTTTTAGAAATTTTTGAAGGTCAAATTTTCAATCGTAATTCATCGATCATTTTTAAAGGTTTAATTTTTTTTTTCAATATTAACAAATTTCATTTAATAAAAATCAAAATTAAAGAGGAATTCAATCACTTGAGAAGATAAAATTTAAAATGTCTCCTTTATCTGTAATCCAACCCAACGCAACCCCCCCGCTCGCAGTCGCAGCTCACCTGCCCAGTCCCACCAGCCTCCTCTTTCTTGTTTACTCATTTTCTTTGTCCCTTCAACCCAATTAATATTTAGTTTAGGAACTCTGTAAAGTGACAGGGCGAGGCTGACTGCCCCACCAATATTCTCCACGCGTTCATCTCCCTTTGGCCAAACTCCACCAATCTTAGAATGAATAAAAAATTAAAATTAAAATAAAGGCCTTCCAGTCCCTTCCCCAACCCACTCCACCCTCATGATATTTCTCCATTATTTCATTTCATTTCAATGTGCCGCTCCCAAAACTAGGTGCTCCAATGGCTGGCTTTACGACAACGCCTCCTACTTCTTCTGATTTCCTCTCTCAGATAGATTCACGGATATGATGGTAGTGGCGATGGAAGAGGATCAACAGCAATGTCCCAATCCCAGAAATCTGGTCTTCGGAAAATACGAGATGGGGCGATTGCTGGGACAGGGGACATTCGCCAAGGTCTACTACGGAAAGGAGCTCAATTCCGGAGAGAGTGTTGCGATCAAGGTAATAAACAAGGAGCATGTCAAGAAGGAGGGGCTGATGGAACAGATCAAGCGAGAGATTTCCGTCATGCGCCTCGTCAAGCACCCAAACGTCGTCGAGTTGAAGGAAGTCATGGCTACCAAATCCAAGATCTTCTTCGTCATGGAGTACGTACGCGGTGGCGAGCTCTTCGCCAAGGTCGCCAAGGGCAAGCTCAAAGAAGATCTCGCCCGCAACTACTTCCAGCAGTTAATCTCAGCCGTTGATTTCTGCCACAGCAGAGGCGTCTCCCACCGAGATCTCAAGCCGGAGAACCTCCTCTTGGACGAGAACGAGGATCTCAAGATCTCCGATTTCGGCCTCTCCGCCCTGCCGGAGCAACTTCTCAACGACGGCCTGCTCCACACGCAGTGTGGAACCCCAGCCTACGTCGCGCCGGAGGTGCTCAGGAAAAAGGGTTACTCCGGCTCCAAGGCCGACATCTGGTCCTGCGGCGTCATTCTCTACGTCCTCCTCGCCGGATTCCTCCCATTCCAAGCTGAGAACTTGATGAAGATGTACCGAAAAATTTTCAAAGCGGAGTTCGAATTCCCGCCCTGGATCTCCCCCGATGCCCGTCGGCTGATCTCCCGCCTCCTGGTTGCCGATCCAGAGAAGCGGATCTCAATCCAGGCTATCATGGACGTCCCCTGGTTCAAGAAGGGCTTCAAACGCCCGATTGCATTCTCGATGGAGGAAATTGGGGGAGAGGAGAAGAAAATTGAGATGGCTGCAGACGGTGAAAGCACGATGGCTGTGAATGGCCGCAGCGAGCAATCTCGATCGCCGCCGTTCTTCAACGCCTTTGAGTTGATATCGTCGATGTCATCGGGGTTCGATCTGTCGAGCTTGTTCGAGAGCAAGAGGAGAATGGGGTCAATCTTCACCTCCAAGTGCTCGGCCTCCGCTATCATGGCGAAGCTGGAGGGGCTGGCGAAGGGGCTGAAGTTCCGGGTGGTGAGGGTGAAGGAGTTCAAAATGAGGATGCAGGGGACGGTGGAGGGACGGAAGGGGAAGCTGGCCGTCACGGCGGAGGTGTTCGAGGTGGCGCCGCAGGTTGCCGTCGTAGAATTCTCAAAATCGTCCGGAGATACTCTCGAGTATGCGAAATTCTGCGAGGAAGATGTGAGGCCGGCTTTGAAAGATATCGTGTGGAGCTGGCAAGGCGATTGTAATTGCAATAACACCAACAATAATCCAAGCAGCCAAATGGATTTTGAGAATTCCCTGCCCCTTCCCCTGCCCCTGCCCCTGCCCCTCTGAGTGGTGAAGAAGACTATTTTGTTGACATGGATGAGAAAGGTTAAAAATCACAAGTATTTTCTTTTTTTAGCATTTTGTGTATATAGTTGTGTACATAATAATGATATATGCAGAGTTTTTTTTTTTCTTTTTTAAATTGATCAGATAATTACTTGGTGGAATTTATACAATTGAACATGGAAATAGGAGTTTTGCGTGTTTATGTACTTGCAATTTTTGCATGATTATTAATTTCTTTGTTTTAGTTGATTTCGTTAGTTTAACTTAGATGTTCAAATTTCAAAGTGTAGGTGTCTTTGTGGTACAGGGTTAGAATTGAAAAAAAAAAACCTTGTTGGAGGCTGTTTTTAAATATTAAAATAGATGACTTTTTCTCTCTTTTAATTTAATTGTCTACTATATATTTTTAAAATTATCTCAAAATAAATGTGTTATTTATATTAAAATACTATAAAGTGTATTTCGAAGTAGATAAAATCAAATGATAGTTTTATATAGTGATTTTTTTAAAAAATATAAATATTATATAAATATTTTAAATAAAATAATTAAAATAAGATGAGGGAGTACCATTTTAGTGAACGTGTAAAAGAAATGACAAAATCATTTGATTATTTTGTAGCGTCAAAAATTCAAAATAAATGTCAAGTCTCCCGGACTTGCTTGCTTAAACTAAAACGAATTTAACTATAAAAGAAGAGGGAGGCACAAAATGATGGGGATATGATGAGGGGCAGCAGCAGGAGAAGAAGAATAATCGGTAGAAAAGAGCCCCAATCCAATCCAACCAAGCCCAACGGACGTGCTAGTTAGAATCTGCAGATAAGTTAACGACAGATACGGCGAGAAATATTTCTTCACCATCGAGAAATGAGAAATGTACTGCTTCTGACATCTGACCCAACATTTATTCTTTAAATTTTTTTACCAGTGCAGTTACTCATTCTGAATAAGAAGGTAAACGACCTACACAAATTAAATATTGCAGAATCTAGAGTAGTCCAATGTCATTCTGATTCGAATTTAATATTAATTATAATTAGATATAGATATATGTTTAAAGGTTTGAAATTCAGACACCTCTAAAATTTGTCAGCAGACATCGTATTTAAATTTTTAAATAAAAATTATATTTCTGTCTTTTTGTGTGGAATCGACTAATTGAAAGAAAGTTCATTTTCAATTTGATCGATCGATCTTAAATATATAGAAAATGTAAGATTGATTTGTATGATTGATTCTATAATTTCTGTTGCACTTTTTCAGTTATTCTTAAAGATATCGTAAAGGCTCATGCGGGTGGTCGAGTAAAGGGTCTGACGGACAACAGTGGTAGAGACGCCGGAGAAGAGCAGATGGAAGCCTTCCGTCTGCATGATACGCATGCCAACGGCGATGGGCCCCACACGAGGTGGCCGGGTGGTCGAGTAAACCTACTCTCAAGACTCAACTGGGTAAAAACCATTGTCTGTTAAAGTAATATTAGAAGTGGTTATTGACTTTGAAGGTTTTTTTTTTGTTCATCTAAATTTGTGACTTTGAATAATTTTTTCACCTTATATGATTGTACAACCATTTCATGAGGTGAGGCAGTCTCCTCTTTTACATAGTTCTTAAAAAAAAAAAAAGGTTAAAAACTGAAATAAATGAAATTTTGGACTGTGTAATGGTCAATATTTTAGTTATTATACCAAAGTCTACAGTATTGGACCTCCCTCCATATGTAATCTATATTGGTTGTTTTAATTTTGAGAATTCAGTCATTTATAAATTTGGCAATTGGGCTCCTACGTAATTATATTTAAATTCCTTTTTTTTTTTTTCCTAAAAATCACGAAATGTTAGAAGCAACTCAGATGTCAAATGTTTTTAAACAATTTACCTCACATATACGAAGTCATAAAAATCAAAATAATGAATTACGCTCAGATCTCTTCTATATGGAATTGGCGAGTAATGCCTTCCAATATTAAACGCACTGATTGATATTATTATATCGTATTTCTTTATTACATCAGCTGATATTAACATTTTAATTGCTTCGGATTAAAAAAATAAATTCACAGTGATTATTTTAAACAAGTAAAAGAAGTAAAATTATACTGTGGCTATTAATTATTGAATGCTTAATGAATGGCATGGAGAATATAAGTGGAGGATCCACTAATGTACTGAATTGACGATGTTTTGCGGAAATGATGATATTAACTAGACTATGAGTTAATAATGTTTGTTAACTCGAGTTAACGGTAGTTTGTTCGTCTCGCCCATTGGAACGAACGATTCAAATCCTGAATCTCTCAGTCCCTACTTGTCTCTTTAAAGCTTTAAACTGAACGATCACCATTTTTAGGACAAGGCTCTCACACATTCTAGCAGGGCCACACTTGCCATTAATGCTTTTATTATCATTATTATTTTTTAAAGAATTAACAATTCTTTTTTTTTTTTCACTTAAATACAAAATATGCAAGGACCTGAGCTTTTACATATCCGTATCATATGCACATTATATGGCAACTGCTTAAACTTTGAATGTTTAGAGTGACGTTCTGGCTATCATAAATATGAAATATAAATTTGGAAAAATAAATGTTCACTTATTTGACTTTGTTAGATTAAAAAAGCATAAGGCAGAGTTGGATTAGCCGGACACATAATTATTTATCCGCGAAACTTCAGCAATGGGGCCTAATTCACATATTCCCAAAGTTATTACTTGTTTATGTCTAATTAAAACCAATTAAAAATCTGGAATCAGCCGGTTTAAATTTCAAAAACAATTAAAAATCTGCAGCATAGTGGTTGTCGCAATTCGCAGACAAAGCACTATTGTATGCCATACATTAATCCAATTTTGCTATTCTATAATAAACATAAAATTGTTTTAAAATATCTCATACTTAAAATGGTACAACCTTTAGAAAATACCTCATGAATGTTGACTCCAACACCTGAACGACTATACAATAATCAAGGAGAATATGCAATGTTGTGCTTTTGCCACAATAATAGGGGAAGCCATTTACCTTCACTCCAACACCTGAACAAGTATACAATATATTTAAGTAGAACATGCCAGTTGCCTAATATGTTGGGAGGCCCGTAAATTTTTTGAAGATGTTTGGATAGATGTGATAAACGACATTAACAATAACAATACAGCTTAATTCGATAATTGAACATATTTAGAATCTTGAAAAAATCTGAACTGCAGCAGATAGATAAGGCAGCGTGGATATATATATATATATATATAGTCAATGGTGTAGCTTATGGTGATAATATACGTTACTGCACTGCATGGAGTCATGGACTTGAACCAGGCAAGGAGGCATTACTGGTGATATGGTGAAGCTTCAATATATAGCAAGCTATCATAGATGAACAAACATTGGTGAACTAACAAGGTTAATGGCCTTAACCCCCTATTATTTATTTTAATATGAATGGGGGTCCTTGTAATGAGAAGATTGATGGAGACATTGTGTCTGTAGACTTTAGGTGTGTTGTGTGCAGCCATTCTATGCCTTGAGCCCTACGTCTCTACCATTGTCGTTTTTGATATTGTTCTCACCACATGCAAATCCCATTGACATGGATTCCTAGAAAAGGAAATTTATTTTTTAAATGAGGTGGAGTCCACCATTAACCATTAAATGAGGTGGAACAATTTATATTATTTTTGTGGTACAAGATCATGGCCAAATGGTTAATGGTGGACTCCACCTCTCGTCAAACTATCTACAGGACCTTAATAAGATAATTATCTTACCACATAATACTAAATTTAAATCCACACAAATTGCACAATTGGTCTAGGGCTTCTAGAATAATTTAAATAATTTTGAGAACCAACGAAATTAGTCTTCCTTACTTTCAATATAGGGTGAAGATGCCCATATTATAAAAAATTAAAAATAAAATATTTTAGACATCAGTCTACTCTACGTGTCTTCTCATTTTCAAAGTTTTAGCTGTCTGAATCAATATAGGAGCTACTCACTGATTAAGGATCTCTTTCGTTATCATTTCAAGTTGATAAATATATATATATATATATATATATATATATATATATATATATATATATTGTATAAAAATTCTTGATGACATAAAAAGAGACAGATTCTTTACACTATATGGTCTCCAACTGTTTTTAATAATCATCATTCTCGCAATTCTGAAGGCTGTCCAATCATACAACTGCAGCATTGAGCGCTGGTTTTTGAGTGAGCGATTAGTGGTTAATGACCTTAACAGTCCCATTCAAATCAAGTTGGAGAAATGAAGCTCATTTCTTGGCAACAAAAACTAGGATTGAGGAATGCGGCATTCATCGCATCAGACAAGGAATGTGATAGGATCTGCTCGAGTAGTGTAGATTAGCTAATGAAAGTCTCCTTTCAGGTCGGAAAAGAATCACAAATCTGCACTAATAATCTTCTACACGTTTTTCTCTCTCTCTTTTACATATTTACAACAGGAGATAATTTAGGATAACAGATAATTAACTGCTAAAATCTATCTACTAATCCACTCTGTACACCACTCCGCAGTTCCCTGTTTCCCTCTCTCTGTTATGCAGTAACACAAGTAAGTGCACACTTACTGGACCCTGTTCCATTCCCACGTCCTTGCCCTTGCTTCGTCTTCCTTCTTTTAGCCTTGAGTCCCACCCCAATTCAGTGACCCGGAGGACTCAAGCAAGCCACCTAGTCTCGGTAGACTCAGGCACGCCTCTCAGTCTCAGCTCACTGTTGGAATGTGTATCAAATCCATCCCCCTTCAATCCGGCCATGTCCTCAAGGCCGAGATGAGGAAAGACCCGGCCAAGGTGTTCCACCGATTCCCACGTTGCCTCGTCGGTTGTGATCATGAATAACTGGCTGTAGACGTTGAACTAATGGTTGATTCTCGGCTTACATCACCAGATTTTCCATCTTGGTATTTTTCCGTTGTCTCTAGTCTTTCTTCCCTCATTTGGGGTGATCTTGATAGCCTGCCTCAATGATCGAGGCCTGAACATTCGAACTTCACTCCTAATTTCCTCTTTCAACCCTCCAATGAATGCTCCTGAGTGCTTTCTTAGGCCACCCTCGGACTCAGGTTGAAAGTCTTTTGAATTCGTGCTAATAATCCCGGACAGATCCATGTTGCCTAATTTTAGAGAGCTTCATCAAAGTCCTTGGGTCCGAAACGGGTGCTCAACTCGTTGACCAACACCTCCCATCTTACGTTACTGTAGGTTTGCTCCAACCATTGATACCATTGGTCGGCCTTCTCTTCCAAATGAAAGGATGCCAATGCCACCCTTTATTCCATTGTTGTCTCTTGATATTTGAAAATTTGCTAGACCCAATTGTGCCACTCGGTCGGTTAAGTCCTTGAATATCTCGGAAAATCCATCTTGTGAAATCGTGGTATAGCATGACCCACTGTGGATGAGCTGTGCACACAATGCTGGATTGTTCTGCTGTGAGCATACTCTTCTTGCTGCACTTGCAACCTCTACAATAGCATCGGTTAATGCTTGTTAAGTTTCATCCTTTGGGAATTTCTCCGGACGGCTATTCAATTGTCGGACACCGACGTTTTCTTCTAGTTTCTCGATTCTCCCATTGGTGAGTTGTGTCATCCCGGCCAATCCGACTCTGATACCCATTCATAGGATCTGATCGAGTAGGGTACCTTAGCTAATTAAAAGTCTCCTTTCAAATTGGAAACGAACCACACACTTGCAGTAAGAATCTTCAACATGTTTTTCTCTCTCCTATACATATTTACATCAGGAGACAATTAGGATAACTAATAACTAGCTGCTAAAAACTACCTACTAATCCACCCTGTCGACCATTCCCCACTCCCACGTTTCCTGTTTCCTACTCTCTGTTATAACACCATTAACTGCCAGTCACTGGTTATGCAGTAACACCAGTAAGTGGTCAGTTACAGGTCCCTGTTCCATTCCCACGTCCTTGCCCCTACTTCCACTTTCTTCATTCAGCCTTGAGTCCCACTCCAACTCAGTGACCAAGTGAACTCAAGCAAGCTGCTCACTCTTGGTGGACTCAGGCACAACTCTCAGTCTCATTTAACTGTTGGAACGTGTGACTGTATTAGAATGACATCGGAGAAACCAATATTTCAGACTATCATTCAGTGGATTCAAGAACAGAGCATTGACTGGACAGTTTTGGGTGTTGGTAAGCAGTCCCAACCATTGATGTAAACAGAGGCTAAAATCATCTTCATAATGTGTGCCCACCCAACCATCAGGCAATGTAAAAATCGAACTGCACTATACAAATAAAATGCCTATAGGAAACTGGAAGAATGACACTACAAATCTAGAGTGATGAGCACCTCCAAAAAAAAATTATAGTTGTAATTGAGGAGCAAAAAACTGGTTGCTTCCGCTTCAAGAAGTGGGAGATTGCGGATTCGAACCCCTATGGCCCAATCATAGGTGTGCCCTTGGGATAGCGGACTCATCGGAGCAAAAAACTGATTGCCTCCCACCTCACGAAGCAGGAAGTTGTGGATTCGATTCCCAATAGTCTAACCGTGGTGCACTCTAGGAGTAGAATACTCATCTGTGGGGGTTTTACGTTGGAAATCCCACGGTTTATCTCACGAAAATTAAAAAAAAAAAAAAAACACATTTCTCTACGAAAAGAGCCAAGATCCATCTTCTCGAGCAATGTTATCAAAACCAGACAGAGCCACAGTTGAACCTAAACCTCGACTCATAGAATAAAACCATTTAGAAAATTAATTTTTTAACTACTGTTAATCGATTGTTAGAGTTGAATTCTTTTCTAATTTGATGTTATGTTGCCCAATGAGCCACATACTACCCAGCTTAACAAGGCCGAGCATACAGTGAATGATATAAGCCTGAGCTACCCGATTTTCCTTCTGGTCGATGTGGGACTCCCACAGTCCCACTCCCAGTGCCAGTCCCCCACTCTTCCCTTGCACATTGAACTGAAGTGCATTTATGATTCATTCGATCGTCACGCTTAGGCAAAGATAAAAAATTCGTTGTTTTTCAATTTGATATCCTTATTAACGTGGACTTTTATTTTTCAAAAGTGGACCATATCAGTAATCAATTTAAACTTTTTATATTGATTAATTTTATATTATAAATTTTTTAAATCAGGCACTGAATTAGTCATCATTTCTCACTTGTGTTAAGATGTCAACTATAGTCGAGAGACCATAATAATAAAGTTAGAATAGTAAGATATTTTGAAATTTACTTTAGTAAAATTATTACATAATACTCTTAAATTTAAAATCATGAAAGTTAAACCCTCAAGAGCATACAATGTTAATATTATTTCAACTCATCAATTAAATTTTAGTTAATAATTTAATATTATTTATAATGATATTCATAACCAAGTTTGACATCAGTTGAACACGATTAAACCTTATTTAACCTGATATTCCATTGAGACGGTCCGATTTTTAAAACATTGCTCTCAAGGTGTAGAATGTGATAAATGAGGCATAATGAATATTCGTAAATTATAAAAACAGCGAAATGAGAAATACCACAGGGCAATGATCGCTTACAAGATTCAAGAGGCCAACTACAAAATCCAACTTAGCTTGCAACATTAGTTTAGTGATCACTCCTGCTATAAATAAGAAAATGATTCAACTCGTGAGGGTTGACTTGAAGGTCAAGAATCCACCCGAGATGCAGGATGTCTTAAGTTCAATTCACTCTCAATACAAAGGGCCTCTCAAAGTGTTAAGTGTTACCCGGTGTGTGTGTGAATAGGGAGGTTTGCATATATCCTAAATTCAATTGAACCAACAGATTAATCCCGTGTGTTACAAGAAGTATTGAAATTCATCTCAACACCCTTGTGAATTGTGATTATGAGACCTAGAAATAAGGTCCGTTTCTTTCTTTTCTTCTCCTTCTCCTCCTTTTAAATAAGTTCAGTTTCAAATTATGAAAAGCTGAAGTGGCCATGAAACTAATGAACTTTCACATGGGATTCCATCCATCTGATGCAGTAAAGTTTGAATAAGGGTTACCTGGACATGTACATAACAATTTTATAATTTGGACTGCTAGATAACAAATTTTATAATCTTTTATCTGGTGTAAGCTTTTTCTGATTTTTTGAACAGTGGCAATTTTATTGAGAACGACTTTTTTTCTTCAAAGGCCCACAAGAGGGTGGGTGGGTTTGGATGTATTACACATGGCAAAATTCACCTGTATAACATTTCTTCTTCTTCTTCCTCCTCTTCTTGTTCTTCAAATTGAGGCCTTGCAATCTTATTTCCAAGTTTGAGGTTGCCAACAGCAAAGAAAAACTCATCTTACATCCACATTGAAAAAGAAGAAAAGAAAAGAAGAGGAAGTCTCAACTCTACTTATTGCCCAACTAATGCATTCCATTTTAGCCATTTTTAAAGATCAAGTGCAAAGGCTTCCATGAAGATGATGATAGAATGAGTATGAGGTATTCCTTTCCCTTCAAATAATCTGCTATTTCTTTCTCAAAATTCCCCATGATATGAAAAAAAAAAATTCAAAATAAAATAATTTCCTCACCTCAGCTGAGCCATACATTTGAACTTCAAAGGAAGAAGGGGAAATTCAGTTCACTGCAAAGAAGGAAACAAAAGAACACCATAAAGCATTAGCAAAGTTGCGAGATGTACTCATCCTTCGCTCGTGACGGAAGAAAATATTGGAAGAACAGAAATAATTAATTTCAAATGAATGATGGACAGAATTTCGTTAGAGATGGCCATCCAACAAAACAATTTTAGTCTAGGTGAAAATTATGTCCAAACTAATTTGTGAGGTGATAGCTATAACAGTCGGGACTTTGCAATGAATAAATGAACTTACTGAATGGATTTCCATTGGATTCCTCATTTCAAACTCTCCCATCTTTGACACTTATATCATGATTTTATCTTCTGAGTCATCAAATCTTAAAGCAGTCCCTCAGAGTTCAACAAAAAACTCATTCTCGATTCCTCACTTGTCGACAGTTGCTTCATGAAATTTCCATGTAAAGCAATAAGCTATTCAGACATGTTTGGTTTAGTATGTAAAACGTTCATTGGCAAAAACATAGCCCCAGTTAAATCTTTACCAAATTCAACCCCATGAGATGGGATAAGTTTCTCGCTGTAGCTTGTCAACATCCAATTGCACAATCCACCTTGCCTCAATCATCGGCATGACCACTTGTTTGTGTGAATTAATTGTCAATTTCCTTTAACCATCCCTTTCTTAAATATGTAGATGAACTGTGGCCAAACTGTTCTGGTTTTAGGCCTTATGGTCCACACGAGGGAACCACTTTAAAGGGAACTATTGATCATGTGCTATAACTTCACTAATATGATAGTGAGTAGGCTTAGCGATACAAATTTACTATATAAATTATGTTGGGAATGACTAAATAAACCCATTTCTCCATTGTGTACTGTTTGCCATATGACTAAATAAACCTATATCCAACATTGTTTCAATTTTGTTTTAGAAGTTATCAATATAATTCCATTACTGATTCCATAGAAGTGCCAAGGAGGCAGTAGTGTTGACCACTTAGTCACTTTGTGGGCAAAAAAGCTAAAGGAGAAAGAAGAGTCAAGATTAATAGTCAGGAATGAGGCTTGAATCAATTTCTAGGAGGATATATGTGTGTTGGTGACCATCACCTCTAAAGATGATTTCCCTAGTCTTTTACTTCATTTCAAACCAAGAATGGGCTCTAACTATTAGAAGAAATCTTTTGGATTTTGAGACTTTGCAATGACCTCAAATCCTGCAGCCTTTCACTTCTCAATATTTCTGTTCTTTATTGGTCCAATGACAAATCTGTTGATTACCATCTTCTAAATTGCCCTTTTGTATTCTGCTGTTTTCCTTGAATTTAATCACAATGAGAACTAACAAGCAATAGTTCGGCCTAAATTTGTTTGACATTTGAACTAATCAAGGATGAAGAAAGAGGAGCCTAGATGTGTTTCCTGCATAGCAGTGGGCTGCATATGCCTTAAATTTTCTCATATTAGAAATAAAGAATATAAGAAAGATGCAATATTTTCAAATGTTTTTTTTTTTTTTTTGGTTAATCTGTTGGACAAGTAGAAAAGATGTGTCTCCCAAAATGTTTGAGATAAGTAGAATTCATTATTGTTCACTGAGACACGAGGTGCTATCTTCAGGTGGTGGTGCCACAAGTCATCGCCTGAAATGTAAACTCAATCCCGCTGACTGAAGCTTTTGGGAACACCATTTGCACCCTATATTTGATCAGTTACTCATCCCATGGCTGAATTCACAAAACAAAACTCATATCATGCACTTTTAACTGAAAGATTATATGGATGTGAGGTGTGGTCCTTACCTGGCTGACCTCTCAAAGGTTAAACAACACAACATGGGTAAAATATGAGAACAATGGGACAAGACCTCCATGCTTTGAACACACCATGATTTTTTTCCTTATAAGACAAGTAACAAACCTTGGATCAAGTGGGTCTGGATTGAAACAGTCTTGATCTTACTACTGAACGCACTATCGAGAATACATGTCCACCTGCAAGATGCAATAAAAGAGGGTCCTCATAAGAAATTGCTAAGAAAGTCATTCACATCTCGAAGGAAAATTCTTGGAAGCGTGCTAAGAAAAAAGCATTGCACATAGAAGATGTATCAAGGGAACAAAATATACTAATGAAAATGCATGTTGCCACAATGAAATGCAGATATTGTGAGATTTTTTTGAGATGATATTTCCATAAGGACTCTGCTCAATAGCTTTTTGAACACGAGGCACCTGGAACCAATAGATAAGTCCCAGGAATGCAATTGGTAATATGTTTCCAAGTGAAGCCAGAGAGGTTGAGAACTACAGGAGCAAGTTATCTAGATTTTAAAAGAAAGATCCTGCACTCTAAAGGAATGAATTTCCTAGATTTTCATAGTTCATGTATCTAACCACTAGACAAACAGATCCTTTTAAACTGGTTATCTAAGTAGCTCTCAGTGAGCATTCTGATTCCAACTATATCATGAGTTCTTGTTCAATAAGCACAATCTAGGCTGATTTGTGATAGGTAGTGTTAGGCTTTGTGGACCCTGATCATCAGAGATGTACTGTTGATCATTAGAGCCTGATTATTAGAAGAATAAAAATGTACCCAACCCCATAAAACAAGTCCTAGAGGAAAGCCTCCCCCTTCTTCCAGAAAACAATTACACATTCTAAGATGCAACTTCCCATAGTAGCAAAATATGAATCCCACACATGT
Source organism: Chimonanthus salicifolius (assembly GCA_013350335.1). Taxonomy (NCBI): domain Eukaryota; kingdom Viridiplantae; phylum Streptophyta; class Magnoliopsida; order Laurales; family Calycanthaceae; genus Chimonanthus; species Chimonanthus salicifolius. Next base: position 68,618,538 of record CM023536.1, on the reverse strand, counting down.
ATATTCTCCATTTGAATTAAGGTACAATGACAGATGCTTGTTTCTATATTGTCTACCATATTTGTGAACTTGATAGACAATTTGTGTTTCAGTAGAAAACAAAGAAGTAGATAGTGTAGCTCAATATATATGTGCAGCAAAAGATCACACAAAGATGCCCAAACTATTGCGAACCTTTAAATAATCAACCACACCCACACAATACACAACCCTAATTGGATCTTATCTGGAAATAATAATAATAACAAAAAGAAAAAAGAAAAAGAGAAGATCACACACACACACATAAAAGCACAATATTGAATTGGAACAAAAACCTATTGGATCTTGTCCCACCTCTCTCTCTCTCTCTCTCTCTCTCTCTCTCTCTCTCCCTCTCTCTCTTTCTCTCACATATGATTTAATATTTTGATAGAAAATTGTGATTAACCAATCAGAGACATTGGGACATCTAAGTCATATGTTTTACTTTTCTGAAAAGAAAAATGTGATGGTTCCCTGAGTTGTTAAAAAGGGTGATAGATAATTACTCAAAAATTGAAGATAAGTAAATATTGTTCCATAAAATCCCAAGAATTGAAGGGAATACTTGAGAAAACATGACAATGACAAAGACCTGATGACTAGACAAAGCGCTTAGAAAGGAACAATACTAGAAATGCTTTGCAATCCAAAAGAAACATCATAATGATACCTTTTTTTTTTGAAAAGTCATCTCAATGATACTTTAGATATTAAAAGCGTTGAGAGAAAAATCACCTTCTCGATCACACACACAACAATATTGGGAAAAAAAATAGAAAAGAGAAGCAAACCACAATACAGATTTTACGTGGTTCCTATTTGGTACGTCTACGGGTTCAAACCGGTCCACTACGCTCAAAGGCAAAATGAAGAAGAGGCGGCTCTCGTTATAATGCAAACTACTCTCTCTCACACAAAATGACTATATATATTACCCTAGTTAGGGTTTACATAAAACGTCATGGAAATTACAAAAAAATTCTAAAAAAATTGGGTCAAGGGCTTTGCCCCCAGACAAGGGGACGCTACCCCTCTTTGACTCCCAGCGAGCTCAGCACGGATCTCAACTCACAACAATGCAGGTTGGATCGACAATATACCTTTAATGATCAGGCTCCACAGAGAAATGAACAAAAATGACGTAGAACAATGAGCATCATATCCTCGCATAATTTGGTAAATGAGAGTTAATTTCACACGAGAAGTTCATAAAATTATAAATCTAGATGTTCTCCTTTAGAGGGTGAGCTTCCAAAAACTACAAGGTGTTACGATCTAGAAACATGAACTATTATAAGAAAAATGGAAATACGAACATTTTACTATTATTAAGGAAACCTCACAATTTCAAGAGATATAAAGAATAATGGTCCTAAAATCATCATCATCATCATCAAAGTTATCCATCCAATCTATCTGCGATCAACTTTTCAAGTCTAACAGTCAAGTAGAACTCATATTTGATTTTTTTTCAGAAATGGAACATATTTTAATTTGACCATATGTTTTTTATGTCAAACTTTCCTTTAGATGCCACAAAACAGTGGTCAGATACCAACAAAATGTGATTTAGCATCTGCACTGTTGTCTACTCATATATAGCAGTTAAGAATTCAACTTTGATTTATACGACTTCTAAAACCCAACTCAACAGAAGGATCATACAGAATCACCAGCAATTTTTAAATTATCTAAATATCTCTTCAAAAATTTCTTTGTAACTACATTCTCCAATTAATCATAATGGAGATAAATTGGAAAATATTGGGGCCTACAACTTTCCCTTCATTAAAGTATCAGATGCTTGTCAAGTATTTTGGATGTATGATTAGAACTATTTGGTCAAGTTTGAAACAGAATATATCGGTGCAAATTATTGCACTTTCTGCTTTTATCTGACAATATGCATATGGATTAACCTTGTCTCAAACTACAATATGTTCATGAGATTAATAAAAATCTTAGGAGCTGAATCGTCTTAAGCATGGAATTGTTTATATTCAGAAATTGCCAGTTCGAGATAGCCTCAATATCTTCTTAGACATGGAATTCAAAAATGAGAGTTACTTGGAGGCAATTAAAGCAGTGACAATCAAATTGTTTTAATGGAAACTGATCTGTTGCTAGTCCTAACTGGACCAAATATCTCCTCAAAAACAAAACTCGACAAATTGCAAAGTACTTGAAACCAACCAATTTTGAGAGAAAATTCATGCCTTTGGCATCAATGTCAAACATAGTGCAAGTTGGTTAACAACTAGATCAGTGGTGGAAATCAGACCTGCCACATTTGTTATTTAGTTTGTGTGAATCTCAGAATACTGCAGGATTAGCCCTAACACAAATAGAGACGACTCAAATGTCAGATACTATGAGTTAAGAATTTCACAGTTCAAAAAGTCAACTAAAAAACCCCCATCGTAAAATGACTAGAAGCCATTTTTTCTCATGGAAATAAGATTTTCTCTGAGTTATTGTAAGTTCCACCATAGTGAAAGAACAAATTTATAAAACTAATAAGTCCACTTCCTAGACAAAAACAAACCATAGGGTAGAAACTTTGGAGTACAAAATCATTTATACTAAACTACTTGGAAATCATGGATGTCGAATTTGACATTCTATCATTACAGAGCAAGAGCATTCTGAAGGGAGGCTTTTTCAATAATGTGGGATTAGTAAGACATGCAACTGTAGCAGGTTCTTTCACCAAATGATGAGAAATATCATACTAATGTTCAGCACCTACTAAACCCAGTTGCCACCTATCAGTAGTTGGAAACGATGATTGGTCTTATTATCAAGTTCTATTACAGGTGCAGTGGAGAAGGTTTAAAAGCTTTTATTATATTTGAAAACTGTTCCACAATAACAGCAAAAAGTAATTCATGGTACATAAGAAAGATGGGGGTCTTGGAATATGGCCAATTTCCGAGATGAAGGTTGATTTGCTTGCGAAGTGGATTTGGCATTTGTGAATTGGAGATACTGCTCCTTGGAAATCCTTGATCATTTAGAAATACCGTATCTTCAACCTTTGGTGGGACATCAACTCAACCCCTTGCAAAGCCGCTGGCATGTGGAGAGCCATTCGTGCTTGACTAGACAAATTCAATTCCATGTTGGTGATGCTTTGAAAATCAAATTTTGGACGTCTGGTGTGGTGACTCACCCCTCGCCAATCAATTTATGTCCTTGTTTAAAGCTGCCTCTGATCATGGCTCCTTTATCTGCTAATTTCAATTCCATTGGCAATTGCCTTGTTTAGAGCATCCAATTTCAAAGAAATTGTTGTCTTTGAATCATATGTATATCAGCTCCTCAGTTGAAGATTCAAGAGTTTAGGACGTTAGACTCTAGAAGACACTTCTCGATAAAATCATTCTTTGATTGGAGCCACCATCACATCCCCAACCCTGTTGTAAGCCCCATCATTTGGCATTAAGGATCCTCCTTGTCTGGTGGATTTTTATTGCATCATCAGGCTTGGAAGATTCTCAAAGGCGTGTTATTTGTAAGAAATGGTGCTTTATGGTCAGCGTGTGCTCTTCTTGCTTGCACGTGGCTGAATACGTTCATCATCACCTCCTCCACTATGCCTTCTCAAGGAGGATTTGGAGTTTCCTTTTGGGTTCTTCAACATTGAGTGGCTTATGCTATGGCATCCCGGCTCTCTTACACTTCGATATTCTCAAAAGGTTCATCTAGGTTTGCTATCCTTTCACGGCACATCCTTTGTGTCACTATTTGGAGCATTTGGTAGGAGAGCAATAATTGAGTGTTCAGGAGTAAAGTGGAAACCATTTATTCTTTCATGCTTGAGGGAAAGTATTGAATTGGCTAGGTCCTCTTTCTTTATATATATATATATATATATATATATATATATATATATATTTGAAAATCTTTTTCTCCTATATTTTGCTTTTGCCATTGCTCATTGGGTTTTTTTGGTGTACTCCTGTGTATTCTTTGCATCTTTGTGATTCTCGTGCCTTCTAACCAAAATTACCAATTAGAAAAAAAAAAGGGCCTACCAAAATCAACTCAATGGATGGCTTTAGCTATATTTTTTTTTTTCCCCTTTTTTTTGGGGTTAGAATTAGGGACACATCAAGAAATCACTTTTAGTGGATTTACTCAAGAGGATGGTCTTGAAGGCCACAAAATTTTTAGTGCCGTATGATGTGAGTTTTAACCCAATAGCGAGTTACAATAGGGTCAATTAGATAGAGATTAAATTAACAAAGGTAGAGGTGTGTGATTAGGTGAGGTGGAGAAAATAGAGCTCATTTTGCCTAGTGTGAATGGTGTTAGCATGCTCAGGTGATCATTTCTATATATCCAGTGTGTGCGTCTGTGTGTCTTGTAAAAGTAAATGAAAGGTGACCCAGATTCTAGTAAGTCTATGATGTTGGGCCAACACCACTCCACATTCCATACAATCCACTATTAGCAAAAAGTGGTAAAGTTATAATTCATCAAATACTTTGAAAAAATCTTCATCTTAATCAAATAGAAATTTGGCCCAATGGTGAATAAAAAAAAGAAAAGAATAAATGTAGCAAATAACCCAATAGTTGCAAAGGTTAAAGTATAAAATCGTGCAAAATCCAACTTAACCCCAAGGGGTTGGCCCAGTGGTCTGGGCACAAGACCTCAGATGGGTTCAAATCCAGGTAGCCTCAATGAAGGGATACTTCCCATGGGGTTATTCCCCATTGAAGAACTCAGTGTGTGTGTGCAGGGAGGTGGTTTTTAACACCTTCAGACATTAATATATATATACCGTGCAAAATCCAACACCTAAACAAGGTAGCCATATGAGTGCTAACCAGTCCCTTAACAGCATGCATGATAAGCACTGTGCGTACCAATTGTGCTTGTGAAAACTTATCACTCAAACATGGTCAAATTAATGAAAAGTTAGAAAATTAACCATGGATGAACCAACAAATTAGTGAAGCCATTGTTGTGATTGTACAAGCCATGATGCATGGTCAAACTTGTAGGCCATGACACATTTGTGCACACATGCCTCCAAACTCTGAAGGTAAAGGCTTCAGCAACAAAGCAAAGGATACACAATTAAGATAACATATCAATACATGCCTCCTATCAAAAGAAAAAGTCTGTCGCAACGAAGATAAGGATACACAACTATGATAACATATCAAGACATGCCAACACCAAATGTAGACTTAAAAGAAAGCTTCACCTCTCAGGACTTCACGGTTCATGCTTGATGATACGGTTATCTACTTCCTTCTTCAAAACCACAATATTTTTTTTTTCCTTTGAATGAAAAAAAGGAGATATATTAAATAAAAGATAGAGAAGTACAACACCACCAACTTGAGGGAAGACAAAGGAAATGAAAAACAAAAAATACATGATACATGATAGGTGCCAGAGCAATATATGATCAAGTTCCTCATTAATGGTGAATTTTATAAATGGTGAAACATCAAGAATAAACAATTTCTAGATTTTGCTAAATAAAATCTGAACACTCTCAAAGAAAATACCTTGAACAAGACCAACTAATTGTGCTTCTGGAGGCACCTCCATGATGGCATTAGACTTGGAGAAGCTTATAAAGACTACGAGCATGCATCCCTTATGTAATGCCTACACATCAATCATATTAGCATTGGCATTGATATTTGGTTAAAAAAATGAAGGCAAAATAACATAGGCCACGTCCTCAATAAGACCACCAAGTCCTCCTTGAGAACTATTGTTGATGTGACTACCGTTGATATTTAATTTCACTATACCATTAAGAGGAAGATCCCATTAGGAAATAGTTCTCAAAGAATATGGATAGAGCATACATGAAGACCAATTGCAATAGAAGTTAAATTTCAAAAATCCCTTGAATTTAGAACTGGATAAAGCCCAAAGTGTTACAAACTCTCCAGCCAACAACGCCAGCTAACGTGCAAATGAGGATTTATTATTAAAAAGCATATTTTTTATTAAATAAAATAATAGCAATAAACCAATAATAATTTATTATGTGATATAAAGGACTCTATGCAAAACCCAAGGAAACAATACCATACTATGAGTGTAAGCAATCTGTAAAGACAATCACTTATATAAACAAACCTAGGACTTCCAATATATACATATATAAAAACACATACACATAAGAGAATAATTGGGGGAGACCTCCTCTAGTAGAGACCTCAATGTGCACTGTATGAGTAACCCAAGCCGAACACACTCGCCCACCCCTTGTGAACAGGACTATATCACAAATTGCCACACATACATAATGAATTTTCACAAAAAAAAATATTACATTTATATAAGACCTATAAAACCATTAAACGTTGACCTTCCACATTTTTCGCCACGATAATGGAATGGAGTTGAACTTTTGTCCACTACTAATTCACCTGATCGTCTTCCTATTCATCCGCTCCCTAGTGATTGACATGCATTTAGGTTGGTCCCATAATTAAAAAAGAAAAAGAAAAAGGCAAGGTCTCTATTTCATGGCATAAAAACTGGTCTCTCTAGACCATTACCCTAAGTCAGATTCATTACTTAAAATATAATTTTGGGATGAAAAATATGGCTTGCTATTATTCAATGGCCAATAAATGGACTAGTCCTATGCTCTAACTAGCACCAAAACCACAACCAGGGGTATAAATCTCGGTTGATATTGTGCATATCGACCGAGATTTCTCGGATTTTTTACGGCTGAGATATCTCGGCCGATACGCACAGTATCAGCCTACTAGCAAGATATAGGCCGATATGGCTGAGATCTTGCCGATATCCCCCGATACACATTTATATGGCCGATAATTGTCCAAAAAAATTTAGGGGAGACAGAGATCTCAGCCGAGATTGGCCTTTATCTCGGCCGAGACCCGAGATACCGGACGAGACACCGATATCTCGGTAAAAACAATTTTTGTACCCCTGACCACAACCATGTTTTGTGCTCTTATTAATGTTTTACAAACTTCTAAGCTTCAGCCTATGGGCTTGGATTGTATTCTTTGCTTAACATGATCTTCACCTACATCAGAAGTCTATTAAGACTCGTCAATTCACTACCCTCGAATGTGAACTGGGTCACACATAATCAGTAGGATGTGATGAGGACAAGATGGACATGGAATGATAGAAGTCTCATTTCCATTAAACCATTCTATCATTTAATATTAGCATTTATAAGGTCAGGTCTACCAAATGCCCAGGTTGAAAAGCCTAGATATTTTGACAAGTCATGTTAAAGGGTGGGTAGTACCCCATGATAAAAAAATATCATATAGATAGATAGATTATCATGGGGGCTAAAAAATGGGGCTATTGAATCATCCTAGCCATTGACTTTTAAGAATTAAATGAACAATTGGGTAAACATGTTCAATCCAATGGTTATGGTGCATAAAATGGACATCATAGAAGGTTGAATGGTATAAAAAAGGTAAACATGAGGTCTTTGTGCCTAGGCACAAAAAATCAAATAAAAATGGCTGGGCATTTTGTAGTTTCCCCCATTTATAATGGTCGAAATTTGAACACTATCATACGACTATAATGACTTGGTATGGATGGAACCTCACCCACTTTCCTTGTAGTCATCAACACATCCTAGCCAACCATGTAGTTTCATCCCACAATGTAGGGTCAATCTCATTAAAGAAGATCCTGAAATGAGACTTCTCTATTGCAATTCGTAGACCCAACCCATTTAGAAGATGGCTAAGAACCTCTAAGAAAAGAAATCCAAACCCAAACCAAACTTCAAAAAGCTAGGTTTTAACTGCTAGACTTAGTTCGGTTTTGGGGGGCTAATTGGGGAGTCACAGGGAGCGTTTATTGGAGGAAGACAGATCTTAGATGGGGTTTTGATTGCAAATGAATTTGTCCACACAAAACGGAAGGATAGCCTATGGGGTGTGCTTTTAAAACTGGATATGGAAAAGGCCTATGATCATGTCAGATGGGAGTTTGTCGCTATTTTTTCTGGAGGATGGGCTTCGGTACTAGATGGAGGAGATGGTTGAGGGTTTGTGTTCAAGAGTCGTCCTACTTAATCTTGGTGAATGGCTTACCCACAGAACCAATTGGTGCTACCAGGGGTTTACGCCAGGGAGACCCTCTATCCCCATTTCTCTTCACATTGGTTGCCGAAGCTCTTAATGGGCTCATGAATCGGGCCAAGCAGTCAAATTTCATCAAAGGATTGGAGATTGCCCCTGGCAATTGGTCTATCAGTCATTTACAATTTGCGGATGATACACTACTGTTTTGTGAAGCGTTTAGTGAGAAACTTTTTGGGGTGAGAGCGGTCCTAAGGTGCTTTGAACTGGTATCAGGGTTAAGAATAAATCTAGGGAAGAGTATCATCATTGGATTGGGGGTTGAGACAGAGGAACTCGCAGGGTTGGCTAGAGAGATTGGGTGTGGTGTTGGTAAGATTCCATTTACGTATTTTGGTTTAACAGTTGGTGGTAATCCTAAATCAAAAGTGTTTTGGGAGCCGGTTCTGAAAAGGATTTCAAAAAAATTGAATTCTTAAAGTAAATCTTACATCTCAATTGGGGGTAGATTGACTCTAATTAAATCATGCCTGGTGAATCTACCCACCTACTACCTCTCTCTCTTCGAAATACCAAAAGGAGTGGCTAAAAGACTAGAGAAGATCCAAAGAGACTTTCTATGGGAAGGAAATGAAAGCGTTAGAAAAATCCATCTAGAAAAATGAGAAAATGTTAGGAACTCGAGAGAGAACGGCGGGTTGGGGATTTATAGTATTAAAGATAGAAACCACGCCCTTCTTATGAAATGGTTGTGGAGATTTGCCTTCGGAGAAAGAGGCCCTTTGGAGGAAAGTGTTAACTGTGAGGTATGGCGTGGATGACCCTGGGGAGTGGAGACTGAGTAATAATGCTGCCAGAAATGGTTTATCAGTAGTGAAAGCTTTAATGAAGATCGCGAACGGGGTAGGAAAGGTACGAGAAACGTTCCTTAGGGAGATTAGGCTACAGGTCAGGTAATGGTTTGAGAGTCTTGTTCTGGAAGGATATCTGGGCGGGGAGAGTCCTTTAATGGTTTTGTTTCCCAGACTATTTAGGGTGGCTCTTAATCGGGAAGCTCTGGTCAGTGAATACTTTAGAAAGGTCAATGGTTTACCACATTGGATAATTTCCTATAGAAGGACCTTACGGGATTTTGAGATGGTCCCCCACCAAGCCTTGCTTGGAATTCTTAGGGATGTTAGATTGTGGATAGAGGTGGAGGATAAGTGGATCTAGTCTTTCGAACTGGTTGGGGCTTTTTCTGTAAAGTCAATCTTGCAATCGGCTTATGCAGTTAACTCATTCTCTTCCTCTAACTGCAATCTGGCTTGGAACAATAAAATCCTCCCTAGAATACAATTTTTTGTGGACGGCATTGAAAAAAAGAACACTTGTGAAAAACAACCTTAGGAGGAGACATGTTATTCCAGAGGAAGCTCCGACAATTTGCTCTTTATACGAAGTTGAAGAGGAGTCTGTGGACCATTTATTATGCAATTGTTGCTTCACGGGGGTTGTGTGGTGTTTGTTCCTAGGCTTGTTTGGTTGCTTGTGGGTGCTTGGTTGTGGAGTGGAGGATCTATTGTTGGCTTGGATGGGGAGCCCCTTTGGTGGCAGGCATAGAGTAGCTTGGAAAATGGTTCCGTTTGTAGTTTTTTGGGCAATTTGGAAAGAATGAAATGGGAGAATATTTGAGGGTAAGAAAGGAAATCCTATAGATGTTTTTGAAAGGGTAAAATGACAATTGATTAGCCGGTTATCCGTGTGTAAAGAGTTTCAGGGTTTAGTTCCAAAGGATTTTTATTTGTCTTGGGAAGGTTGTATGAAAAGGGATTGGCAGACCTAGCAAGAGGTCAGTCAAATGGATAGTGCCTCCCCTGGGTTTCTGTAAATTCAATGTGGATGGCACAGCTAGGGGGAAGCCAGGACCAATAGGAATTGGAGGTGTTCTTCACGATGATAGGGGTAAAATGATGGCAGCTTTTTCCGAACCTATAGGGTCTATGGAGTCAAACGAGGCTGAACTCAAAGCAATTAGGAGAGCACTCCACGTGTGGTCTAGATTTAGGGGCGGTAATCTCATTATCGAAAGTGACTCAACTAATGCTATCTCTTGGGCTAGTAATAGGAAATCCCCCCCGTGGAGGCTGGTTTGCATTGCTAGAGACATTTGGAGCATGTGCAATTTGGGTAACATCACCGTCTATCATAGGCCTCGTTTAGCAAATTGTATTACAGACTTCCTGGCGAAAGCTGGTGTTGATCTTCAAGCACCGGCTGTGGAATTCTTTCCCATCACCAACCTTGGGAGTTAGGGATTGATCTATTGGGGTGGCTACTTGTTGTATTTTATTATTTTGGTTCTTGTTTTCTCTTCTCTCTCTTCCTTATTGTTTTTCTTCCTTGCTTTGAGTATATATCTCCTATACTCAATCTCTTCTTATGTAATATTATTTTATTTAAATGGAATTTATCAGTTAATGTTAAAAAAAAAAAAATTCAAGAAGTTTGCTTAACCTTAGAATTTAACAAACACATAACAATACCCCACTTTATACTTCTTTCCATATCTTCCTCCCAAATAAGCAGAATTAATTGGTACCATCTACTTGATAAAATCATGTTGATAGTCCAGATATTATGCTAAAAAGATCAGTAGATCTATTCAGCTTCTATAATTTGACAGGACAAGAAGAACAACACCCAAGGGATTTCAAGCTACTATCAGGTCAATTGACTTGCTAGTTGGGAATTCATTACCTATTAAAAGGGGAACTGGGTTTATAATTTGCATCGACACATGGCTCTTATGGAAAGAAAATCCTCATTGGTCAACGTTGGAAAATAATTCTCCAATTGATGAAGGTACGACAGGGAGACTTACTTTGTGATTGGATATGTTGTTATCATTCATCAAATTCATAAAGACACTAACAGGACATAAAATAAAAAATAGAATATCTTAGAAAGTACCAATGCATAAACTTCATTCACTGATTAATGAAAGCTACACCAAAAAGCCTTTGCACTAGATAGAGTGCCTAATGGTTTACTTTCAAAGTCACGAATCAAAGAACAAAAACACATCAATTTGAGAGAATGCTGCAAAATGAAAGGTTGGATTGAATTGAGAGATTTGAGTAACACACATAGATTTGAGTAACACACTTACACAAACAAACACAAAAAGAAAGGGACTATCTAATCGATTCAAAGCAAAGAAACAAGGCTTCCATCTTATTTTGTATATGTGACATCATAACAAAGAATTGGTTTATTAGAGTTGTATACGGTAATTGGACTTTTCTGAACCATAAGAATCTCTATAGAGCTCCACATAGTAACACATGTTTTTGACTTGTGATTTACATGGTTTTCCCTCAATTACCTTTCTTTCAGTCTCTTATACTTCTCCGACTCGTCTTCTTCAACTTTTATTCTCACCAACCAACCTTCCATCTTCCTTTCTCCCATCCAAACTCTTTTTTTTTTCCCCCAATTTAGTTAGATTGAACCCACACGTGTCTTCATCTTTCATTCTCACCAACCAACCTTCTATCTTCCTCTTTCTTTTTTCAGATTAAGTTAGATTTAACCAAATGCATCCCCTTTTCAAAGCCCACTCTAATTGTGCATGTGAAAATACGCTCAAAGTCCACCAAAATTTTCTACCAATACCAGCAAGCAACTACCTCCATTAACATAGAATTAATTTTTATGGGTAGCCCAGTTGGTTTAAGATTCTAAGATTAGACTAGAGGCCTTGCGTTCAACTTCCCCTAAGCATACGTAATACACGAGGCTTGCATGTAGTTTCATGTATCTATGGGATTAGTCTCACCTCCCATGCGGGGTGGAGATACCCATGTTTCATAAATAAAAATAAAAAACTGTGGCAAACAAACTAACGAATTGGATAGCCTGATCTAATACTAGTCTAGAGTAAGTGATAGGAGTTTGCTTCTTGATCAACTTGGCAAGCATTCAGTAGATTTTTCTTGCTAGTGTTGTGTGAGAATAGTGTAACTTAGTTAGTATTTGTAATCCATGCCTACCAACTAGTCGCTATTTCTCAACCCATTTTCAACAATATCAGTCCTATATATACTTGGAGAGTTTGGTATTGAATGATGTAGTAGTCACTTCTATTGCATGTATGTGCTACCATATCCTTAAATAGTCAATTTTTTAACATCACATGAGATTTGAACAATTCCATGATCTCTTTGACTGAAGCTTTCATTTAATCAGGCTCTATTAATTTCTGTACTTGTCATCCTACAACTTAATATAAGGTTGAGGTGATAGTCAACAAACTTTACAGTCTTGTTCTCATTGTTGAAGATGTGGATGTGTTCCTCGAAAATTTGCACCTTTAGGTGACAAATGGCTTCTAACTTTTCAAATTTGCAATCATGTAGGAAATAATTGATCGACGGTAATGACTAGAAGGACCAGACCGACCATTTTTCGTATCCTTTGTTTCAATGTTGTTTTGGTGATATAGAGTTTGTGAAGAAGAGAAGGTCAAGGATAGGTTGTGCAGGTGATAGAAGTGATCATTGATGAGGGTAATTTCCAATCCCCAAAACAAGCTTTCAATGTACTTGTCCAACCCTTTTGGGGAAAGGGATACTGTGGAGGTACCATGTCTGGTTGAAAAATGAGCATTCAGATTTTCAATATCAAAACAGGTTCAATAAAATCTACCAAGGTTTAATATCAGCCCTATCCAAGGAAATGTTTTGTAATGGCAATGATGCAATAATCCTTGGATAACATTTCAACACATTGTATAATTTTGGATCTCAATAAATTTTCACTACATCAAGACTACCACCACCTTGCTGGGAATGGCAAAGGATTAGACACATTCATAGTACTAATTCCTACTGGTTCATACTGTACATGCTCCATAGTTTACAAATAAGAGCAAGAGGTTACCAAATGAATCTATTTGAAGCTTTAATGAAGAATCTTCGGCCTTAACATTATCTTCTTTTAGTTGAGACCAACAACTCTACCGGGTCTCCAATGGGCTTGTATTAACTACACCAAACCATAAGTGATACCTTTTAAAAAAGATCAAAATGGATATTCCAAATGCTCCATAATTAACAAGTGCTCAAGGGACTGTAGAGTGACTCTAGCATCACGACAACCAAGGCCTCCATCAATCTAAATTTGCAATTGAGGATCTCGAGTCTTATGTTATTTTCTTTGAGCTTAGATCCAAAAAGCCCCTAAGGGCTTGTTATAAATGAATCTAAATATGTTATAGGCCCTCTAAAACCAATTTGGATTGTCACTACTGTGATATCCTGACCCATGAGCCAGAAATCAGGCCCTAGAGAGGCTGATCCAAGTGAAACTGGGCCCTGTCGAATGGACTAGTAGAGTAGGCCGATCGGTTTCGACAGCCCAGCAGTGGGTGGGAGTTGTGGAAAGTCCTACATTAGAAGTTGAGGAGTTTGAAATGGGGTTTATAAGTAACATTGCTCCCTCAAACCAACAAGAGGTGTTTTGGACCCAAACATGGGCCGGGTCCAATCCAAAAACCGTGCGGGCTCGCACGTGTGTGCGCTTGTGGGCCCAAAGCAGACAGTTTCTTGCTAGGCCGAGCCCTAAGCAATTTTTATGGGCCGGGCTATTACAAATGGTATCAAAGCTTCGGGTTCTACACTCGGATTGTGTAGGCTTACTGCCTTCCACTGGGTTCGTTGGGTCGAGCCGAGGGCCGGATCTGGGCTATAGGGGGGTGAATTGTGATATCCTGACCCATGAGCCAGAGGCCAGGCCCTAAAGAGGCTGATCCAAATGAAATTAGGCTCTGTTGGACTGACTAACAGAGTGGGCCGATCGGATCCGACAGCCCAGCAGTGGGTGGGAGTTGTGGAAAGTCCCACATCGGAAGTTGAGGAGTTTGAGAGGGGGTTTATAAGTATCCTTACTCCCTAAAACCAGCAAAACGCGTTTTAGACCCGGACTCGGGCCGGGTCCAATCCAAAAACTGTGTGGGCTTGCGCGTGTGGACGTGTGTGCCGTGTGGGCCCAAAGCGGACAGTTTCTTGTTGGGCGAGCCCCAAGTCCTTTTTATGGGCTGGGCTGTTACAACTACACACAAGTCCATTAAAACCATAACGGAAAGAAATAAGCAACGTTTGATGCTATTCCGTTACTGAATATGTCCTTCTATGGAAGTATAGTTGGTTCTTCAAATTATTTATTTACCATGCTTGATGTAGCCTTCGGTCAATCAATTAGTTAGAATATGGATGGGCTCAATATCATGCATTGACAGACTATTAAACATATTTTATGTTACTTAGGAACTAAATAGTTTTGGATTTCAAATTAGATCATCTCATTTAAAATGCTTAGGAGCAGATACTAGTAGTTATGAGGTGAGTTATCCTACTGAGATGTGGTCTACTAGTATATATGTAGGATTCCAATGTCATTTCATCATGTTCAAAAATGCAAAACCACTATCGTCCAATCCATTGTCAAACTTGTAGTGAAATTTGCATGTACGGAATATTATTCTTTGTTAGAATTTTTTGTGCCATTGATGATTGCGCCAATCACTTGTGTGGGATCATTGGCATATAAAGGATGCATGGGTTGTTTCCTAAACCTCAAGCCTTCTTTCTTTTGGTAGAGATAAATGTATTGGTTAGTCCAGTTATCATGTTAAGACTCAAGAAAAAAAATCTAGAATATGTGTTTGTGTCTTAAATAGATAATGATTATCATCCTTTCTTGTATTCAAGTATGAGGTGGGTGCAAGAGTCAAGTATGAGGTGGCTTAAATAGATCATTGAGTGGGGCTTTTAATCTTTCAACGACAGAGGAATATACACTAAAACCGCTAAATTTGCACTCTCTCGTTATTGGAAATGATATTTTGAACTATAATCCTTACCTTCAGTCTTGTGACATTAGATGTTTTTTATGAGTTGACCCTAGTATCTTAGTGATTCTGATTGTCATTGCTGCTAATCCTATTGCTTTTTGGACCTAAAATAACACGTAAGCATGTAGTAAGAAAGATAAAGATCACAAGCCACTAAATTCTAGTACAGTAGAAGGAAGGATTAGATTTGTCGATGTTCATAAATGATGCTACGAATGACTGTTATAGTAAAAATAAAAGAGAAGATTAAAGAAGGTGAATGAAAAATATCCAAACAATGGAAAAAGAAAGGCACATGGGTTCTGAGGTAAAGGCAAGGCCAAAGACTACATGGGTTATTATGATTGCATTGAAAAGGAATATCAATTTGAATGGACAAGACATATTTAGCTCAATATACCATTGAAGCAAGTGTCAGGCACAGAGGGATCCCTTAATGAAAATGATGAAAGGAAGACAGGCTTAAGAAAAAACTCATGGTCTATGGTTGGCCCCACATGTTTCGAACATGGCAACATTGGTTTTGTGGGGGCAACATAATGTATGCTCTAGCATCCAATTTGTTTTTCTTTTTCTTTTTTTGCCTTCCTCACTTTTGTTTATGCAAGGAATCAAGCTAGGCATTAAGTAATTTTATCTTTCTTTGATTTTAAAGTAAGATTTTAAGCAGTTACGATTAAAAGATTCATACATTGTTGTAGCTTCAAGGTACCAAGTTACCTTCACTGCTTTATTGAGGAATGAGGTAAACAACCATATGGTTTTGTCTGTGTTTTCTTATGTGCTGTAGCGAACATAACATATGTGGCACACATTTAACATGTTCCAAGATTAGACATGAGGATCAATCACAAGTGACTGGAATTTTCATTGTTTTCTATTCTGAGATCACCAGTCTGCTGTCATTGTTGTAGTGTTTTCTGGCCTTGGATATTGATTTACGATAGTAGATACTTTTCCTTTTCTTCTCTTCTCAATTATTTTTTTTAAATTTTTTTTGAAAGATGTATGATAGTGGATACCTTGAATTGACCCTTATTGCCATCTAGATGTTTTAGACGTCTCCAAGCTGCAAAAGTATGGTTGTCATGGTGCAACCACAATAAGATAACTGGTAAGGTATAGAGCAAACAGGTAACTAAGATGTCACATGGTATAGGCTTTTAAGATGATGTCATAGTAGCAAAAAGAGAGACTGATATTGATCGAGTCCCACTGAGTTTCTTCACTTTAATACTTTGTCAAAAGTAGGTTGTCTTTGTATAGACTTTAGACCCCGGTCCCACAGGCCACATGTGCCTCTATGCAGAAAGAAGGATAGTATACAGAAGCCACAACCACCAAAATTATTTCACACTAACTATATTCAATCACTAGGCTCTCAATCTTGCAAGATATATTATTCAAAAAGCAATTTAAGAAAGAAATGACCAAAACACTGTTACTGAAGTATTTATAATACGTTTATCAACTAATCAATAATGGTAAATGATTAGGTAATGGAATGGAGTGCAAATGGGATCAAGAAGGATTGTCATCCTTACCTAAACAATTGACAAATATTTGGGGGCCTAACTGGAGTCAAGAGTGCTTTCTATGGTACACTATTTCAACAGTGAATGAAGTCATGGACTAGATTTATGAAGAAAACCCCTTTTCCTTCTTTTTTTTTTAAGTCCCTTTTGTTGTCAAGACAGATGGGCTATTGGCCTTTGAAGATGAGTAGTTTTTAAACCACTAAACCCCTATAGTGTCTTACCTGCTCCACATACACCAAGGACCATCTCACGTGAAGAGAGACTAGTGGTTTTACTACTACATTTGATGAAAGGAAAGAATCAAGTAAAAGGACGGTGCATCGATAAATGCATTACTATGTTGGAATTAGGCATTATTTACATTCAATTAATTCATGTAACCCTATGTAGTAATCAAAAGTGGTTAAAGTGCTAGAATAAGATATCATAATGTGTCAACAGTTCTAGTTTACTCTTCAAGGGAATAAAATGACAGTAAATACATTCAATGAGAACACAAAGCATTCAATGAGGAAAAGCTTGAAAATATTCAAAATACATGGTGCTTAATGAGATGACTTCATATTAAAAGGAATGATCAACGATGAGCTTTAAGACCATCACTTAATGTTCAACAACAAATAGGGCCCCATTAACCACTAAATTTTCCTTAATGGAATATTTGGACATGTTGCCGTCCACATCATTATATCTAAATTTCTAAGCACTGATAAGATGTTTGACCAATTAATTGCTACCGCTTCACCAAACCCTCTACTTAGTTTCAAGAGAGTTGCATACTGAAGATACATCTATGGCCCTATAGTGTGACTTTGGATATTTCATGTCAACCATTGAGCAAAATATGTATTAGTTAGGATGTGACAAATACATAATATATAACCTTGAGAAACTGCCAAAAGTCTGGAGTCAATGGAGGAAGTTTGCCAGTCCAAAGAATATAATGTTTTGGCGGGACTCTATCATGAGGGATTTGAGATCTTATTACCAGATAAGCAAACAAAGCCATTTTCAACACTCCCACTCCAATATTGCATATGGAGAAGACCACACTATTAGGCTTGGAAAACATTAGCAATGAATGCATACTTTCTCCATACTCAACAAAGGACTTGCACAAATTAAGAAAAGAACCAAAAAGAATTTAATTGCGTTTTTTGAAGAATGACTCCCCAACTAATGAAATTACATAAATTTTTTTTTTTGAAGACCAAGTTGTCTAGACGAGCACCTGACTAATCCTTGGAGCATGTGCAAACCTACCTATCCATACACACCGAGTAATACTATAGAGAGTGACCCTTTTATGTTGAAAATGACTTGAACCCAATCTAATTGCATAGTTTTATCCTTGTGAATAGATGGATATCTTGGTGGATTATATTATAATTCATTAGGAAATAAAATTAGCAGCTATCTCACATTCGGTATAAAGCAAAGATCCATTCCTTCTATCCTTTTTCCCCACATTATGAGATATTCAACGATCTAGTCTAATGTAATAAAAACTGTGTTTAGATTGGCTTCACTTACAGAAAATCAACCACCGGTCAAATCAAATTAGATAAACAAGTCTAGTTTGCTCTTACTGTCTCAAGGTACCAATTTCATACGCTTGCATTCAGAGAGCATAGGAATTTCAAAATGTTGCCTGATATAGTCTTCTGGATGTAGAGCATCTGCCTTCGCATTAGATGTATCCATGAGCAGCTGAAAACCGCTTGACCCCCAAGGAATCCAAAAGCCCACAGGAATCCAAGTACTAAACACTTCAAAGCAACAATCAATCATAAAATTATCAAGTTGAGAAAAGGTAAATAACCATTAAACAACCTATAAATGCATCACCAGTATAAGATGTCTATTACCACATATAGTGTATATCCAAACAAATCATATTGGTTCAAAGCATATGGAGAAATCAAAGAGAGCAAACATAAGATTGTAGAAATAATTTTGACATTTGTTATCATCTTATGAATGGTGAAACTCAATCAATCTAGTGGAAAAAGAAAAATAAATGAAGGATTGAAAAGTACCTTCAAGAATAATGAAAAATTAACTTGGATTGCCCTCATAACAAAAGCATATCCAACATAGCAAGTTTGTAGTTTAGAATATTAACTTTTGAATGCATCGAACATGGAACACATTCTTGGTCTTCTAAGAAATTAGGAATCCAAAAAAAAAATCATTCAAAGGTCAAGTCCCCAAAAAAAAAAGAATAACTGAGAGTAAATAGAACTCCTTAAAGATGTAACACCATTCCAATATCAAAAGGCAAACATCAAATGACAGAATAGACTTACCAGTGCCAAGGGATATTTTCTTCCTTCAGAGGTAGAAACTCTTCACAATAGAAAGAAACAAGGTATTATACTCCTCACCACTCAAAGCTCATCTTTCTGATACCAGAAAGAAATACAGAAGAAAGAAAAACTAAAAGCAACAGCAGAACAAGGTTTCCCGTATTCAGTTGGTGAAATTGAAGATCAGTGGAAACCATTTTCTTTAGTACAATCAATATCTTAAAAAATCAGATGATAAAGCGGTACCCACAAAAAATACAGCTAAATCGACATTAAAAAAAAAAACAATGAACCTTCCCTTTTCAGAGAAATAGAAACTAATTAGTATAATCTCTTCCTTGAAGCAGCAGGTGGTAAAACCAAGCCCAAAGAAAATAAAGTACATGAACTTCCATTCAAGAAAAGTGGAAATTAATTGTTCAAATTCAGCAGAATCCAACTTGTCCTACAGCACCAATTTCACATCCAATAACATCCTATTCGGCAACAAGTTCAATTTCTTTAGAAGAAACTATACGTTTTTAGCACAACAAGTTCCCTTTGAAAAGAAGAAGAAAAAAACTTGTTTGGCAAAAGCAAGTTCCATAAAGGTCCACTTGACTGAAACCCATGTTCTTGACGCCATCCTTCAGCCTCAGTCGGAAACAAACAAAATATCAATAGAGCAATGTTTTCACATCCATGGAAAGAAAGGGTGACTCACTCACTCACTCACTCACTCAGAGTAGAAACTCGAAAGAAGTAGTGCCAGTACTCAGCTGTCCATTCAAACCCATGTTCCCCGATGTCTCGACACAGCCCACATGAGAGTAAATGAGAACAGAAGTAGATGAATGATTTCATGCAGAGAACCAAAGAGAGGATCTGAAATCTTGTTTTCCAACACTCAAAAAGCATAAATCTTGATGCGAAAAGAAAACCCACAAAAATGAAGGAAGGAAAACGGAAAGAAAAAAGAAAATACTGAAATCAACAGGAAACGAGCTTTGAAACGAACATGCAGATGATGAAACTGAACCTTTGGCCTCATGCAATTGGTTGAAGAATCCCGTCCAAAATCAATCTCTCCCATCTGCATCGTTTTCTTGTTTAAAGAAATATTATAGTTGCAAGCCATGGAAAGCAAATGAGAAATCAATATAGAAAACCAAAGCCCAAGAGCGTCAACAAGTCAATGCTGTTTTCTGTTAAATCTGCACAGTAGCCCACTGTCCTACCCTCGTCCATTCATTTCTCCAATAGAAAACATATAATAATATATTAAAAAAATAAAAATAAAAAATCTCAAACCTTACGCCCTCTCATGCTTCCCATCCCATCCCATCCCTCCATTCCTTAAACAAGCCCAGAAACAAAACAAAATAAAAACCCATCTACCGTTTCACAATACCCAATAAAACCCAGAAATAGCACTGTATCGAGAGCACAGATCATGCAAAAAGGAGGACGAACATTTGACTAAATCAGGGAAAGAGATAAGGTCGAAATGAATGTCTTTCCTTTATCCCTTTCCTCTTGTATCGTGTAGCGCCTTCATTGATTTATGATTAATAAAACTGACACAGAGAGAGAGAGAGAGGCATATGAAGCTGACAGAAAGAGAAGTGAGCACGCACCGGCAGCGGCATACACTTATGGCAATTGCCGGTGTGTGCTCACTCTCTTCTGTCAGTCACCTCTCCACCTTTCCCAATTCAAAGCGACAAGACAAAACAAGGAACGGAAACGACAGTCTAACACGAAGAAGATGAAGATAGTTCGAAACAGAGAAGTCGGATCTGTCACCAGCAAAAGAATTGGAAGGTGCCCATTTTCATGCCAAGGCCGTAAGACTGGAAGAAGAAGCCACCCATCTTTCAAACCCTTAAAATAGGAAGGACAGGATTTAGGGTTTCGGGAGATAACGCCCGCTCTCTTTTTTTCCCTCTCCTCTCCATGCACTCACTCCTTTTTACTGTCATGACTGTTGTACTTCTCTTAATAACCACCTCATTACTACTTGTATGCGTTTTTTGACAGAGAAAGAAACAGAGTTTATCATTTCCAAGGAATTTTAGATAGAATATAGTAAAAGAAAAAGGCCCAAGGATTTGTAGGTCTAATGGATTTTTTTTTTAAGTTTTGTGGAAGTGGGTCCAAGCTGTTGACCGACGAGAAGTGGGGAAACGAGATTGAGGAAGAGAGAGGATCAAGATCCTTGAAGGATTGTGATTGTGATGCTCCGCTACGACAATCCACACTCATGAAAAGGACCTTAATTTTTCTCATCAGATTATTTACAAACATATTTTTTTAATATATTTTTATACTACCCTATATTCATTTTAAGAGAAATTTATTTATATAATATAGATATCATGTTTGAAATTTTCAATGAGGAGCTGTTTAGTTGTTCAAATGTGTAGAAAAAATCGTTTTTCATTATATTTTTTAGTAATGTTATTAACCGTCTAACGAACTATTTTTGAGACATTTTGAGTTCAACTGCTTTCAGTCACGGTCAAAGTCAGTCAAGTAGTAATATAATATAAATATTACATATAACATTAACTACGACACATTTTACTAATAATATTAATATAAATATTAAAAACAATATTCAAACTCTGAGTAATATACCAAAACGGTAAAAGATATGAGATAAAAATAGTAATAAACATTTATATTTCAAATATACACATTTTTTTAATATTAATTTTTTATATTTTGAATGGAAAAATTAAAAAAAAAGATCAAATTTTGTGAGCCCCAGTTTGCGGCTCACAGTTTCTGGGTCAAAACCGCATAAAACTACGGTTCTAACGGGTTTTATGCGGTTTTGACTCAGAAACAGTTTTCGACCAGAATCGAACCGCAGTCACTTCAGTTCGGTCCGGTTCTAATAACATTGTTTTTTAGTCTTAGTTAACATTCAAGCCCAAGCTTGAAAAATCCTAAAATATGACTAGGGCCACTAAATTCACCTATTTTATTTTTGGTGACTTGTACTAATACTCAATTTGACACTAATTTGGTTTTTAATGTCAATTGAGTTGAATTTGATGAATTCTAACCATTAAATACATGTAACATTTTGAGGTCTTCCTTTCTTCTCCACACCCATCTACCTTTCGTGAATTGTACCCTTATCAAATTTGATACTGATATGATTTTTATTGCAATTACATGAACTCGATGAATTTTTACCATTTGTGAAATTTTAAAATTTTAAAAAAACATGTCTTCTTTTATCTAATCAAGATAAAATTTTATAGGCATTATATAGAAGCCAAGACCTCTCAAACTCATTCCTTTATGTAGGTCCAAGTGACACCAATTGACCGTTTGCACCAAACTCATTCATTTATGTAGGTCCAAGTGACACCATTTGACCGTTTGCACCAAACTCATTCTTAAGGTAGAGCTCCTTCATATATCATTTTTTTTTTTTTTAAGTTTAAGGAATCCGGGCCTCTTAGAACACCTGACTAAGTTCTTGGGGTATATACAAACCTCTCCATTTACACACACCGAATAAAATTAGAGGAGAGTGGCATTTATATGTTGAAAGTGAGACTTAATCCATAACCTCCCACAACTTCTCAAAGTTTTGAACCATTAAACCAACCCTTATGGGTTTCCTCCATATATAATTTAGTAGGTCGAGTTATGCAAATATTGAACTAATCCAACACAATTTAAAAACGTTTCAATTTCTTTTTTTAATTCAAATCTATATTTTAAATGGATTAGTTTAACTAACGTAAATTTCAATATGGGTCAATTGATTCAAGTTAGCCCTAATCCAAATGACACTCATTCTTAATGCTTTAAGCTAATTAAGACTACAATTGAGGCAGGTTAGGCTTCATTGGGTCTTGGGTTTACATGAATTGCAATTAAAAAGTGAGAGTGTGAGCTCAGATAAACCTAATGAATGAAGTCTCTAAATTGTATATAGACTTGTTCATACTCAAATTTATTTAGATTTAAAATTAAGTTTTTTTCATATATTATATAATATATTTGTATAATTATATGTAACATTAATTTAAAATTAGGTTTTACAATTTATAGATCAAATTCAGATTTTTCTAGATCAACAATATGAATATCAGATTTTTTTCAAATGTTTTTCGTACAGATTCATCCTATGCTCTTCTTTTTATGTATATTTAAATATTTTTTTGAATTTATATATGAGAAACTATAGAAAATCCACCTCAAAATTCTATAGGGGATATGTAATACACTTGAAACCTGAGATGATGAAAATTACGGTTAAATTAAACTCGGATAGTAGATGATGATGCTCTTATATATTTTTTTTCTTTTTCTCATTACTTTCTTTAGTCACTTCTTTCGACATTCGCTCTCATTTCCTCAATCCTCATAACATTTTCATATCTCAATTAATAAAATTTATTTAATTCCCAAGGCATGTGTACAAAAGTACAAAGACAAAGAACACGGAGCTTTTTGGGGAATCGCAAGAGTGTGTCGACACCTGATTGGTTGATGCAACTTCAGCCTACGTGTCGCATTAGGAGCACTTGCGATTGATTGCAGCCTTTGATTTATCAAGTTAGACATTTCTCAGCCGTAGATTCTTGTATACTACCGGTTCTAGGTCATGCGTACGTGTCTGCGTCAACTAAGGGAACAGGATCAGCTCATAATGAGATTTTCAATTTTTCACTTCCGGTGCTCCTACGGGACACTGGAAGAGTTTGGTTGCTCACCGCCGATGCAGGTCAACCCAATCACGTACACATCTGGTACATTTAAAGTGCAGGATGGGTGTCTGACTAGAAACAAAACCACAGAAGGCCTTGAAGCTCAGAGACACCGATAATAAATTAATAAATAGAAAGAGTCAGTAGTCAGTATCTCATTACCCTCCGCTCCTCTAAAATCTATAGAGGATGATTACTCATTCAATGGTGGGCCACTTGTTATCACCGTACCTACACAACGCGATTTACCCACACCATCAACATGGACTGCCGTTAAGTTTGTCACACTGCCTTTTCCTTTTAATGCATGATCAATTAAAACTTTAAATTTTGTAAATATCACTAAATTAATTCAAATAAAACAATTTTTAACAGACTGTATATTTAATATAATACTCTTTTAATCGATCTCATGTCTCATTTGATGCACTTATCCTAAAATATGCAAGGTAATACACCAGACACCACTATGCGAATTATCATTCCATATTCTCTAAAATTTTAAATTTTAAATAGCAATTATAACAATATTAGAGAGATTCAAGTACTGAATTTTGAAAGGAAGGCTGTTCATTTATTATGAATTGGATCTCACATAATTAGATGAGAGAAATAGAAAACATGATGGATGATACTATTTAAGGAAAAAGACTCCTCAATTCACCACCTCAGTTTTATCTTGGGCCTATGCACTTTTTTTTTTTCAATTTGTTGACACATGTTCTTGTAATACGTCCTACAAACTATATGATTTGAATTATATTCATCAGATCTAACTAAGTGTAAAAACTTATTCTCAAAATTATATTGTATTTGTATGATACGAAATTACAAAAATAGCTTGCTAAGCAAGACATAGATTTTGAAATCTCTTTTTAAGTTAAAAACTATCCATTTTGTAGCTTTCTATAAAAAAAAAAAATATAAATATCGTACATTTCTATATTTAGATAGATTTCATAAATGTGATTCAAATGGTAAAGTTTGTGGGGTCCAAAAGAGTATATGTGTCAAAATTTTAGAAAGAATGCCTTGATCATACTGAGATGCATCCAACCAAGGCAGGACTAAATTATTTCTCCAAATCAAATGGTTTGTCAATCGAGGTGTATAAGCCTCATATGGACTCATTTAGTATTGAATCTAAATTGTTAAAAATGTTGTTTCTTCTTTAGATTTAGATTCAACTTTGGTTGATGTCTATTTGATGCATCTTTATCACTGGATTTGTCAAGATAGATAAAAATATCTATTCAATAGTTTATTTTTAATCTTAACACTTAAACGTTAAGTTAATTCAATATGTCTCATTTTTTAAATTTGATAGCCCTGATGATAATTAATCCATGTGGCATATCTCTTATCATAGGATGAGACTTACTATTTGACATGACTCATCAAAAGACTCAGACTTTGAAGTCCGACCATTTACTAGACTTACCTCTATATAACCTGTATTTTGTTATTTGATCACTAAGACAACAAAAAGAAAGAGATAGTAAAGTGATTTGAACTTTCTCACTAACTAATGAAAAATACTATATCAATGTATACTTTGAATGAAAAAGTGTTGGAAAAAGCTAAAAAAAAAATGATTTGAAAAAACTGAAGTATATAGTAAATTGTGATGTATGGGGAGAACCCCTCATATGAGAATGTCTCTAATTATTTATTTTTGAAATTTATACTTGTACATAAATGTTCAGTCAATATTAAAAAAACATAGTGAGAGTCATTCATGTCGGACCCACATAAAACCTTATTTTCTTTCTTTCCACTACTTAATAAAATGAAGAATTGGATTTCTAGTCACCTCATTTACATATTTTACTTACACCCTCCATTGCAGTAATTCTTGATAAAATTATACTCTTATTTGCCATTAATCTATGACACTTTTGAATTATACCTTGATTCATCTAAATTAATTAATTTTTTATCTATATCGTACTAAAAGATATAGAGCTTACCTATACAATGTACTAAGTATTAATTAACGATTCTCCTACACAACCTAGCGTCTAAGACAAGGAGATCCGTTGTCCTCCTTTATTTTCACTCTAATTGATGAAGGGTTAAGAAACTTGGTGGAGAAAACAAAGGAATTGGGAATAGTAAGGGGTTTTGAGGTACCTAGGGAGGGTCCCACTATCACCCACCTTTAGTTGCTGACGATACCTTGTTTTTTTACGAGCCAAACAGAGAAGAGGTCTTAGGGTATAAAAGCAATCTTAAGAGTCTTAAGGTCTTAGGGTCTTGAGATGCTTAGAGTTGGTGCCTGGTCTTAAGATAAATTTAGGAAAAAAACACTCTCATAGGCATAGGAGTGGAAGACACCTTTCTCATAAACTTGGCCGATGTGTTGGGGCATGGGATTGGAAAGTTTCCTTTTTCATACTTAGGTCTGCCGGTAGGAGGGAATCCTAGGGCTAAGAGTTTTTGGGCACCAGTGGTGGAGAGAGTTGAAAGAAGACTAGCAGGTTGGGGGAGGAGATATTTATCCTTTGGTGGAAGGTGATTCTCATAAAGGCGGTATTATCTAACCTATGCCCATCTTTGAGATGCCCAAAGGAGTGGTTAATTACTTGGAACAACTATTTAAAAACTTTCTTTGGAGAGATAAGGAAAGCAGGAAAAGGGTCCACCTAGCGTGGTTGGATATCTTTCAAAGCCTAAGTCTTGTGGAGGCCTAGGATTGGTTCCACTAGAAATTAGGAATCAAACCTTGCTATGTAAGTGGAACTGAAGGTTTGGCAATGAAAGGACTGCATTATGAAGGAGAGTGTTTGTTGCTGGATACGTGATAGAGAATATAAGGGATTGAGAGCCGGATGAAAAGCTAGAGAAGAATGGGTCCTCAATAATTAAAGCTTTGTGCAGAATAGGCAAGTGGAGGGGATGGGTCGGGAGCTTGTTTAAAGAAAAACTTAAGATTCTAGTGAGAAGGGGAGATAGGACGCCAACCATCAAAGTTAAGAAGGCATGACATACTATCCTTAGAGTTGTTTTGTAGTCTATTTGGAAGAAAAGGAATGCAAGAGTTTTTAAAGGTAAGAATACTGAGGAACGGGAGATAGTAAGGAGTAAGGAGAGTGAAGTGATCTCTTTGTGCGTGGTTATCAGTGGATAGTGAGTTTAAAGACTACAAAGCTATAGATCTTTGGTACTCGTGGGAAAGTTGTATAAATAGAGTGCCTAGAAGGGGTATCACTCTGGAGGAAAGGGTTCCTACCGTGTGAGGGGTGCATAAATTCAATGTCGATGGCATCGTTAGTGGCAAACTTGGACCAGCAGGGAATGGGAGGGTACTTCATGACTATGGAGGTGTCACTTTATTGGTCTTTTCGGAAGGAGTGGGAGTGAGAGGCTCTAAGGAAACTGAACTCCTAGCCATTAGAAAAGTTGTGATAATATGGAAGTCTATGTATCAATGGAAACTCATTACAGAAAGGGATTTGGGCTGTTATGGATATGTTTGTATCTTATTTGTATAGGATGAGGGTGTTTCTTTATTTCTTTGTTCTCTTTTGGTCAAGTCTCTTAGACTTCAATATGTACTTATCTCTCTTTTAGATTTAGTGAATTTCTTTTTTATTACCGCTAAAAAACATATAGAGTTTACCAACAAATTCAAACCAAGACCACCACTAAGCCCCACATGATGACATGAACTTCGCATGGTGAGAACTACTAATGAAAATTTCAATCTGAGGACTACCGTGCACATCTTATATAATATTAGTTAGTGTTATATACAAAATAGTCAGAACTCATTATTTGCCTAATAAATATGTCCCTACTAACAAATACATATTACAACTAATCAACTTATAATACATAAACATATACACTGGCAGTGACTGGTCGAGATTTGGGATCGTGACCTCAACTCTAGTCATGCTACAGTTTTACTAAGCCAAGATAATATGCACAACCTCAATAAATAACAAGGGTTACCAAATTTGATATGCCCAATTTCATAGTTGACCATTCGAATTTAGGTAAATTTTGGACTCCACTCAAATTGACGTTCTCAAATGGAAGCCATGATGTTGTAAATAGATGAAATATTTCATAAAGTTGCAACATTTGACATTGAAGTTTATTGAATATTAAGATATTTGGTTGTTCCAATTACAGCTTGGACAAATGGAATTGACCAATTTAACTAGAAAATTCGAATCCACAAGAATGGGGTGAATATTAAGGTCCTGACATAATAACTGGAGTATTTGAAATTTAAATATATTTGTCATGTAAAGATAAATTTGAGAAGTATGATTTTTGATAAAATATAATAAAAAATGAAGAATTCGAAAAGTCTAAGCTCATTGATCACAAATAAACATGATGAAGTGATAAACTATATCAGCTTCAAAGGCGGTTCCTATCTCAAAACTAAATAGCTATAACTCTAAGTTGATCTTTTAAAACATTGATGGCTGACTTTTAATTTTCTCATTGAAGTTATTAGTCGGTGGAAGTAATTAAAGTATAAAAGAGTGAAGGATCAAACCTGACGATTAAGACAAGACTCTGGAGATCTTTTTAATATTCTTACATTAATGAGAGATGCTTCTTGCATATTTTTAATAAAAATACAGTGCACATCTACTTGTTAATTTACAAGTAGTGATGAGTTATATCTCCCATTAGAGAAAAATCTCATTGGATAAACCAAAGAATATTTCTATAGACTATAAAATGTATATACTAAACGGAATTTAGATTGATCAATTTTTAAAAAAAATTTAAATAACATAACTAGATTAATTCAAATAAAACACTTTTTAATCATCTATAAATATTTAAATATTTTTTTTTATCAATAAAGCTCATATCTTGATGCCCAAAGAGGATATACATATCAAAATTTGTCTTCGTATCATGATTCAAAGAATGAGAAAACAGTTTCGAAAATTTGACAAATCTATGTATATAAATATTGATGCTTGACTAAGTCAATTTACCTCTTCATATCATAAAAAAAAAAAATAAAAAAATACTTCGACATGAATTCAGTGAAAAAAAAAAATACAAATGCATCCACAATTCCTCATTGGAAAGTAACTCAGAATTTAGAACTTGTTGCATATTGGGTGGCGCCCCGCCTGCCTTTTCTATTTATATTTGTACATGAACTTAAAAGAGGAACCCTATTCTCTTCTGCCTCGATGTGAACAGTACTATAGGCTAGAGGGGGGACCGGTTAAAGAAAAATGTATATAAAATGCCAAAGTCTAGCTTTATGAATTTATAATGTATATTCACATAATCACTTTGGACCATTTACATTTTCATGTAGAATCTAAGCACATGACTCAGAAAAATATGCCCATTTTAGGACCACAACATGGTCCCCCTCTTTAGCCTAATTACTTGGTTTGCTCAATGGTCTTAGATTTGCTATGATTTTTAAAAAATTTAGGACAATTTATGTGAACTTTTCTTTGTGAGCCTTTTTAAAGACCAATGTGACCAAGTTTTTAGAGCACTCCATTAATTACACATCGGTAACTCTACGAGAAGTGTCTCTTTAGGGTAGAGTGGAAATTGAACTCAAAACTCCTATTTTTTAAGGCGAGTTCTTCACTATCACTGTAACTTCTTTGGATTTTTTTTCTTTCTTAACTTGAATATATATTCATATTTTTAAATTAAAAAAAAAACAAAAAGTTGAAAACTGTTATATGTCATTTTTTTTTAAAGCTGCTATTGATGTGAAATTTATTGGGACATATATTTCAGGAGACTTAAATTGAAGATGATAAAAAAGAAGGAAAATTATAATTAAAGAAGAAAATGCATTTAAAGAATAGTAGAATAAAAAAGATGAGTACGACAAACGACAAGACTATTTTTAGAGAACAAGAATGCATGCTTCATCTATTTTGAAATTTTTGGCATTCACTTTCTGCTATCACTTTCTTTTGCCGGATCTTCCAACATTTTCACAAAGTTTAATGTAAAATGTATTTTGTATATTTACGAATGAAAATCGATTCTCCCCAAACTATTAGTTGAGGGGGAGTCTCAAGTGGAAATTGCTAATCAACGCTTGAAACTGTTGAGACAATCTCAATTTCCAAAGGATTGAGTCAAACATAGTGTAAAACTTTTGAGGTTGTTTGAGCTGTGACCAGTAGAATCCATGTGAGCCTACATTCTAACAGCAAGCAGTAGAGGAAGGGGAAGTGATTAGAGATTGTAGTTGATGTAGTAAGAAATAACGAAGTAGATTGTGAATCGTTAGATTATATGAGTTTTACTAGGGTTGAATGGAGCAGTAGTAAAATTGAAAAATTGATTTGGATATAGATAGAACATGACATCATTTCATCATAAGATAAGCAGAAAGAAGAATTTCCTCCCTCCCCATCACTTGAACTGGAGAGTTCCCCATGAAAGTAACACCAAAATTGCCCCATTAGGTATATATATATATATATATATATATCTTTATATGCTCATGTCTAGGTATTCAAAAGCTGGGAAACCTACCAAATTACTTTGGAATTTCACGCATGCGTTCATCTGACTCTGATTAGTTTAGTCACTTCAAGAAAGTCTTAAAGGAGAATCCCATGGGAGTGATTGTATCTTGGAATGCTTAAATTATTAACGCATTATCCCATTATTTAATTGGTGTAAGAGGAGCTTTACCAATTACCACTACCAATCCTCCAATTGACAATGTCATATACCAAATGTATTTGACGGTTTCAATGGGACAAGTGCCCATGATGTTTGGAAAAGCACACATCCCTAATCTTTTAAAACTCCAAATTATATTTCACATAGTATGGCACGTGCAAACACCGCAATTTCCGCATCAAAATCCAACAGTATGTTAGATTTTGATCTTCCAGAAGAGATTCAATGTAAGGAGGAAGGCATTGCAAGTGATCTGCACCTTATTATAAGTTTGCTCAGTCTACAAATCGCCCATAATTTCGTCCTCTCCATGACAGAAGCCAATTGGAAGTTGCTGCCATTTTCATTCGGTTCTTCTCCTTAATGTCAATTGTACTTACCTAAATTAATTTTGTTTTAACACAAGAAGAACATCCTAATCCATCTTTTCACTTCAATGGCTTTGAGATAATTGGCTATAGTCCATGTTTCTGTATGATTCTATTGATATATATTTTTTTTAAATGGGTATTCTCATTTTATGTTGGAGGTGAAAAACCGTCTTGACCGTTGGGCCAACTCTCTCAATTATATTGATACTTAGTTCTAAATAAAATTTGAAAATAAAAGCACAAAGAATCTAATGAGTCAGAATCCACAAACAGACATATTAACCACTTGGACCCTTCTACACCAACGGAAGATGTGATGGTCTTGCAATTTCTTGTCTCCCATCCAAAATTCAAAGTTTGATTAACAAACATATATATATATATATATATATAGGGTTGGAATGGCATGTAAATAATTTAAGTAAAGTGAGATGGATTGGAATTTGGAAAGGAGCATGTAATTATTGTGGTGGTGTCTGAAAGTCAACTTACTGGTGCTGATGCCCAGTCCTTTTGTTTGGATCTGTCCTCTCAATCACCATGAGTCCATGACTTTGGGGCTCTTGAGAATCTTTTGCCAAGCAAATGCATCTGCATCTGCAATTCTGCATCTCACTCAACATAAGATAATGGACACAACTTCTCCTTTCCTTCCTTCCTTCCTTCCTTAAACAAACAGACTCATATTAATACACCGTCTTCTCAGTTTTCCACGGACCAATCATCCATTTGTTGTTACACAAAAGATTAAATATGGGCATATTCATTTAACACACTTTGCACTCTTATCAAATACTCTCAATCATGACTCATGGTACATTATACTCTAACTCGGTATTTTATACTCGAAGGTTGTTTTGCTTACTCAACAAAGATTATGACAAATTCAGATCTTCTATCTATTGAGCTAAGATGTCATGTCCTTATGTGCAAAGCTAGTTACCAGAGAAACAAAGGTGTTATGAATGTAGTATATTATTCGATAAGTACACTTGCTTATCTCTAACAATTGGAAGCATCTTTTAGCTCTTGTCAAATAGTAGTTGGAAACCTGACATTAAGATGGTGTTTCTTGCCATTAAAGTTGTTTAAGATCAAGGGTTGAGATTAACCAAGTTTTTATGTATTCGTTCGCAGAAAAAGGGGAAGGGGGAAGAAGAAAGAGTTAAGAGGAGAAGTTATTTTCATAAGGAGGTTTTGTTTTTTGGTTCTCATCCTAGAGTATTGTGTTGATTGTTCTAGTTTTTCTCTCAATTGTCATTTCTAATCTAAATAATAAATGAAATTGTGATTTTGATTTTGCATTGCGTTTGATTTTTTTTTTTTATGCAATAGTCCATGCATTTGATTTTCATTTGCATTTTCTACCTGCTCATATTGCATTCATTAAAAGTAGGAAGAACAATACTGAACTATAGAACTTAAAAGCTTCCAGTAAAGTCCCCATTTTAAAAAAGCGGGACTCCATTTCCATCATCCCTATTTATGTTCAGCTCCTGATTTCAAATTTTCTTTATCTTTTAGAGTTTACATGAATATCTCTTTCTCAAGTCCTTCGTTCTCTTCCAACGGAGTTTAGAAGATATGATCAATACTACAATATGTGTCTATCTATCTTGAACGATACGAATATTTTGCAGTGATCGGTTAAAACACTATATTAATGTGCAATGAATATAGACATATCTTGAGAGATTTGAATAGATATTGCAATATATAATCTGTAAGTGCCCTAGTTCGTCTGAGTCACCTTTATTGTCAATTGCATGACTCAGTTGGACTTGCTTTGGATGTATAAGAAGATCTACTATGAAGTTGAAGCGTTTACACCGAATACGATATTGGCACACAGGTGAATGAACCGTAGGAGACCTTAGGCTAAGTCAAATACCTTAGAAGTCAATTGGAAAAATAAGATAATAAGTGACTTTCAGCCTCGAGACCTCATGCAATCTACCGAGGCTTCGTAGCCAGTTATGCTGAGCTGAGTTGAGTCTAGCTGACCCTGTGTCGAGCTGACTCAGTCTCTTAAAGATTTAGAAAGTTAAAATCTGTGTCTATTTAATTGAGAGGAAATTATGGTAAATTGATTGGAAACTTATTATGGTAAATAAATTTATCCACATGGTGAGATGGGTAATTATGGTAAATTGATTGGAAGCTCATTATGGTAAATAAATTTATCCATATGGTGAGATGCTGCCACCTCACTTAAATTGAATTTGAATAGCATTGGGGAGCTGTCCATGACAAGTATGGAAAGGCTCCTCTATGAGTTGTAATTCATCTTGCAAATTTTCCATCCAATCCTTAATTGATGGCTAAAATAAATAAATTGCAAATCATGCACGGTGGATATGCGTTGGCTGGTATCTAGTTGGATGCTGTCTGATTAGATTAAACTGCACATTTGTGCTGTCTTTGCAAAACTTACCGGTGGCGATGCCTCGTGGGCGTGACTTACTACAAAACTGCAAACTGTCTTTCTAGAATTACCGCTAGCGAGGCCTCATCAGAAACAGCAAGGCCTCGCGGGCATGACTTACAGCATAGCTTAATCTGTCTTATAAAATAACAGTAAGCATTTTGTTTAGATGACCGAAAATACACAGAGAAAAACCAGGAACAAGATTACAGTGCGTGATCAGTCGGCCTTCCCTCTAGACACCATTCTTCATCATCTTCCTTAGTAAATGTTTGGGTAATCAATACCCCAATCCTGATGAAGAGTAAGGTGTTTATATAGGACTATAAAACCAGTCATACCCAAGTCCTACTGTTGTGCTGATAAATACGTTGATGATGCTGATCGGATGGAAAGGAGCACACAGATTCAGTAAAGAAGAAAGAGCTTAAAGGAAAATGGTTAAGGCCCAAGGCAAATTTTCTTCTTTGTTTTATTTTAAACATTGTAAAGTGGATTAGAACAGTGTGTTCGAATCACTCTAAAAAATAGGTGTAGAGGATTAGACCGATTGGGTTGAACCTCTACAAAAAACTAGGTTGTACTATTTGGGTGTGAGACCCTTACATAGTATATTTGGGATAGCTCTAGAAAGGGTGAGTCCAACAGTGGATGTAGGTTCAGGTGAACCGAACCACTATATATCGTTGTACACGTGTGGTTTGCATTAATAGGTTTGATTCATTTGTTTATCACTTACACACATGTTTATTCCGCTGCACATATTGTTAAATTTCATATATTATTTAAAAGGGAACTAAAATTGAAAATCGACCTATTCACCCTCCTCTAGGTCTTGCATACTTCTAATAACGGAATTTCATAATCATTTATCAACCTTTATCGATGTGTAACAACTATTCTGATTTAGTCCTTTTTAAATCATATTTTATAAATTGATCTTCAAATAAATTCATTATCATCACTACAAATAACCTCTATAAAAAATTAATTATTCATTTCATAATTTTCCAATTTCACCTCACATAAAATACTCAAAGCCATCAATACTGTGGATGGTCCTCAGCTCATATTTATTACCTAAGTGTTTATTTTGGTATCGTAATAATGGGTGGTTAAAAAGAAAAGTGTGTAATGTAATGGTGGGGAAGGTCCAATTATTGAATGGTTAGGATCATCATCATCATAAATTCGTAATGGTGTCATTTTCAGTTACATGGTCTATGTATAGGAGGAGGGTCCCACCTGTTAAACAATCCAGTCACTAAATTCTAGAAGGGATTGCCACTTGATTTGACTTGCTCGTCATACTTCTTTTTCCTCCTTTTCTTCCAATGTGGATCATGACGTAATTCAGTAGCATTTTTAACATTTTTTTTTTCCTTTTTGTGTTTTGTATATATTCTTCTTTTTCTTTTCTCTTTTCTTTTGTTGAGAGAGGTTATATACTCAATTAGAATTGTTTTTCTCAGACGACATCACTAGTAGGCAAATTTTTTTTTTTTTTGAATATTACAACTGGAGATAGATATATTTGAAATATATTTTAAAAATGATACTTCTTGTAAAAAATCAAATCCATTAAATTTAAAAAGTAATGATTTTCAAGATATATAGATCAATAATTAAAATAAACTAAGAATAGATGAATTTGAGAATTAGCAGAGTTTTCCCGAGATAGAGACTTGAAATGGGGAATTCGCCCATGAACAACTTTGTCCACGTGAAAATTTCTCTTCAACTTTATTTTCTGAGGTATTTGGGGCTGTAAATGAATTGGGTCAAAACACAGACCCAATAGACCGGATTTGATAAATAAATGATCCATATCGAACTTGAGATCCATTAATTTAGTATGATCCACAGTCCAATACCTGTTACTCTGTTAGGAGTTCGGACTGAATAATATAAAATGGATTGTAGAAGCAACAACCCGTAATAGCAGCAATAATAAAGACATATTCAAATATATTTTTTGGTAAACAAATATAATTTATTTATCTTGCGCTAGAATGCCCTAATTTTTGGACCATGGACCCACTCATTGGCTGAGAGTGAGACTCATTGAAGCAATTGTACCTTCTATTTCATGTTATCTAGAATGGCCGTAGTTGATGAAGAATCTATTGAAAGTAAAGAAATCATGACAATTGACAAATACAATTTTATAGAAAAAAAAAAAAAGAATACAGAATTTATGCAACTTAGTAGTGTGGCTACATCGACAGTGTTATTTATTATTTTTCAAAAATATAATTATAATATTTTCTTGCTCATACGTCTGTCAATATACATGAATCATGTGTCCTCAGTTATCTTTCAAATATACAATCTATCTATATAATACATCAGTTAACGAAAATACTCTGATATCCTAAAACTTTGGCTTCAAAGACTTGGCCTCTAAGTCTCTGGACCCCCCAACCCCCAACAAGGAGGTGGTGTTGCCCACCTTTGACCCCTCTTCCTCTAGTCTCTGGACCGCCTCTAATTGGAATCTTCATTATCATAGAATAAAAGATATCAATATAATAAATACTTATAATTTAAATAGTTAATTCTGTTAACGAAAGGTGCATTGTTATTTTAACTAAATTTACTATAAACCAACAACTGCTTATGAATTAAAAATGAAAAAAATTGGGTTGTATGTGACTAGAAATGAGTGTAAAGGTGTTGAAGTTGAATGATTTTGTGGACAGGACTGAAGTTGCAAGTGACTGGACTGTCAACTTGTATGTTGTGGCACTGATTCCACTCCCAGTGGTTCACAGCCCAGAAAAGAAATGGAAGTGGAAAGACAAGAGTAGAGTCGAGTCGGTGAAGTAGTCTGTCTGTCTAATCAGTAATCACTTGTCAATAAATATGGTATACATCATGGCCCATGCCACATCTAAATCACTACACTCTAATTGTTAATTCTGATAAACTTCAAAGGTGCCATTTCTGCAATTTATAGCATCCATAGCAGTGAATGAAAAGTTGATAAAATTGACTTAGAAATACTTTCAAAGTAGACATTAAGATGTAATAATTAATTATATAGGAATAGGATGGATCATTCCTCAAAATATGAGAAGACTTGAATTGGCAAAGGGTGATGAGTTGTTGTCAATTCACATCTGTGACTGAGTGAGTGAGTGAGTGGGTGTGAAGCACTAATACCATCTCTCTCAAGGCAAGGCAAGGGTTGTCGGTGAATTGGTGGCACAAGTGTGTAATGATGAAAATGGCCTTTCACTGAATTAAGATCATATCCAATCTGCAACAACGATTGGTGATAAACCCTCCACTTACCAATTCAAACCCACCACACATCTTTCTATCAACTTCAAAACTGTGGGTTCGATTTTCTGATGCAAAAAAAAAAGAGTAAATGTAATTGCAAAATGGATGAGATAAAGTAGTTGGATGGGATGGGATGGGATGGGATGGATGATGAGGCAATGGCATTTGTGAAATTGCCGAAATGAGCATCACCAAAAATGCGGCTCATGTCCACAAGCTTGAAGGTGGAATGGAATGGAATGGAATAAAGAGTGGAAAAGGTTGGGTGGAGGATGAGTGCATGTGGCTGGGGATCACACCAAATTTCAACACATACATACAACAACCCACTTGACCCGTACATACAACATAGGTCAATAAAAGAGGGGAAAGACAAATACCCTATAATAAATAAATACCATCAAATAGAGCTTTCTAACACAATTCTTTTTTCTTTTTTTGTGTGTGTGTGTGTTGTATACCACCATGTTAACAATTATAATTTTATCTTTTGAATTCACATAAAATATGATAAAATGTATGACACATAAAATTACCAGTACACAGACAAAAATATGACTGATGGATAAAATGTGAGAGAGAATGTGACATGAATCCAATAATGAAAAATGCCTCATGTCTCATGCCATGACAGATGAAGAAGATAGTTTAGTTTGTGTTCATATTATGAAAAAGAAAAATAAAAAAGAAGAAAAAATCTATTAACTTATAAAATACAATCTTCAAACAATTGTTCGCATCCCTTAACCGGAGTTTTACAAAATTGTTGTCCTTTTTTCCAAGAAGGACTGTGTCTGTGTGCTCCGAGTTGTAGAAAATAAGTTTTTATTTCTTTCATGTAAGTATGCACAATCTTTTTCTACATTAATGTAGATTGCATACAATCATATCAATTTTATTTTAAAATTACTAGTCATGTAAAAACTCCACTTCAATCTACTTGCTTTCAGACTGCTGTAGGGTGTTTGTAGTATACAGATTAATACAATAGTATTGGAATATGATTGAATCCATGAAGTCTGGGTTTCAGTATAGCTTTTTAGACGCTGCAGCCAATTTTCTTTGTAAAATATAAAAAATTATATTAATTAAAGTTGATAGTTTGATAGTTGATATAGTCACTTATTGGCTAATGCAAATCAGGCCCTCTAATACGCTCAGTGCTGGACCCATGATTGTACCTAGCCTGTGCCCAAGTTCCAACCCATCCAATGAGAAATCACCACCTTTGAATAATAAGAAAAAAGTTGACAATTTTCTTTTCTAAAAAATTTATTCAAAAATTCAATTAAAAGATTTGTTAAAGATCAGTTCATAACTACAAATCATTTCTCCCCATCTAATTAACTTTAGTCAAAAAATAAGATCGTGTGATAAAACTAGCATATACAGTATTTATTAAAATGGATGGGCTTCATCTTAATCTTCAAAAGTGTTACATGAATCAACTGACAACATGGTTCATATGCTTGATTAAAAATCACACTTAGTAAAGACGTCAATATAATTCAAATTGACTCACTCTTTTTTTTTTGACTCATCGCAGACATTTCAATAGTTTTTCAAATTTCTGACCAAGCCGAGCTGAGACGCATGTAATCTAAAGTCTCAACAAATTGGTCTATGTTGGAATGATACAAAATTGAGCATAGTTTTTCTTTTTTCTTTTTTGAAAATAATAAAAAAAAACTAGAGGTGCAGATACAAAAAAGAAAACAAGCTAAACAAACTAAAAAGGATCCCACTCACAGGGAAAGCTAACACCCAGGAGACAGGAGAAAAACCCAAAGAACAAATGCAAAATTGAAACAACAATCATGACGAAATTGGCAGGCAAACACTCGAGTAATCCAATATCTTTTTGTGGTGGTTGCAGTTCAGCGATAAACTGAGACAAAACCGAGCATGGTGAATTAGTGCTAGTGATTGAGGCCTCTCAATATTGAATTTTGATACACAAGTAGCACTCCATCTACTTTCAAACACTCAAGTAGTGACATGTGTGCCTTTAGGGCTGAAATCGGGTCGGGTTGGGTTTTTTAAAACCCAACTTGGCCCGAGTTACTAATATATGGAACCTGACCCGATCCGAACCAAATTTTAACCCGGCCGTCTTGACCCAACCCGACCCAAATTATAACCCAACTCAACCGGAAATCAGACCCGACCCACATTTTGAACCTACTTTAGCCTATTTTTTACTGGGTCGGTTCGGGTCAGGTTTGATTGGGTCAGATCAGGTTAACTTTAAAATCTATAAACCCAACCCGACCCGAATTCAATGCAGATTTCTGACTTCTCAACCCGACCCGACCCTCTGACCCGACTTTCATAACCCGACCTGCATGATTTTTGGGTTGGGTCATGCGGGTAGGCCAAAACCCGACCCGAGTTTCACCCCTATGTGCGTTGT
Organism: Chimonanthus salicifolius; assembly: GCA_013350335.1. Classification (NCBI taxonomy): domain Eukaryota; kingdom Viridiplantae; phylum Streptophyta; class Magnoliopsida; order Laurales; family Calycanthaceae; genus Chimonanthus; species Chimonanthus salicifolius. The sequence goes on along the minus strand of CM023536.1, from coordinate 68,579,834 downwards.
AGAGCTACAACTCGGATGGATTTGAGTTGTTCGAGCTCAACATGATTGCAAATCAGAGGCCCGCTCAAGCCGCTAGGCCTGAATTAACCTGATTTGATCAAATCCAAGCTCAGCTGGCATTGTAACCTAGCTAGATTTGAACCCCACAAAAGCCCAAACTCAGATTCAGGCCCAAATTTGTAGTTCAAATTTGGGCTTATAAATTACATGTTGTTACATATTTTGTATTTATACACATTATTAATTAAAAATTAGTTTTGATCAATTTTAACTCAAATTCAAATTGTTTGACAAAACTCAGATTTTTACGTACCATGTTCAATCTGACTAATTTCAAATAGGGCCTGAAACTTTGGGCCCAAAAAATATAGCCCAAGCTTAAGCCTCAGTCCCTATCAATTTCCGTGACCATCGACTAAATGTTGGTCAATACCTTTTTGTTCTTTTGAAGGAACAAAGATTTTAATTTTGGCTGAAATGTAAGGGTTCAGCCAGCTGACCCGCTCATATGCAACCTTGGTAAGTTGGTAGTCGACTCGTCGGTGACTCGGTCTACGTTCAGATTTCGAGTCTAATGAGTCAAGCCCAACCCGGGCAATAATTACGCAGTTGTTCATTTCAGTTTTCTTAGATCAATTAGGAGGCAGAAGCTCTCTGCTCCAGCTGCAACGATGGCCTTCGGGACCTTTCGATCTCAGGACTCCGATAAAATCCATGCAAATGTTCTCTCCAAGGCAAGGAATTCCTGCTACGAGGTACCTTTCCAAGAAAACCCTTTTCCTCGTTTCTTCCAAACATTAGAAGACACTAGACTCTTATGTAATCATTCGCATTGGCAATGGTTTCTGCCCTTGAATAGGCGCGGGATTCCTTCTATGAGTGCATAGACAAAGAATCCTCCAACAAACCAACCGAAATCGCCTACGCCCAACTTCCTCATCATGTCGAGTGCAAGAAATTCAGAGAGAATTTCGAGAAACTCTGCAGACCCACTTGGGTATGTGTTCGTTCATCTTCATCCAATGTTTTTTTGTTTCACTATTTTTTACTTTCTTTTCTTCTGGGTTTTCACCATTGGTGTTGAAATGTTGGAAATTTTATGCCTTTGGTTGAATTAGTTGTTTTATTCCCCTTTTTTTCTGGTAAAAAATCACTTATGGGCTTTCCCCATTACTGTTGGGAATTTTGAAATTTTATGCATTTGGTTAAATTAGTTGTCTTAGTCTTTTTTGTTTGTACAATTTCACTTCTGGGCTTTCTCGATTGGTGATGAGAATGTGCAAATTTTACGTATTTGCTTGAATTAGTTCTTTTAATTTTTTTGTCTGTGCATTTTCATTTCTGAGCTTTCTCGATTGGTGTTGAGAATTTGGAAATTTTAGATGTCAGCTTGAATTAGTTGTTTTAATCTTTTCGCCCGTATAATTTCACTTCTGAGCTTTCTTCATTGGTGTTGAGAATTTGGATAATTTTTGCATTTGGTTGAATTAGTTGTCGTAATGTTTTTGTCTGTACGATTCCACTTCCGGACTTAAGTTAGTTACTTAATTCTTTCTTCGAATTATTTGTCTTAATCTTTGTCTGTAAATTTCCACTTCCGGGCTTTCTTCATGGTGACTACGAGGATTTTCAGTCCTCTACTCTACCAGCTGAGCTATTCCGACCATTCCAGATGCACCATCCTGATCTAAATATAGGACTTGGGTCTATGTCAATTAAATAAAGGGACTCAAAAAGTCTTACAATTACCTAGGCCCTTGATGTTGAGAAATTCGATATTTTATATGTTTGGTTGAATTAGTTGTTTTATCATTTTTTATAATATTTTTCACTTTTGGGTTTTCTCTACTTCTGTCTGCAATTTGTAAATTGCCACATTTGATTAAATTAGTTAATGTTCCATCTTTTTTACATTTTTCTTACCTAGTTTTATCTTTGTTGGTGTAGAGAATTTGAATATTTTATGGGTTTGATGGAATTAGCTGTTTTCCATTTTATGGTAGCTTCGCTACTTGGGTTCCTCCATTGATGCTGAGAATTTGGATTATGCATTTGGTTGAATTAGGTGAAGGCATTTCGACCATCAGTACTGTGCAAAGAAGAGAGTTCAGAGGCTTTTGGACACTGACAATGCTCAGAGAGATCTGAAATCCCTCCAACAGTCTTCCACTTTGAAGTCATAGTTTGCAAGTTTCTACTGGAAATGGTCTTTTGAATCTTCCAACACCATTGTCCTCAGAGCTTTTATTTATCATTTCGTTTTCTTTTTTCTGAACCTAATTACACTTGTTCATGATTAGAACGCTGGTAATTTATGGTGTGAATGTTTGGAAATGAAGCAACACTTCTGTACAAAGAGTCTATATACTTGCTTTATCTTTCCATATTAAGAGTTGTTTTTTCCTTTTTTCGTGAAATTGACTTGTACAAATCTTGAAGGGAGAAAAACTGTAATATGTCTGCTCCAGGTGTTAAAAACAAAACAAAAAAACTCTGTGATATCAATAATTCAAAAATCATCTGAGAGGGAGACGAGAGAGATTTGAAAGAAAATTCTTCCATTTTTTTTTCTCCCCAAAATTTACATTTACAGAGACGTTTCTGGTGGTTCTCCAACTGTAGAGAACCGTCCAACATATGTGGATTGCACTTTTCGGGTTCACGACCCGCTAGTTTACAAGTTCCAGGAGCTGCTTATACTATTTATAGGAAGTCCAAAAATAGTAAATGTATTTTATTACATATAAACATTCGGATTATTAAGTACATCAAAAGTTTCTTCTGAGGCATCTCATAAATCTCTATAGGTCATCAGATAATCGTGGGCAAAGTTTCGAAAAATCGAAAGTCGAACTTTGACCGCAATTTCAGAGGGTAAGCGAGACCGAAACACCTCCAAAGGTTGTGTTCATTACATGAATGAACCCCTAGCCAAACAAGCACATAGCTCTCAGAGTCTTCTTTCCAACTGCCTTTGGAATCACCTCAATCGGAGTCCGTATGATAAAGTTATGCCCATTTTTCTATAGGCACCCTGTTTTTCGAATACTTTGATTTCTGGTTAGCCGAATGGGATCATGGCTGTGTATGTAGATCCTCCTGGATCAATCAAAGATGTTTCTAGTAAAAAATTCATGGGCAGATTAGAGACTAGAGAGAACCAATTCCCCTCCTGCTAAAACACGTGAATACTCCATTCTTAGAAATCGTGTAGAACACGCCACTTGTCTTCTATAATATGCTATCCCAAGTTCTCAAATTCGAGGAACTTTCTAACGATTTCTTCCGGGGCTTGAATTTGACCAGCCACCTTGAAGATAACCTGTGTCTGCTTTCCCATCCCACTTGTCCTGTGGCATCTTTTTTTCTTTAAATGGACTTCCAATCATTACCTTTGTACCATGAATTTTAAGCACTGTCAAAACATTCATCAGATTTTATTAGATCAAGACAAGGCTTAAACATTTCCGCACAAACTAATTTGTCCCTGTGCAATACATATCTCAATGTTTTTTTTAATGGTAATACGTATCTCAATGTTAGATAATAATTCTTGTATATTTTTTTGTTGTGCTTCTTTTGCCCCTTCCTTCTTCACATCAGTTTCATTCCATTTTCTCTCTTTTCTTCTTAAAGTTCTAGCTCTTTGGTGATGCAGGAGAGTCCATGTCTTTGAAACCATACCTCAGTGGTGTTTCATGTGCTCTCCTTTGCTTACATTTTCTGATAATTAATGATCCTCTTGTGGCTGCCCTCTTCTAAGAGATTCTATATAATCTTATTGACTCCTTCCACATGACATAAAATAGTTTGTCTGTCTGTAACCATATTCCTTATGAACTTCTGGAGGTTTCCAATCTTCTGATGAACAACGATGTGCCCTTTATAACCTTAATGACTTCACACATTTCTAAGCAGCAAATCAAATGCATCATAAGATACCAGGTTTTCTTCTACCCTAAAACATGCCTTGCCTGACTTAGGTCCCCACATCATTATAATTAAAGAAAAACCTAATTTTTCAGTTGTCTTTATTCTGGTGATCTTACAAGTTTACTGTTTCTCTTCAGAACAGTTTACCCTTTATATTTGTAGGTGTAAAACAAATTTCTGGGCTATAACAGGAAGAGGTTAATATGCATGTATCAGTGAGATGGTCCATACCTGTATAGACTGAGATTTTTTTTTTTTTTTTTTGAAACATTAACGACTTCATTCATTAAAAGAGCAAGAATTGAGTACATGAGAGGAAACCCAGTTATAGGAGAAATCTTCTCAATAACTGCCTTCCAAACTATCCAGATAACTTGCTTCATCTGAAGATTTCTCTTCTGTTCTGTTGGTGGTGCTTTAATGCCATGATTTGAGCAAGGCAAGTGGGGACCCACTATCATCATCATCATAACTTGCAAAAATGGTATGCATGTGTGTTTGTAAAGGTGGTGCTTTTATGGAATCTTTCTCATTATGGGATTTCAACTTTAACTTTTTCCCTCAAAGGAGATAACTCACTGTGATGATCAGGTGCAGGAGATCTGATAACAATATAGTCAGGCCCTTCATCTCCACCATCCATTGATGAAATTTGAAAATTTGAAATACAAGATTTCTGAAAGTGGATGGTGGAGATGCTTGACGTCTCACCCTTGTAAAGAAAAGGAAGAGAAGAAAAAAAAATACTAATATATAAATATATAATACCTAGTGAATAACTAATATGTAAATATATGTATGTATGTTATGGGTTTAGGGTTTTAGGGTTTAGGGTTTAGATGTTTGGGATCTATGGTCGAATCTCAAGGAGGTTCTGACTTACATATAAGGATATGGATGGGTTCGGCAAAATATGGACAAGCTAGTGGAGTTCTGTGCGATGAAAGAGCCCCCCTTCACTTAAAGGACAATTCTATGAAACTGTCATTAAATCTGCAATGCTCTATAGAACAAAAGTGGGGCAATGAGGAAAAGACAAATAGGCTGAGTTAAGACAAGAACTTGTAACACAACTAGTTAAAGCTCATTATTACAACCTAGAGGTTGTGGGTTCAAGTGCCATGGGCATCAGATAGACAGTCGGTCCATAAAAATATTTTGCCAAATCTAAATATAGAAGTCAATCCCAAATTGATGGAATAAATGGCTTAAATGATGATGATGAGACATAGTTAAGATTGCGGAGATCTGTATAGTACGACGGATGAGTGGATTAATTTTGAAAGATAAGAGTTGGAAATGAACACATTAGCGATAATTTAAAAATAGCTTCAATTGGTGATAGATTGAGAGAAACTCGTTTGAGTTGATTTGGTCATGTTAATAGAAGACGAAACATGAGCCCAATATGTAGAGTTGAGAAGCTACAAATCAAGGGCACTAGGAGGAGAGGCCAACTACTCAAAATATGGAGGGAAGGGATGAAAAATGACATGTTAGATTGTAGAGTGACTGATGGTATGGTATGTGATAGGGTCAATTGAAAAAGAAGAACTCGTAAAGTTGACCCTGGATATATGGGATTTTGGTCTTTGATGATGATGATGGTGGTGGTGGTGGTGGTGGTGGTGGAGATTCAAGACTTGATTTTATTGTGATCAGGTCTAGTACACGTGCTTGTTTCTCCTAAGAGTCCAGATCCTCTAGTGTCATAACACCACGCAACTTCTGGTGCCACTAATCAACATATGCCACATGGACAAATTTAGGGGTGATTTGGTTATTTCAAGCCTAAGATAGATGCTAATTTTTTTTATAACACAAATTGATCTTGGGGGGGGGGTTTGAATATTGGCATTCTAAACATTGTAGGTATTTGATAGGGGAATATTGGCATTCTAGTCATTATCAAGTGCTTGGGCAAGAGCAGTACCAGGATGGGTGACCTCTTGGGAAGTCCCCATGTTGCACCCCTCATTTCTTTTATGTTTCAAAAAGAGGAGATATTTGATTGTATTCTTATCTCTTAAACATGGGCATAACCAATCTCTGTGCTTCTCATGTGGTTTTTATTTCTTTTTTCGGGGTGCACCTTTCTAGATCTCTCCACATGACTTCAGCATACTTCCCTTAACACTATCTCTAAGCTGATTATGCCAATGCAAACGCCTTGACCTTAGACCGTTGAAGTTTTGGTTGAGATATGTATGGGCTAATAGACTAATGTACTGTTTTAGACTTTAAATGTGACTGTAGGAGGTGATTTTTTGATAGATCTGTTAGTGCTTCATTTGAGAAAGCGAGTCAAATATCTTGGAATGGGAGTTGGGTCTTAAAAGGAGAGTCCACTTTTCATTGAGATAGGTTATCCATCGTTTTGGAGATTTGGGGCATATGGCACCTAGATGCAGCATGGATATGACAGGGACATACCATAGGCACAAAAAGGACAAGGATTTTATATATAAGAGTGAAGCAATGGACATGACTTCATACCAAAATGTTGCTCACTTTGAAATGTCCCAGTTTCATAGGTTGGGGTCATTTGGATTCCTCGAACTCAAGCTCTAGGCTTTGAATTCCTACCCTGAGCTCCACTTTCTGCCATGAAGTTTGTGCAATTGTGAGTTTGTAAGTATGATTTTGTTAAATGAAGGGCCGAAAGTTGTTCCCTAGATTATATGTTATCCCTCTATCACAAAGCTGAGGGCTTTGAACTCTCGATCTACTATTTGAATTTAACATGGAATGAGTGGCAACTAGCTATGCACCTATGAACCTAAATGTCCAACTGGCTATACTGCATTATTACTCCAGTAACTACGGATCAATTGGCCCAATCGTTTCCCTACCTCATTGCAATGTAGATTAACTCCATAGATGGTCCTTGCAATACCAGATATCCGTTCTCACTCAGCTGAGAGGATAACTAGGTGGGCATTTGAGGGTCTTTTTGGATGGATGTAAGGATTCCATAACGCCTTATAATGTGGATCTATACACTTATTTTGTCTGGGATGATTCGTAGTTTTACGGTTTATTCTGTAGTAATGTTTCAGCATAAGACAGTGAACCTGTTACTGCTTGGAGTATCAGAGAATCACATTGAAGTTCTGCAGGTTTTTTATGATCGTAATTGGAGTTGTTTTGTGAAACCCATGGCTTGTCATCCACCATTAATTATTTGAGTCAGTGCTTCTGCTTTATCAACTTCGTCAGCCCCACATCCTCACCTCCATAACCATGTTCAGGACTACATACACTTGAACTCTTAGCTCAAACTAATACTAAAAAATATGATTGATTCTCTCACTTAAAATCATTGAATCTGTGACTTATTAGCACCATGTGGCACCACGGAACCTTTCTTCGGCTCTGATAAATTCCATATCCTCATGTGTCTAGTATCCATTAAACCCATCTGTTCAAAATGCAAATGCAACGGTGCTCTCTCTTTCTGCACCTTACTTATGACTGCATTAACAAGGTTAGCTATTGAAGCTCTTTTTGCACTGGTACTTGTAGATGTGAGGTAATTTCTTTACCATTCTTCTGGATTAAGGAATGGGAGGCGAAGGTTGCTGCCCTCGAGTTAATCAGAAAGATAAAGAACATTTAGGTCCTTAGAGTTAGAAATCCCTTTGGAAAACAATGGTTATCTGATATATACCCTAGACCTGGAATTTCCCTGGAAGTTTTACAAGCTCTCTACTCCACTGACACCAGGGACAATGCAAAATAACATAGGAAGGGTCATGGAAATATTGGCCTTGTTGGCCCTCTTTGTTGTGGCTTACCACGACCATCATAGAAGGAAATGGTATTATGGATAGACAAGCAATCCTTCATTCTTTCCTAAACCAGAGAATGGAGGTTTCAGGTTGGATAACGTTTTTTTAATCAAATTGAATACCGGTGTATCCATCACTTGTTGATGTGAATATTGCTCCACTATATTGATCAGATATCCGACTGGATATACCGCACAGGTAGCTCAGTTGGTCTAAGCTTCTAGAATTAGACTAGAGGTCTTGGATTCAACTCCTCCCAGGCTTACCTGATATACAAGGCTTGTAGGTGGTTTTGTGTATTTGGTGGGATTAGTCTCACCTCCAAATAAGGTAGGAGATACCCATGATATATATATATATATATATATATATATATATATATACACCCACGACTGGATATGGACCTTATTGGATTCATATAATCCCATAATCCCATTTGATCATTTTACCATCCAACCAAACAGCAGCACCAGCAGCAGTGACTTAAAAGTATTCTTCAGCATTAACACACCTGGAATACCTCTGTTACTTTCGTTATCACTGTATCATACACAATAGATTATCTAAGCCTGCTGTTCATTCTCTCCATGGGCAGCAACTTAGTTCTCTACTTTCTTCTCATTCTGTTTTAATAAAATTTCCCTCATCACCAGCTCAAAAAAGCAGTGCACTACTGTTTGTTTTTGTTGTAGTTGAGGGATTTCTGAAGTAATTTTACTGAGAAGAAACAAACTAGAAATTTGTCTATGGAGAATAACATTCTCAGCGAACAGTCATGGTATGAATGATTACATAACACAACAATATCCCCAGCCCCAAAATAGTTGCATTGAGGCCATCGAACCATTTATAAATGAAATCTAACCCCACTTCTGTGATTCTGAAATCCATTTTAAGGTCCTCCTGGAACCCTATCGATGGAGTCATGAAGGAGGATATAATTGAAGCAAATGTGAAAGAACAGAATCGCTGCTGTATATGCTGGAAGGTTGGCTGTTGTGTTGTAGCCGAAACTATGATGCTCAGACATGGCATGGATACGGCAAGAACATGCCATCAATGAAGACTCAAGATTATTTGTTTGTGGAGATTGGCTTCATTTTACTATATTAGATTGTTCTGTCTCCCAGTTTGCTTGTGGTCGATAAATGCCTCTTATAAATAACTATAAGCCCGTAGTTGGGAAATAGATGTCATGCCTGATCTTGGTTGAATAAGCGAATGCTGTGCATTCTTACTTCACTCCTTCAAATTCTCTCTCTCTCTCTCTGCTTTTTGTAGTGAAAATTTTGTTATACTATGAAAGCCAACCAAAAGAACCAACTACAAGCGAGTAGGAGCCAACTTATTCACCGATCAGTCACAATCAATTCATAATCCTTGAGAGCCTTCATATGATAAAACTGCATTGACAAAACTTTTGTAGCATGCCTGAAAAGATTGGCATTACAATTTACTTTGACATGGTTGGAGCAGAACCAGACTATCTGCTTTTGGAAATTCCCTTCCAAAATTTTACCCAGTATTGTTATTATAGGCATTTCTTCTAAGGGTGCATAAAATAGAGATAACCAGTAAGAGATGCTTGGACTTTTTTATTTCTCAGTTTAGTGTGAAACGGTGAGTATTTTCTCGTTCTGACATAACCACATTCAACACCAAATCCCATAATAAATATCCACATTCAAATGTCTCTGATTCTGGAGTAACCCAAATAATATCAATCAAGGTTCACTTCATTTTACGCCGACGCCCCCATGGAGTAAATGTTGTGATCCCTTGACTCAAACACAATATGTAACCTTGTTTATGACACCCTAAGAAATTAGGAATCACTCTTCAATCTTGGATTACCTGGAACTGAGAACCATCCTAGATTTGCTTTTTCTGCCTTCGTTAGTATAACCATCATCAAGATGTATCAGTAAGAAAGATGCATTTCTTCCTTAGTGTAATCTGCAGTTTTACATTTAGATCCTTGAGACATTCTTCTTCTTTTTTTTGGGAAGGAAATGTTTTCATGTGTTTATTTACCGAGCTCTTCAATTGTGAAAAGAAACATGCTTATTCGTGCAAGTAATCGTGTCTCAGTTGGTCATTTTGAGTATATGCATCAAGAGGGCTGCCAATAATATTGAATCCGAGAAAGATGGAATTAGTGGATTTGATGACCATGGATTGCTGATAATAGTATTTTACCAACACATTGCAAATAATATTCCAATTTGATGGTATGTTATGAACAATGCCCTACTCATTTCGTCTTCTACGTCCTCCACTGAAGATACCAATCCTGCATTTCAAATTTTGAAGGAAAACATTTGCTTGAAATAGCCTTCTTTCCAGAACTTGAACAGACATCGCTGCATAGAGACAAAGAGTTGGTACGAAGTACAAACCCAACACTACAAACACAAAGGTAATGAATGGGGAGGTCCGATCACCTTTCTGCCTCCTTACTAAGGGAGGATTAAATTACATAAACAATGGCCAACTGTTTTCTTGTTCTTGAGATATGAGGAAGAGGTAGAACATGAAAATCACGAACGTAGGATGTTATTAGATTTATCATATTTCTATGGGAAGAACTTGTTTACTCGTTGCTGTCAAGAAAGGGGTTCGGGGATGGGGAGATGGCCCTTTTCCCGCAGGCACTTGACAGTTTCATACAGGCTTTGCTTCACAGGTGTAAACTTTAGGCCTAAATCCTTGAGGCGCTGGTTCGAGAACTTGTATGGTTTCTTCCTGGGATTTACTTCATCGGAGCACCTGCACAAATTCCATTTTTTTTTAGAAGTCGTCAGGAGCCTGTACTACAATTGATAGACTATTTACTCAGGTCTCAGCACTAACCTTACAAGACTCGGCCAATTCGGCAAAGCTTTTAAATATGGTTTTGATTTTATATTATTTTTTGAACGGACTTTTCATCTGTAGACTTAATGATGACTAGGTCAGTTTTCAAGTTAGGATCAGTAAACTTTCAGGCCTAGTGCTTGTAATAACTTGCATTTGAGTCTGCTGGGTTGCCTCAGGACTCGTGAATATTTTAAGATTAGAAAGTTCAGAGAAATGAAAAATAATTAAGAGGAAACTGGGAACAGATGACTCAGTCGCTCTTGTGAAGGCTATTTATTGAAGTAGGAGTAGGATTCAGTTGAGTACTATATCCAATTTGGCAGTACTTTTTTGCCCTTTCTGAAAGAAATTAGTTTAGCTAATGCTCAAGTGTCTTAGCTATCAACCAGGCTCTGACTTTCAACTCTAGTTTGCGGTTGGCCAATCTGCAATTGCATTTTCTGCATCTTTTAAAACCTTTTTTTTTTCAAAGTATTTTCTCAGAAGTTCAACTCCTGTTTCTTCAATAAAATACGTATAATAATACACACGCTAACCATGTTTAAATAGGATTAGATTTGTCATTTTTTTATAACTGAACTTTCTATAGTACCTCCGTATCTAAATTGAAGTAATAGTCTGAACAAATCTATAGCATATAGGCATATATTTTTGCACCATGCTTCTCTGCTGGGTTATATCTTTCTTTCTTTTAATAAAAAAAATTAAATGAGAAAGAGAACTTATGTTTCACAAGAAGAACCACCACTTAGTAAGTTTTTTCAAGTTCCTACCGGTTTGGTGTCGGAAAGAGATGGGTAGGCTTTAGAGTCAAAGCATGTAGGACCCTTCATCATGCAGCCTCTAGTGTGTCAAAGCAAGTGGGGCCCATTTTGGCACCAAACCACTATTATCAAATTCATTAGGACTTATTTCAAGCTTGGAAATTGAAAAAAAATGATGCCTCGTTTGTGGTATCAGTGGTGGGAAAAAAGAATAGAAGTGGTTGGCTGGTCAAGCCCACGACTGGGATTGATGAGTCTTGGGCCCCACTTCATCTCAATTATTAAAATAACAATAATGAGACGAAAAGATGATTGAAAAAGGAAGCAAGGCGGAGGTGGAGGCCCACAAGGGTTAGCAACCCGAGAGCCAATAATTTTCAAGGGTTTTGTTAGGATTAAAAGAAAAGTTGAGAGTGACATTAGGTGGGTGGGGGATGCAGAGGCTTACCAACATTTCAAGACTTCGAGAGGGAATGATTTGAAAATTAGAACAAAATCAAAGAGTAGAAAAGAAAGGTTTAGGATTTGGTCTACCAAACCATGTCACTTATCTTTAATCGATTTTCTTTTGCTAGTATTTGTACTTAATTCTTTTTAAAAGCAAAAATAGAGAACATATCTCCAGCACGAGAAGATCACATCGATCATGGGCTGGGCTGCTTCCCACTCAAATGGGTGTGCTCCGCCTTCTCCTTTTCCGATTGCATCATTCGACTTCTTTTTTTTTTATATTATTTTTCTATGGCTATACTACAAGTAAAGGACAAAAATAATAATGTGTAGAGCGGAAAAAAAAAAATGTGATGAAGAGAAATAATGCATAGGACCTATATGACATCACTTGACATCACCTCTCTAAGTTGTTTGCTAATGGATAATTCGCTTGAAAAACAAAGTTAAAAAAAAAAAAAAAAAAACCATCATGTATGGTTGGGGAACACAAACTTTTATTTTAAGTTTTTTATTAAATGTAATAATTTTTTTTTTTGAAATGGACGGGTAATAAAATAAAATTTTGACTTTATAAAGATTTTAAATTCAATTTTTTGTTCAAAAAAATTTTCATTTTTTGAAAAAAAATCTTATATCAAATAACAGGACAATTTGACAATTTAATGAACGTAGAGGCTCTAAAGTGAAATTTTTGAGTTCTAAAACCAATTGAGTATATAACTAGGGTCAAAATTCAAAATAAAACTTGTGAGGGATTTGAAGAATTAGAGAAAAGTTTAGCAAGATATATATGTAGGCAGGCATGATTGTCAAGATGTAAATCTCATAAAACACGTTTTTGAGTTTGATTCAAACTCAAGTTGAAGGGACCACTTGAAATTTCGTCTCTTATCATTACCATTCTATATTTTTTGTGAAGCAAAAGTAGTAGATACGAAAATGATTTAAAATGCAGAATGGAGCAGGGTTTAGCTACCTAAAACGTTGGACGTTAACTCTGCAGTCGTTCTCAAGAAAGCAAAGGAAAATGAATTTTACAAGATAGGTGCTACTCGAGCAGGAAGGTAAATGATTGGTGAGAAACGCGTGGAGGTGATTCATTGTTGGTGAAACAATTTCAAAGAAGGGGATCCCATACACCCACGTACTCCACATGGGTAAAGCCAAGTGGGGAAATCTGACACTGGTTGGAGAAATGATCTAGACTCTTACGTGTAACCCATGAAAATGACATCATTGATGAAAAATCCAATATCAACACCGTTGGGATTGACAAAAAAGCCTCCAACCCAAGACTAGAAGAGAAATGCTTATACTTAAAATCCCCCTCCCTCATCAAATAGGAAACTAAGTGGGGAATCTGGACCTTCGCTTATTTTCAATTTAGAGAATCTGGTGTTCCATAGATTACAAGTTTCCACGTTTTCCATTAAAAACTTGGTAGGTTCAAGACTTTTAAACTCATCCAGCTCTGAAATGAATGTTCAAACTACCCACAAGTCTATAATCCCTATAATTTCTAAATTAGACCTAGAAAACTGCAATCCCACTTTGGTTAAAGCTTGGAATATCTCTAGGGACGAAGGTGAGAAGATGGCACAAACCAATTACTTTTTCCCCGTTGAATTTGGAGACCTGGTTCCAAACCATGGGTGGTTAAGATCTAAGTCGTCAGCACGACAAACTACATCACCATGTTTTCAATTAATACGACACTTGACATGTTTTAGAGTCCACATATCATTTCATCTTACATCAATATGAAAATTTATACATAAAAAATGTTCAATTCGTTTCACATAGGGCCTTAGAAATATGCAGGATTCTTTATTTCGGTTTAAAATTTTCGATTTTTAAATTCACCCATTTATTTTGTGTCTCTAAATTGAATGAATAAAATTGCATCTATTGAATACTCTCTCTCAGTCTAGATGGCAATGTCTATGAAAGGCCTACTAGTGTCCTTATGGGTGGAATGTCCAAAGCTGCTCTGTTCGATCTCAAAATGTCTATCCGACTTGCTTTGAACCTCGTTCAACTAATGCTTCCACTGGTACATGTGGCAGTGGAATTATAAAATCATATACTTAGATAGAAAGGAAACAAAAAAAAAAATAGTAACGTAACTAGAATGACAGGACAAGAGTGAAGGAGTGGGTTTTAGTAAATTTCCAAGGCAGAAAGGAGTAGGTGTTGGTTGTATCGATTTCCACCGCATCTTCATATATCAACTGATGTATCGACTTCCAGTGACTTTTTTGTCTCTCTCGATTATTTATATTTAAAAAAGAATTGTAAGTTATTTGAATAAAAGTGAAAGTAGAAAACGTTACTACTTTGTATGACTGACGAGGCATTTCAATTTTAGACATAACACTGAATTGAAAAAAAATAAAGATTAACAGAGTGGAATTTTTGATATTATGAACCATAAACATGTAGAGTAAGAGAACTTACTTGGTGGGGATGGGGTACTCAGGGAAGAGCTTGGAGAGAATTTCAACAACATCGCCTCGATGAAGAACACTCTCGGCACAGAGGTATCGGCCAGAGGCAGAGGGGTTCTCATATACGAGAATGTGGGCCTCGGCGACGTCTCCAACATGGACGTAGGCCTGGACTGAATTGGCGTAGGTCTTAGCCGACCCAGTCAGATACTTGAGTATGTGTACAATGCTAGCATTTACTGTGGATTGGAGGAACGGGCCCAAAACAAGCACCGGGTTCACTACCACCAGATCTACTCCCCTTTCCTTTGCACATTCCACGGCCGCCTGCTCCGCCACGGTCTTCCCATAACAATACCAGTTCTGATGATCCCAATCACTCACCCGTCAGTAAAACTATTAAAATCAGGAATTGCAGAAGCTTTATCTGGATAATAAACTTTTTCAAATACATATATATCAACATATAAATATAATTAACGAGAGGAGTTGTAATAAAACATCATCTAATACTCATGTCTCCATTCGATAAGAGACGAACATATGCAGATACTGGGGATTTCTTCTGAGACAGTCTAGTTTCGAAGAAAGATACTAAAGTTAGGACACTAAATATTATTTAGGCGGGGCCAGCAAAGGTCAGTCTCTGAAGTGAAACCACAGAGATTTATCCGTCTGTTCTCCTTCACCCTTAGTGCGTTGGTTTTATTTTTTTTTATTAGAGGATTCGACTATTTTTATACAAATGCAAATCTCCTTTTTCAAATGCATCATGTAATAAAAATTGTAGAGTGAAAATCAATTCAAAATATGTATTTTTCAAGTTAGGTTTTTAGTCATTATATTAATTTTTTTTTAAGATCAAAGTATTCAAGTGCCTCATCTAAATTTTTGAGACGTGTATAAATCTTCTAATCTGTATAAGTTCAGTACATAGTTAAGGGGAGTGATCCTTTTTGTATTGAGTGAAACTTGAATTTATAATATTCCACAAAAAGGGGTGTGAATTGTCCATCAAACTAACCCTTGCAGTTAAATCAAAAATTACTATTCAACTTCATCTTGCCAAAATTGATTTTTAAAATATTTTATTTTACTCCACCCTCTTGGGGTTGTGTGGAGGAGGTTGATGAACTTTTTAAAATATAAGATATTTTGGTGGTCCAATTATATGAACAAATTAATAAGTTTGAATTAGATTTTTTAAATGAAAAAATAATTTTTTATCTGTCTAATTAGAATAAGGGCAGCTTTAAGGAGATTGATATGTTGACTTTTTATGTAATTAATTAGAATGGATAGAAGATATCATAAACAATATAATTTAAAAGAATTTTTAATCTAATTTAATATTAAAATAATTGATGAAAATCAGATTTTACTTATTTACTATTTTTATGAATTTTTATACCTAGACAAAATATGTATAATTTATTTGAAATTTTAATAAAAATCTTGCTTAGATAAAACCGACTCTAAAAGCCGCTTGCGAATGAAGCTCGTGAAAATAAACTCTCTCCTACCACTCAAAATCATTACCATAATATTAAATGATTATTAAATATATTTAATCGAGTGAAACAGTAAAGATCACTCAATAAAAGAGTGGCTACAATTGAAATAAAGAATTTGTCAAACTACATACGGAACACTGATGTTTGACCATCATCGATGGATGGGATGGGTGTTAAGAACACATGCCAGGTGTCCCAAACAGGTCGGATGTGTGCACAAAAAGATGCTACGTAAAAGGGCGTCGGTTCGTCCTAGAGAAGGATGGGGCAACTCCCCTCGCCTTTTCTAATTTTGATAGAAATGGTGCGGCTTCCTTCCAATTGATGACTCTTGTCTTGTTCCATTGTTTCATTTTATTGGTATTTCAATGGCCCACCCATCTACTCCCTTCAATTTATTTAAAGTCAATTGCTTAGTTCGTGTGAAAGCAATGATAATTAAGGATTTCTTTGTCTAGACATTCTTTGCTAGAGATTATCAAGGCAATAATATCTCACACCATATTATTAATATCATTCCACCAAACTGTCCTCATCCTCGTCCTCCCATCTCTCATCTTTCCTTATTTAAAAATATAAATAAATCTTTTAACACTAGTTAGATTGATTGATATCTGATTTTTTAGCTATAATATTAAAAGTTTGAAAGTTAGAACTACAGAAGTAACTAAAATTTAAAGAGAGAAATCTCATAATATTTACGATTTTCATATGGTGAAGCCTGCGAATGGTCAAATTTAATCATTTATACATATTTATTCTTTTTACACTAATTCGTAAGATACTTCGTCACTGAATTAGGATTTTTGAACAATATAGTGTCAAAGATAGAAAGATTAAAATGATGAAACCAATGTGAGACTAGTTAATAAAATCTTAAAAAAGGTAAGAGTTATATCCCTCCTAATCAAACCTTAGTTCTGTAATTGGTGTGTCCATGGACAAGGCGTGCCTTAGTGACAAAATCAATTAATTCAATAGAGTTAAAAGTGAGGATGGTTGAAAATTGGTGATTGGAATGAAAAAAGGATGGCCATGGTGACTAGTGTAGCGTGTAGACCTTAGTGTTCTTGCAGAATTCGAGATCACTCCAGCAGCTCTCGTCCACCACCGCATCTGGGCTCCGGTTCGGGTCCATAGTGACCGCTCCAATTGACGATGTGAATACTACACGACGGATTCCGGCGTCCGCTGCTGCCTCTACAACGTACTTCGCCCCATTCACTGCGGGCTCCACCATCTCCTCCTGCAACAAATTTAATAACATACTCAACTCTGTAAGAACTGGTACCGAAAATTGTGACCTTGGCAACTCTTATATCCATTTTTTTTTTCAAAAAAAATTACAAACCTTTATTCATGGGTGTCTATAGTTTTTTAAAAAAAAAATAATTTAACACTATACTTGCCAATACAAGTGGAATGGATAGATTGAATTTTAAATCCTAAGCTGGAAGAGAATCTCCATCTCCAAGTACCTACCGGATCATCCGTCACCGGAGAAGCCGTGTGGAAAACTCCATCACAGCCTTTGATTGCTTCACGGAGGCCATTGAAGTCGAACAGATCAGCCTTGCACAAAATGAGCCTCTGGTCCGCTCCTTCCAGCGCTTTCAAATGAGAATTCTTCGGATCCTCTGCACCAAAATTGATCATTTCTTTGTCACTTGCTTTCGTAATTCATCTACATACAAATCCCATAAGGACCTTATGCGGCATAACTTTTTGCAAAAAAATTTCGAACATACGTCGGTGTATAGAAGAAAGTCTCGTAGATTATATAACCAACAAAATTATGTACTAATCTATTGTGGCACCATGTCCAATTTATTTAAAAAATACAGATCATGTGAGATAGAGATTGACAAAACATGGTAGCAACCCAAGATTAAGCTAGCTGTTGCAAGAAACACGCAAAGTAGCACCAATACCAGTACAGAATCAACTAGTGAAAGAACTGATCAACGAAGGAAAAAAAATTGTGAGGAAATATTTCTTGAGTTTTTTTTTTTAAAAAAAAAAAACGTTTGCTCTTGGTTTGTAAGCTTATACTAAGTCGGAACTATTTTTGTCTATTCTTTAATCAATAAAAAAAAAAGTAATTCTAAAAATTATTGACAAATAAAATATCTCTTAGTCACTAAAAGAAGTATCTCAGTCAGAGCTCTTTCTGCGTTGTAAAGACAATTGGAGTATTGGAAATTAACAGAGAAAGAGAGGCTATTGAAAAATGAATGGATGTGACATGAGATTGAAGTACAGTAAAAGTAAGATTTTTTTTTTCATAAGAAGAATTTGAACTTCCAAAAGTACGACTCAGGATCAGAAGCTGGTTACGACTCGGAAAAATGGGAATAAGAATTTTTCGATGAAAACAATTTAAACTTTAAAGAATCAAATCCGAACCAAAAAAATATCTACAGATGATTAAGGAAGGGAATGAGAGTACAGGGAACGGACTACAGTTTCTAATTGAGGATTTTTTTTTTTTTTTTTATCATAAAATGGGACATGATTCTGTATTTTTCATCATTTAAACAATAACATTTGGGGATCGGCCAATGAAAGAGCAGATTTACTGGGTGATGAAGAAGAAAATTTGCGAGGAAAGATTTCTCAAGAATTTTTGATAACCAGAATATAAACTCAGAATCAGAAAAAATGTCTAGAGTGATGATTAAGGAAGGGAATGAGAGTACGGGAAACGGACCAGGATTTCTGACCGTGCCTTTGACGGTATATCCTCTTTCTAGCAAAAGCTTCACCAGCCACGAGGCGATGAATCCACCGGCACCGGTAACGCAAACCGTCTGGCCACAGGACGAAGAGCTAACGGCAGACGGCATTCTGACGCTTCCAGTGGTGGTCTGACACACTTCCGGCGAGATACAAGGTACGCGAGAGCAAAATGAGGTGTGTGGGATTACAAGGGAAAATGAGAGGGTGAGTGGGCGGATAATTTGGTGGGTGTAGTCGGGACTGGGGAGAACTCATTTATAGAAAGGGGGGGGGGCAATTTAACCCAAGTCGGTAACTGCGGTTATGTAATTTGGGAGGGGGGGTTTGGTATCCGTAACCATGGTTAGTTGAGATTGGGGGTTGGTTTGAGGGTAAAATCGCCAATTCGTGGACATTAGCCACGTTGTTGGAACGATGACATGACCCCCTTCTGGGGCTTGTTTGGCTTAACGTGGAACGGTGGAAGTCACCACAAAATCCATGTGGCATACAGTTGTGGACCCCACATGAGATGGCCCCCTTGAGTGGGGACCATTGATTTGTCATGTTCACCGGACTCACCCACTACATGTTGGTGTCCAAGTTTCATATTTTGGTTACATAAAAAAATTGATGTTTCAAGATGTGCTTACATGGTGAGTTATGTAACCAAATTTTTTCGATGTTTATGATTTTTTTCAATTGTTTATGAGTTTCGATATCAATTATTATAAAAGTTATTCATAATTGCCAATCTATTCTAATATCAAGCACCTATGAAAATTATATATTGTTAAATTTAAATAATATTTTACAGATTTCATAATGAACCCGCACATAGTAAGAATCATATCCCATGAGATTTTAAAATTTAGTGATTTTTATTTGGATAAAATGAATCCCACGTGTGAATTTTACTTAATCATGCTGTTATTTATAACGAGTTCAATTTCATCTAATTATTTTTCAATAGAGACTAGAAGCTTCGTCTCGTTGACATGTCAACCATTTTAATTGAAATGAGTTTATTTTTTTCTTTTAAATAATATGAGAAATTGAAATTTCAAGTTATTTTAATTTTTTAAATATTCCTAAAAGCCTATAATTTTATAATATTTATATTGCAATACCACTCAGGAGTCAGGACCTGAGTTACAATTTCAACCAGGATAATTTTTCAATGAAGCAAAATTTTCAAGTGACTTGTGTATGGTATTTAAAGATTTCTATCTTCGAAGTTATGTTTTTAAAGTCTTAAAAGGTAGGAGGTGTGGCCCGAATATAATTGATTCCCTAAGTTAAAGTTTTCTTCAAATTAGATACTTACTTCAGGATGAGGCTATCTAAATAGATTCCCTAATATGCTATATATATACAGTTGTAATCTAATAGGGAAATTCTTCTTGATGCTTATCTGTAGGATTCTCCAATGCACTCTGTCATATGAAGTTACCATCTAATTGAAATCTTATGATATTTTTTTTCTCTTTGTCAACATTGTATGCGTTATAGCCACTATTATCGTATTTTTTACATTTTTGTGCTTTACTATGAGGATAAAAAATTCATTGGTAAGCGACTAATTCACGGAATTAGATTGGTGTGAGTAAATAATTAAATTCATTAGTTCTACTTTGAGTCTCACAAATCAAAATTTACAAGGAGGTCTCATGAGAAAAACTAGTTTTTTGAGACTTTTGTGAGAAGGCTAAGGCCACCTGGACTCAAAATAAGTGGGTGTTTCGAAAGGCTTTGTCATTTATATAATTTATATGGAATTTCATTTTAATTAGAGAAGAGAAGTTATATTTTTTTAAAGGTCTTCGAATATTTATATTTATCTAATTATATAAATTAATAAGATCAGATTCTTTGATTTTACAAATCAAATTGTGTCATAATTCATCAAATTTTGTCATATTCAATATGAATGTAAAATATAGAAATAGGGAGATGTGAGAGAGGAATTGGATGAAGCAGAGATTGGTTGTTGGTCACTGTAGTGAGAAAGATAAGACTCACAACTGGTGTGAGGATGAGTCACTTCTCACTTTCACACAGAGATTGGTTGTTGGTCGGTGCAATCAGAGAGTTTGGTATATTTATAGGTTTGTGAAGATGACAAGAATTGGCCAGATATGGTGCACAACTGAACAACTCAGAGGATTTGTACAGTGAATATAGTAGGCTGAGAATGGATACTTTGAAAATGGATATTATTTAGCTTAGTACGAATTGACTTGTACTCGACTGAGATGATTGGCTAAATTAAATGAATTAGGTAACTTAAGATAGGTAATTCTCAAAACACGTGGGCAGCCTAATTTATTTGAGACAACTTTGTCAGTTCAAGAAGATTAAATTAAAAACTCAAATTATGATTGTTCTATGCATGGAATCTTCTTCTCCTTCTACTTTAGTGCTTGTATAGTTGTATTCATTTATTCGATTACAAAAAGCATAGCAGTCCATAGTCCATATCCGGCTCTCAAAAAGTTTGACAAATGATAATGGGGCTAATGCAAAACTTCAAAGTCCACGGTGCATGGTGCACCAAACTTGACTACTAGTCCAAGACTAACCATTTCTTTCGTCTGTTCTAGGTTTTACTTTAAAATGAGTGACTGAGTGTGACTGACTCGCTTTTTAATTTTTCTGAGTTGTAACAAGCTGCTCTTCTGGTGGAGCCTCTCTTAAATCTCATGTACGTCTCAACTAAGATGAACCCCACTCGTTGCGTATTCTTTTCTAAGATAAAGAAAAATAAGAATATTTTTGAATAAACCTCCTCTCACCTCCTCCAATTTTTACTCTTTCAAGTTTGTCAACAACAATTTAACCCCTCTCAAAGTCTAAAATCGCATAACATGTGTGATGCAATCAACATTTATGATCAAGTAGAAGAGATTGCACTAAAACCATTAAAATGCTTAAATAAAGCATGAGAAAAGGGAGGTAAATACAGATTAAAGACTTAAATCAGAGTTTTTTAGGATTTAAAGCACATTTTGTCTATTTTTGTACATTTAAATAAGCATGACTCTTTTTTTCTTTTTCACAATATACTCCACAATTTAATATTTTTGTATCTACCGGCGATGAAGTAAAGAGTGTTTTCAATATTTTTATTATAATTAAAATTGCATTTGGAATAGATGTTTAATGGCCCAAGCGATCTACGAGGCTTTCTCCTCTATCTATATAATATAAATATCGATGAATGGCTCATGACTAAGGCTTTTTTTTTTTTTTTTTTGTTTTAGAAATAATAATTGAAGATTCTAAATATAGTAATTAGGAGAAAATCTATACATACTAAAATATTTTGATGTTTGACTGACTTGGACAGAGAGAGATTTAGAGTGTAAAAGATGAAAAAATATTAGAAGCTATTCTTAAATGAAGTTAGGGATTGGAGAGATAGAGATCCACTTCCATAGAATCCTAAATGACTCAAAATCTCCTGATTTTATTATAAGAATTTTTTTTAGAAATGCTTATATTGAAATAATTGATTCTTTAAATGTTAAAATTCTAATATTTAGAAATTTAGATGAAGTAATTGCACAATGGAAATTCAGATAATTAAATTTCTTTTTGTGTTTATATCTTGTTTTGGGTAGGGTGCAACGACTTTGAATCCATCAATTCCAATGGGTATTTTCCATTTTTGCCGTCTTTCAATATTATTAGAAGGTTGAGTTTCTGTTGAGGGGACCCTTACCACTTACTACTTACTATACTTACTTAGGAGACTCTTTGAATTGAGCCAATGTCTCGAAATGAAAGAAAACGCTCTAAATCTCGTAAAATCCCAAAATTTAGCCCAACCACCCATCTCAATTTTACTCATCAAAACTAAATTTTTATTACAACATTTCTTTTCATTTGATCTCATGTTCACACAACAGACTACTATCAAGTATGAAGTATGAACCTATCTGTTCTAATGACTTTTTCTTCATTGTTGGATGGCTAATCTTTATTGAGTTTATATCTATAATTTTTTTCTCATCTCATCCTCATTATTATTCTATAAATTTAAAATAGTATATGATTTGAACTCATTTCAAAGTACGTTTACAGTTGGATTAATTTAAGCTTTATTAATAATTGAACATTTTAATCTTAAAAGTTATATTTAAATTAAAATTTATCAAAACTAATTGATGCTCAATATCTGTTACAGAATTAAATTCACAAGGCATGATTTCTGTAGTCTTCTGACCACTATAATTTAAACCTAATGACCATCAGTTGTGTGGTTAACCACTTGAGCTATAATGATCAAATGCCATTTTTGTCAGCTATGCAAACAGGCCAAAACGTTACAATAAGTCTTCAACTTTAAAAAATAAAAAGATTGATTTACAAATCCAAATTCATCCAAATGCATCAGCGTTTACGGCACAATAATTAAGAATTAAAAGTCCCCTAATTTAATATGTCATTTTTCTGTCAAAATTGACCAGCACCTTAGAAGTAAAAACATTGACCCTTGATAGTGATTATGCATTGTAATATTATGATTGGCCTTTACTTAACATTTTAAAAAGAAATCAATGGTGGTGTCTGTCCGGTGATGACCACTGCCGTTTAACTTCGAATTATACTTCAAAACTTTAGACTTTTTAGTATCCGCGTATTCATGTTCGAGAAAGAATAAGTACTTACGGATAAGTGTGATAGAAAATTTTCAAAAAAAGTGGCAGATTGTTAAAGAGTGATGTGTTTGACAGACTTGGTAACCTCCCTGGTGTAAAGTCAAGACAATTGAATTTTAAACCATGACTGTAATTTAAAAAAAAAAAAAAATCAGAGAAGATGGTAGAGCAATTGTACATAGCGAACTGGTTGGGTTGACCCGCAACCTTCTCCCTTTAATCAGAGTTCCATTGAAGCCTAGGATAGCCTTCTCGGCCTGCTTATCATTCTCCATCCTTACAAATTCAAACACTCTTCTAATGCCTCCACTTCTTTTTTGGGAATGAAGACGTGCCTTACCCATCCCCACTTTCGAAATAGCCCTTGCTGGCTGCAGCCAGCTCCGAAAAGTTAGCAATCAAGATAGTGGTTGGAGTGCTTTGCTCATTTTGCATGAGTTTTTAAACAAGACGGTTTCTCAACTTATTTCTACAAACAATTTATCAAAATTCATTTACTTTAAATTTTATGAACTTCGGGATTGATTTTAGGTGAAAAGGGTATAATTTTGGCTTAAAAATTATACTCAAAGAATTAAGAAGGAATGCCATTTTTTCTTAATTCTTTGGATACGATTTTGAAGTCTAAAACTATACCCTTTTCACTTAAAATCAGTCGTGGAATTTATAAAATTTAGAGTAGATGAATTTTGATACCTTATTTGTAAAAATCAGTCGAGAAATGACCTATTTTGAAAATCCCTCTCCACAATTCAGACAATTCTTAGAATCGTCTGACCGAAATTCTCTCCACAATGTTCAATCGGACGATTCCATTTTACATGGAATTGTTCGATCGGACGCTAATACACGGGAGGTTCTATCGAACTATCAAAACGTGAAAAGGCAAAAATATAATTTCCACTATAAAATTAAAATCAAATGTTACATAAAGAGATGGTGTCTGTATAGACAGCCTTTTGTTTTTTAGTTGGAAGCTTCTCTTTCCTAGCAACAACCTTCTCCCTTTTATGCGTATCCTTCTCCGTCCTTACAAATTCAAACACTCTTCTAATGCCTCCACTTCTTTTTTGGGAATGAAGACGTGCCTTACCCATCCTCACTTTTCGAAAAGTTAGCAATCAAGATAGTGGTTGGAGTGCTTTCTGTCCAAGACTACTTCTTCCTCCTCAATCCACCCCTCCTCCACCTTTTGTCCGTTGGTCCTCCTATTTGTCTCCCTCATCGTCACCGGCTCTCCCTGATTGCAAGTTTTCCTTTCCTTTCTTCACCGTTGCTCTAGCCTTGAGAGGTTCTCATAAGACTTTCATACAAATTTTGGTATGTGGAGTGATCTATTTCTCCCCTCATATACGTCTGTCCTCTGTGAATTGAATCCGTTGATACCGACTCAAATTTTAAAGTTTATTAATCTAATTCTATGAAATAACGTTGCTTAAGAAACTAAAGAAAAATAACATTTGATTTATTGATGGACGAGGCATCTCTCTCTCTGTCTCTCCTTGAGCTGCCTCTCAAATTTGCAGAGACTTGTTTTTAGATTTGATTATTTTTATTTAAATATTAGATTATTAGCTTAAGGAATGAAAGGAGTTGAGGGTTCCCACGAAGTTGATGTTAGATGGCGTTGTTTCCCTCAGTGGGCGGTGGCGTGTTAATGATGAAGCAAATAATGAAATGAAAGTTGGCGGATCTTGTAAGAAGAGAAGCCATGCCAGGTAGGCGGAAACAACTAAGCCACTCTAGCACATGATTGAAATTTAATCGGGGTTTGGCCAAAATTTCAATAAATTTTAGTTGGAGAATATACATCCTTTCAGCCTCCAAAGAATGATAGCCTTATTTTAAACAATTGTCATAAATAATTGATAAGAATACTAACTCTAGAGATCTATAAGTATAAACTAAAGCCAACCGCGCTTACGTCTTATCTCATATTCCTAAAAAGAGTTATTGATGAACGCTATAAAATGACCATTTTACCTTCACTTATTGGACCAATTAGCCCTTATTTTTGTATATATATTAGATGTATTTAATGTTATTTTCAGTTTTGTACAGAAAAATGGAGAAATAAGAATTGGATTTCTGATGATTATTTCACCATTTTAGGAGTTCAATTGTAAATTGGCAGATCTAGATCCAGTTATGAGAATCCGAATTTGTCCAATAATTTTTAGAATAATGGTGGATTAATTATTGAATTCCGGAAGAATGATGCTGAAGTTTGAAGAATGAAGCCCGAAGACTGCAAGTCCATGAGCTAGAATGTCAATCCATTGAGCCAGGCTAGGTGATCCATTTGTACTCTGCAAAGTGAGCCAGGCCAGTGTCTAAGTTGAAGTCAAGCCCAGCAGGCCAAGCCTCAACAAAGGCCCAAGTCCTTAAGCTCAAGTTCAAGATCTAATGGAGGTCCATGTGCTCATTTATAAGTCCAAAACTCAAATCCATAGCTCATTCACGCTCAAGCCTTTTCCCTTTCCTTGTCAATCCACACCATCCAATCTCCTCTCCATACAAACTCAACCATTCATCTTCATCCATCAATCCTAACCATCCATCTCATCTCATTAATCGTAGGAAACCCTAGATCCACCTACCATATCCAATCCATACATGCATTATCTTAGATCTTGTCCATCAAATCCACCTATCATATAAGTTGACCTTAGAATCTCATTCATTCATAAATCATCTCATCAATTTCATAATTAATTTTAGTAATCCATTTGCTAACCATTAGATCTTAGGACATTTCATCACAACCATCTATCTCATACATGCATTTTAGGTAAAACCCTAGAGCCTCCATGCTAATCCATCCCATAAATTACTTTGCATTTAATCTAGGTCATTCATCATATCATCTATCCATCTCAACGTTTAAATCATAACCCTCCATTAGATGCCTCATCATTCCTATATTTTATTTCATCTAAACAACTTTAGAGCCATTAGATCTTAACCCAAAGTAATCATAACCATCCATTCATTTAAAACCCTAAGATTAAGAATAAAGCCAAAATCCCATCTAGGTTCATGTAAAAAACCCGAGATATCTCGGCCGATACACACAATATCGGCCAAGACTTATACCCCTACCTGCATAACACTGTGCATGAGTTTAGGCCCATTAGTTCGATGATGATGGATTTTTATCTAACCACAATTACCATGTATCAAAATTCAAAATAAACCAACGAAAGTATATCACGGTGCAAACTAATAATGTAATGTAAATTTTAATCTCAATTACTTTGGCATCAAATACGTTGTGCTATTCAATCTTGTTGTAGATGAATGTGGAATTAACCAATCTTAGAAAATAAAAGAGGCAAATTTATATTTTTCATGTCCTTATGTATGTAGACGTCAAAAGCAATTGGGGTTGGGCATGAGATGTAGGCTCAAAGAATGAAGAAACCTTCTCTATCTGCTTCACTTGTGCCAAACCAGAAAAGTAAAGTATTAGAATTTAGAGGTGGACTAAGCCCCCAACTAAAATAGGCTTCGTATTAACCAAATTGGGATTGCGCCAAAATCTGATCTGAAATTAAGCCGGCCCTGCTCCAACCCTTCAAATACTTGACATAATATAATTTTGTGAACTGGAGCCTGAATTGGACCGAAAATAAACTGGCCTTCCATGTTTTCAGCATGCTGGATCTTCTTCAATCTTTTCTTGGTTGAGTTTGAGCTCAATTTGAGCTTCATTCTTAACTCCTTGTTTTCAGCAGAACAGGTCGATTTCAAGACATTGTTTTCATACATTTGTAATATTGAGGGATCCATCGAACACGCTAAACCTTTTTTAAAAAAAAAAAAATTGAATAAGAAAAAAATCTAAATAATTAGATTTAAACTCCATTTGTATAAATTTTGTTTCTCATTTTTTATATTATTGAATTTAATGACTACCACTGTACCAGTAGTCAAGGCCAAACCTAGATATCATATAGCAAGGATTCTCCTCATGCAGATACGAAACAAATACTCCAGACAGGCAGACACAGTAATAATAATGGCAAATCACTCTCTCCAATGCCTCCACGTCTTCCCATTCTCTACACATATATTATTTATTCTCTTCGTTGACTCTTCCTGTTCTTTCTCTTTCCACCATTTCCAATAGTAAACCAAATTAGAAATGAAATTGATGAAAACAGCCAAAAACAAACCCACAATCCATTGCCACCATTTCCTCCCATTATTCTAATAATTATTATTAATTAATTAATACATCAAAGCAGGCAAAAGCCAAATTCATCGCTGCACGACCAGATTCATAAAAATAGAGAGACCACTAAAGAAGTAATAACAAAAGGTGAGGACAATAAGACAAAAAGATAAGACTAAAATAACGAAAAGAAGGGTGGTAGTTCTTGTTCGTTGGGCCAAGTCCACGCAAATAAGGGGTCCCCCTCCCCCCTTTTCCTTTTCACCGACCACCTTATTTCCGTAGACTTAAACCATCCCATGACTTCTCCTAATACTGCTGCAATTAAAGTTTAAAAAAGATTCAGTCGAGTGGACTGAAGAGTGAACTCGAACAGGAGCTGACTCATTTGGATTTTTTTTTTAGTTTTGAAACTGTGATTGCAACTCACAGCACCCGTTCCCTCCTCATTAGACATCCGTCCGACGTCACGGCTTTGAAACGGAAGCTGCGTCCTTGACGGACGGATCCCCTCCGTTACCGATGGCGGACTGCACCGTTAAAACGGACATGCTAGGTGATGACGGGGCATCAGCCATGAGAGGGTTGTGGGGCCTGGAGTGACACGTGGCAGTGGAGATAGCCGTTGCTAGGGAGATGGGCATGAGGCAGAGGCCCTTTCCCTGTAGGTATTGCATTGCGGAACCCATGTCCTCTTCCATTAGCCTCGCCACTTGCTGCTCTGCCGCCGTTATGCTGTCGTTTGATCCCGTCTGCGTTCCATTGCCGCTCCGACCAATTCCACCACTTGCCTGGATGGAACACCACTGTCAATCAACTACCCAAACTAGGAATGTAAATCGGGTTGGATGCGGGTCAGATTAGACACCCCAACCATTCACATTCACATGTATTTTGAATATGGGTCCATTCTCTAAAATTAAGATAGGCTGAAAATTTACCTATATAGGTGTAGTTCAACTGAATGCCTCCCGCCTCAGGAAGCGGGAGGTTATGGATTCGAACCCTCATGACCTAACCTTAGTGTGCCCTAAAGATAGTGGCCTCACCCGTAGGAGTTTTACCTGGATATCCCGCGGTTTCCCATACGTAAATTCAAAAAAAAAAAAAAACCATTTTATAATGTAGGAAGTAAATGAAACCTGTTTCCCAACCCATCCATAAGGAAGAGAATCAGAGATAACAAGCCCCCGTATATATGGGCCCTTAGCTATTAGGGGGCTATCCAGTGATCAGGTCAGCTTTAGTCCATCAAGAATCGAACACGTATCAATTTCATCGTGTATGTGTCAATAGCTATGATAAAAAAAGAAGGAAGACAATTGAAACAAGTTAGTGTATATATAGAACAAAGACTTTATTGTTGATGAGAATGATTGTATAAATGTTTTTGTTACATTATACAATACTCTCTCTGTCCTAAATTAGTTGTCTTATATGGATTTTAGAATTCTCCCAAAATAGTTGTCTCATTTATATTGAAGTAGTATAAAGTGTGTTGAAAATAGATGAAATCACATGGAGTACTAGTCTTACATAGAGAGTTTTTAAAAAATACAAATACTTCAAATGAGACAACTAAAATGAGACGGAAAGAATATTATTTTACATCTGCAAAAGGTCTAAATCGATCCATTATGAAATATGAATTTGGTGTAAGTGGATCCTGACTACAAAGTATGTCCTCCATATTTCAATAGCCTATAAAATAAAATGATGTCCTCATCAATCATCATTGATCGTGTTATGTACTCAAGTCATAGAGTGCTTCACTAAAACATATGTTAGCTGTCGGCACAAGTTTAATTTCCAAGTAGCATTCACTAAAACATATGTTAGCTGTCGGCACAAGTTTAATTTCCAAGTAGCATTAGTTTCAAACTTGTCCAATGAATAGGGCTGCCTACACTTCAATCTTTCTAATAAACAAGTATACATAATTTAAAAAGATGAGTGATTGACTCAACATATACAAATAAGGGTTCAAACCATTATTTAGAAGATAGAGACTAAGGTGTTCACATTTCTTAGAGCACCTAATGACTCTTTAAGACATGTGCAAACCTCCCTCATATAAAAAGGAAATTAAAGTATAAAAATATTTCTAACTTAATTTGATTTATATTTTAGCTATCATAAAAAGCTTCACTCAGATCTCATCATTCTATCCTTTAACTTTTTAATCTTTTAATAAATAAATAACTTATATTAGTTGAAAAAATTAAAAGGAAAAATAACCCATTAGTTTATTCACTTTTGTATTTTATACATCCCATCGAACTATAAAAAATAAACTTATTTGCAGCACAACATCAATAGAAAAATCTAGCTAGTACAACTAAATTTTAAAGAGTTCACTTTGTGAACCAAAATATTTGTAATTGCATTTTAATTTAAATTTCTAGAAAAATAATTACTGAACATTTTCTATTTTTCTAATATTTAGAAACACCTTAAAATCTTTACAACTTTCTAAATAACCAAAAGTATTGCCCAAGACTTGTATGACTCCCAATGCATTAAAAACTTTTGACTCCATATTGGGAGTGGAGTTTTAAAATCATAATTATAGTAATTAGTAAATGCAAGTAAGAATGCAAGGGGGTAGAGAAGAGAGATTATTTTATGAGGAGGAGAAAGAAAGAAAAAAAAAGAAAGGCGAAGGTGGTACAGTACCTCAGAGGAAATGTCAGCCACGAGGGGAGCAACAGCTGCAGCTCCACCAAGTCTGCTCATGCTCAGAACCTGGACGGACGGATGGATTAACAGTCAGTCACCACACTCATGTCATATCATAATAGAATTGGAATTGGAATTGGAATTGTACTGATTCTTTCTGTCTCTTCTTCTTTTCCTCCTCTTCTTTTTTTTAATCACTTCTCATCAATCCATTAAACGAAGGAGAAGTGAAGAAGGAGGGAATATTAATTTATTACCTTGACTTGGAGCTGCAAGAATTTCACGTAGTCTATGATCTCGTCCAGCATTGAAGCCTTGTCCGTCTGTCATTCCCATTCCAGATATGGAGGAAAAAAAAAAATCACTTTTATCATTTTCATTTTATGGGTAAAACTGTATATTAAATTTTCTTTTATTTTTTTAATCATAAATTGAAAGGTTCAGTCAAACTCAAGATGTATATATTTTTATAAAAAATGCATAAACACGAAACACAAAATTAACGAAATAAAAATTTATTAATTCATGAAGAATAGATCTGTGTACCTTGTTTGCATTGGGCACCAGCTCTTGTAGAGCCTTCATTCTCTCAGCAATTCTCTCCCTCCTCAACTGTCAGAAGATAAATAGAAAAGGCAAATCCAACCCAATAATAATAAAACCTCTAACTAAAAAAATCACCTATTACGAAAGATACAAATATTCTACCATGAGTTCATAGGCTAAATATTAAGTAGAAAATGTATTTATTCTTTTTAAAAAGTAAATGTTGGTGAGCCATTTTTTATTAAAAAGTAATAAAAATGTCTCTTTTTATTAAAGATATAACTCTTTAGATTAATATACTGATCATTCTATTCAATCCTTGAAATAAATATATAAACTTTAAGTAAAATGTACCCTTCTAAGAAAATAAATTCTTTTATATTTTTCAAAAACTACATTTTAATCAAATTCCTTAAAATAAAATGAACTTAGATTTTAAAAAAATTACTGTAATGAAGTTGCGTAGCTTACTCTCTCTGCAATGCTATGCGGATCTGTAGCTTGACCTCTCCTTGCCCGGACTTTTGGCCTTGCTGGAACTGCACCACTTCCGGCGGGAGCACTGCCTGGATTCGTGGAAATGGACCCCGTCTGAGACCACAATTATCCAAAGAGCAGCAAAAAGAAAAAAAAATACCGAAAGTGTTAACCTTTTTTTATGCTGAATCCCGTTATAAAAGAGAAAATAATAGAATTTTACTGATAGCACTCAATTTAGAATTAAAAATAAACCCGAGTTGTTTTTGCACCTGAGGATGATGGAATTGCTGCTGTTGAGATGCTTGCGCCGGGCGTGGCAGAGATCCGGCGAGCCCATTGTAGAGACCTTGAATGGGACCTTCCCCGTTCTAAATTCAAATTAAGTAAAAAAACATTTTTAATTGTTCTAAATGAAAGTAATTAAGCATTTGAATATTAAAAACAGCATACTAAGGAAAAAAAAAACCATAAAAAACAAATTACAACAGGAGGAGAAACGTTATAAATGTAGACTTCACTGAAAATTAATTCTCTAATTCAGAGTAACTCAATTCGTCGCAAATAATTTTCAGTAGAACGGCGTAAATGTAGGGCTTCGCCGTTCTAACATTAAATTATTTTTTTTAATGAAGATAATTAAGCATTTGAATATTTATAAAAATAACAAATCAGCGAAAGAACTGTAAAAACAAAAAATAATTAATACAGTAGAAAAATATGTTATATTTTTCGAAAAGAAGTTTGTCTCGAGGAAAGAGAGAGACAAGAAGAGAAGCGACGACTTACGAGATTGGGAGATTTGAAAGAAGAGGGGACATCTGGAAGACGAGAATCGGTCCCGTCGGCGGCGCCACCTAAGGTTAGAGGAAAGGGAAGAAGCCCAGACAGGGACTGCTGAGATCTTGCACCGGGATGACTTTGAGAACTCCCACTGAGCTGCTGCTGCCGGAGGCGAGAAGCGAGAAGGGAGGAGGAATCCTCGAAGGGAGGGAAATGGGGATTTTCCGGCTGGTCTCTGGATGGGTCTTTGAAGAGCTTCTGTATAGCGGCGGTGGTGGTGGTTGTGTCGTTGCCGTTTGTGTAAGGGGGTGGCTTTGGGTGGAGTTGCGGCCATGAAGGGAGGTTAGAGAGCATTTGATCCAGAAAATCGTCATGGGTAGACGGGTTAGTGAATTGTGAAGGCAGTTGGTGTGGATTTTGGTGGTTGTTTTGGAGCTCTTGGAGTGGGGGTGTTTGCCCTTGCATTTCTCTATCCCTTCGATGACAACTGCAAGAAGAAGATAAATAAGGAGGAGAAGCAGCAGCAGAAGGAGAGAGAGAGAGAGAGAGGGGTTTGAGATTTGTGAGAAGAGAGGACTAAAGAGAAAGGAGATGAGCATTAAGCCACTTCTTATTTTGTTATTATTATTACTTTGGTTAGTTTACTTTAAACACCCTATCAATGTGTAGGATTACATTCAAGTCCCAAAAGAGGAAAAAAAAAAGTTGAAATCACAATTTTTTGTCTGCACTAGAGTTCTGTTATGCATTGGATAAGAAATGTTTTAAATTAATCAAATAATAAAAAAAAATAAAATTGTGTAATTTTTAGGTGCTTCACTTTCAAAGATTTTAATCCATTGACTAATTTAAAAGCCTTCCCTATCTTTTACATATCACTGTAAAAGTAATTAAATTGCTGTATTTTTAGTGAATGAGGAAGGTGTAATTAACAGCTTTATATTTTTATACTTGTAATTTTAGTCCAATGTTATTGGTTAAAAAGTGATATATATTCATAATTTAATCTTTTGATTTAAAAGAATTTGATAATACACATTTATAATCTCATTATTTGATATAGTAAAAGCTTTTCAAAAAAATTCTATCCAATTTCCCTTCATGTTAAAATTAGTACATCTCTTATAGTATATTATTTATATAGTTTATACAATTTTTTGTTTTAACTTTTAATTTACCCACAAAGAAGAAAGTTGAGAGAAGAATGAACTCCCCAATATTCATATCATTTCATACAAATTTCTAAATTAACTTGTCACAAGACCTTAAGATCATTGTTTGAGACCGTATACACAATTACACATACATAATGGCCCAATTTTTAGATTAATACATATCATAAACATTGATTAGTCTTTAAGCGTAAATGAGTTAAGATGAAAATATGATATTCAATCAAAAGAACATCTATTTTCAGGAATTCAGATTTGTAACCCAACACAGGTGTGAATTTAAATAAAAATCAGAATTATGAATGAAATATAAATTATATTAAATTAGTTGGACCCATATGTGCACGCGTGCCAACTTCACTAGTTCAGCCATTTGAAAAAAAGCTCGTCGTTATGATATTTCTTGTCTCCCCGCCAACAAAATCCTACCTCAAAAATACAAATAAATAAAAGAACAGCTAAAATATTATATTACATGACAATATGATTTCAAATTGTTGGCTCTTTTCATATCTTGAAAGTTTATTTTGATCTGCTTTGCTAGTTTAGGCTTGGGAGATCAAGCAAGGAAATGATAACTTAAAAATGTTAGCACCAAAAGAATGACAAAGAGCTTTGTAAATGCAAAGTTTGATTATGCTAGAAAGCTGGGAAGAATTCGTATCTTATTCAAACATTAACTATGGCCATTAAATAACCTTACATCAAACCAGGAATGGAAATAACAACCCACCACTTTACAAGACCTAGAATCGTGGTTCATGACTAAGTCTTAAACAACCTTGTCCCTCAAGTATAGGAGGGTTGTCAGCATAACTTGGAATAAGCCCTAAAAACAAGGAACCCTATCCCCAACAGCTAGGAAATCCCAATAACTTCATCATTCTCCCTTAAACTAAATACCATTGACATTCAGTTTATTCGTGGGTATTCGCAGACAAACATTAAACTTCGCAGCTTCAGAAATGCTTCAAGCTTCAATGGTTTGGTCATGATGTCTGCAATTTGCTCCTGGGTAGAACACTTTAACAGCTCCACTACTTCATCTTTGACCAAATCTCGAAGAAAATGAAAGCGTACATCTATGTGCTTGCTCCTACCATGCATCACTGGATTCTTCGAGAGCTTGATGGCTGAGACGTTGTCGCAGTATACCACCGTAGGATTAGTTTGCACTTAATTCAAACTTTTCAAAATTCTTCTTAACTATACAACTTGGCACGCACTTGAAGCTGCAGCAATGAACTCCGCTTCGGTGGTGGAAAGAGTAACCACTGGCTGCTTCTTTGAGGACCACGATACTGCACCTGAATTCATAAAAACATAACCTGAAGTGCTCTTTTTGTCATCCTGATCACCAGCATAATCACTGTCCGTGTAGCCAATGAACTCTTCATCTCCTCCCTTCTTGTAGAACACCCCAAAACCATCTGTGCCCTTCACATACCTTAGAATCCTTTTTGTTGCCAACAAATGAGACTCAATGGGACGCTCCATGTATCTACTAATTAAGCTCACACTAAACATTAGATCAGGGCGTGTGGCAGTTAAATACATGATGTTTCCCACCATCTGCTTGTAAAGAGTGCCATCGACTCCCACTCCTTCTTCATCCCATGTGAGTTTAAATCCAGGAACCACTAGATTATGCACTGAGTTGCACTGATCCATGTTGAATCTCTCCAACACTTCTTCAGCGTACTTCCGTTGGCTGATAAAAATGCCATCTGTTTTTTGCACCACTTCAATACCAAGGAAGTACCTCATTTTGCCGAGATCGGTCATATCAAATTCCACCATCATGGGCTCCTTGAATTGCTCGAACATAACCTCATCATTCCCAGTAAAATAAGGTCATCAACATAAAGACATACAATCAAAATTTTACCTCCATCCGCAATCTTAGTAAACAAAGTATGCTCGTAAAGGCATTTGTTGAAGCCTTCCTTGATGAAGTATGACTCTATGCGATTGTACCAGGCTCGTGGAGCCTGTTTGAGTCCATACAACGCCTTTTTGAGACGATACACCTTGGATTTCTTCCCCTTCTGTTCATAACTAGGTGGCTGATCAACAAAAACTTCTTCATTAATCTCTCCATGCAGAAACGCTGATTTCACGTCGAGTTGGTAGATCATCCAATCCTTTTGTGCAGCAAGTGAAATAACTACTCGAATTGTATCCAAGCGGGCCATTGGTGCGAACACTTCAGCGTAATCCACCTCATATCGTTGACAATATCCCTTAACAACTAGCCAAGCCTTGTACTTGTCCACTTCCCCATTCTCATTGAGCTTTGTCTTGAAAACCCACTTTACTCCAATGGTTTTTTCCCCCTGATGGAAGATCCGTTAGTACCCACGTATCACTCCTTTCTATTGCTTCAATTTCCTGATTCACTGTTTGCCTCCATCTTTCACTTTTCACAGCATCATCATATGTAGTGGGATCACTGTCAATAAACAAGGCTAGATGAGCCAAGTTCACACTTTCTTCATCAGAGAGTCATGTACCAGTTTCATAGTCTCTCATCCAAGTCGGTGGCCTTCGTGTTTGTCCTTCGCGAGATGGACTGTCTTCATTTGTGGTATCTCCTCCTTCTAATGAGTCACTGCTATTAGACTCATTGTTTCCCATGTCTTCACTAGCTTTGGCCCCTCTCCATTTCCTTCATCTTTTGCGTCTGTTTCTTCGTCTGATTCCCATTCAAGATTAGCCAAAATGGCCTGCTTGTGACTGTCATCCCACTTCCATTGTTGATCTTCTTCAAATACCACATCTAGGCTTACAATAATTTTTTGTGAAATAGGATCAAACAGCCTATAAGCTTTAGATTCTTCACTTACACCTAGCAATATGCATTTAAGACTTTTGGCATCAAGCTTTATTTTTTGTTGTCAGGTACATGAACATGGGATATGCATCCAAAGATTTTGAAATGATCTACTGATGGTTTGCGCCCACTCCTAAGCTTCTTCAGGTATTTTGCTCTTCACGACAAGGGTTGGACTTCGATACAACACATGCACTGTCCAGTAGACTGCTTCAAGCCAGAAAGTTTTAGGAATTTGTTTTTCTGATAACATGCCTTGTACCATATTCATAATGGTTCGATTCTTCCTCTCAGCGACACCGTTTTGCTGAGGAGTATAGGCAGTCATCAATTGCCTTTGAATTCCATTCTCATTACAGAAACTTATGAATTCGTGTGATGTGAATTCACCCCCACGATCTGTTCTAAGACTCCCTATGAATGCACCGGTTTCCTTCTCAACCCTGGCTTTCTAAGTTTTGAATATGGCAAACGCTTATGATTTTTCAACCAGAAAATAAACCCAAGTTTTTCAACTGAAATCATCAATAAAGGTGATGAGATACCTCTTCTTGCTATTCGAAATTGGATTTATCGGGCCACATATGTTAGCATTTATCAACTGAAGAATCTTGGAGGCTCTCCATATGCTTTCCTTTGGAAAGGGATTACGGTGTTGTTTTCCCACGAGGCAGTCTTTGCACACTTTCTGAGAAGCTTTGAACTTTGGTAACCCTTCAACCATGTTCTTTTGTTGAAGCACTTTGAGTCCATTCCAGCTAAGATGCCCATATAGACAATGCCAAAGATCTGCTTGATCTGTGGTTTTCATAGAGAGACACTTTTGTTCCTTTGGTGGGCAGCGAGCAAGCACAACAAACATCCTATTATACGTCATTTCAGTTTCCATGATTAGACCTTTCCTTGGATGAAAGATCTTACATTTTCCATATTGTATGAGCACTGCGAGTCCCTTTTCTTGCAGTTGGCCTATGCTGAGCAGGTTGTTCTTTAAATCTAGTACTAAAAAGACTTCTATAATCACATGCACGATCCCATTCACCTCCATTCGAACCTTGCCCTTGCCTTGTACAGTGAGACTAGAGTCATTTCCCAGCTTCACTAACTCTCTGAAGTTGTTATCCAACTCGATAAATATTTCCCTTCTGCCACACATATGGTTGCTACACCTAGAGTCAAGGAACCAGATATACTCCATCTCAGCCTCCTTAAAATCCACCTGTGCCATCAACAACATCTCTTCTTTTGTTTCTGCATAGTTTGCCTTTGGATCCCTTTCTCTCTTAGGGCACTCCCATTTACAATGCCACAACTCATGACAGTTATAACATTCTAGGATAGATTTGTCGAACCCAAATCTATCCCTTCCCCTTCCTCTTCCACGATAGGTGCCTCGGCCTCCACTTCTTCCTCCAAGCTGAGCTCCAGACGTCACTTGAAGTGCTTGTTCATCCACAACATGCCGGCTGATTCTCTGTTCGTGCACCAAAAGGCTACTCTGAAGCTCGTCTATGGACAAAATATCCAAGTCATTCGACTCTTCAATTTAGCAAACAACAGAATCAAATTCTGAAGTCATAGACCTCAGAATTTTTTCAATAATCACCACTTCATCCATTCTTTCTCCGTGAATCCTCATCTTATTAGTTATGATGAGCGTCCTTCCAAAATAATCATTGACAGATTCCCCAACCTTGATGTGCAGCACTTCAAACTCTTTACAAAGAGCTTGCAGTTGGGCACGCTTGACACGTGTCGTTCCCTGATATTTCTGCATCAAAGAATCCCATATATCCTTTGCAGTATCCTTTTTCAAAATTGTCTCAAGGATCGAACTATCAATGGCCTAGAACAGGTAGTTCTTGGCCTTCAAGTCTTTAGCTTTTGATCTTCCAATGCCTTTTTTCTGCAAATCATTAAGATCAGTCCCTTCTGCTGCTGCAGTGATCCCCGTCTCCACCAAGTTCCAGTGTTCCTTGGAACGTAGAAAATTCTCTATAAGCATGCTCCAGTGATCATAGTGTCCATCAAACCTTGGAATAGCAGGTTGCACGAAGCTGTTCTCAGATGCCATGTCTCTTATTCCTTCACGCTAGTAACTGTGTTGCAGGTTTTGGTCAGGCCCCGTAACCTGGCTCGGGTACCAAATGTTAGAACCAAAAGAATGACAAAGAGCTTTGTAAATGCAAAGTTTGATTATGGTAGAAAGCTGGGAGAATTTTTATCTTATTCAAACATTAACTATGGCCATTAAATAGCCTTACATCAAACCAGGAATGGAAATAACAACCCACCACTTTACAGGACTTAGAATCGTAGTTCATGATAAAGTCTTAAACAACCTTGTCCCTCAAGTACAGGAGGGTTATTAGCATGACTTGGAATAAGCTTTAAAAATAAGGAACCCTATCCCCAATAGCTAGGAAATCTCAACAACTTCATCAAAAACCTCAGATATAAATTTTGGTTAAATTTAAAATTGTAACAAACATTTGTCTGAATACAATTTAATCATAAAACTTAGAAATGCTAAAAAAAATTGTATCAACTAAAATTTGTGAGATTTTTGTCAAGCCTTCACTCAAATTTCAAAAAAAGTAATAATTTTTATTAAGTAATTTTGGCCAACATAACTAATATAGCTTCAATGAAAAAATCCAGTCTCCATTTCATAGGGCGAAAAAATGAATTCAATGAAAAGTTGTAATTGAGCTCACAACATTTGTAATCTTTTAGATTTAGTGAAAAATATCTTTTCCTTTAAAATGATAAATTCACCTATTTAAGTCATTCAATTTTATTTTCTTTTTGGAAAATAAAGAAGATTCTTGAATCACTTAAAAATCGTCGATATCAACTTTCACTCACTTTCTGTCTGAAGACTTTATCTTAATACAAGGCTCTCTCACATTTATTTCCCTTAATCAATAATTTTCTCCGTTGTTTATCTATTTTAATTCCTCATTGTAGTTTTGCATTCTTTTTTGCTATCGCAAAATGCTGAATATATGTGGACCATATTTGGTACTGGGATATGTTGCATCAAAATTATAGTTTCTCAGCCAACATTCTTTTGATCCACCGTCCACACTCAGACAAATAGACACTGACAATGTAGGTTTAGTGGGTCACATCAATGGATGACCTACAATTCTATCTTCTCCACGAAGCCCCCACCTATGTCTTGCTCATAAAATTATAAACCCATGTTAAAGCCCTAGATGTGGATTTTATGATAATAAATTAAAAGTGGGTGGCCTTATGTGCATCTTAAACAAAATCTCTAGTGGCATATGGGTGAGGTTTAGTCGGTGAAAGAGGCAGAATTATGGTTGGTAGGACTATGTTAAGAGTGCAATAAGGATGGGAAAGAAGAAGAGGAGACAAAGATAATATTTTAAATTGGTTTAAATGATTCTATAAAGGATAGTGATTCTTTTATTGGTGTTTTATATAATTAGATATGAAATATAATTAGATATAAAAATTAAGATATTATTCATTTTACTCTTTCACTCTAGTAAATCAGTTTATTGACTGATTCACTGGATTATTGAATGGATCACTGATTTTTTTATTGTGGTATAAATCAGTTCATTGATCAGATCACTAAAATTTATCTAAATGAGACTATTTTTTTAATATAAAACAATAAATCGGATCACAGAATAACTGATCGAATCACTGAATTTTTTCTAATATTTTTGTATGATAATAAAAAAATAAAATAGACGTTACTTTAAAACTTGTATCTCTTTATACAAATAAAAATATGGAGGATTGCTATCCTTACGTGTAATGAATGGGGTAAGGTAACACCTCTGTACTCTGTAATAGAAGGGAAGAAAAGAGAACGAAAAGAAGAAGAGTGCAGAAATTTGGACCGGAGAGGAGTTGTAAGCTTTGTTTCAGAAAAGAAAAGAAGAAAAGAAAAGCAGGCTGTTCTTGTTTTGGGTGTGGACTTTGAACAAAGGTTGTTGGTATCTGTCCTTATCCTCTACCAATCACATCGCCACTTTCAGCTTATACTTTCTTTACACGCCATCCACTAAGCCCTCCCCCACCACTTTAATATTATATATTTGACCATATTTTATACATTACACTATCTGCATTTGTCCTCCCCACCCATCCCATCCCATCCCATCCCATCATCTTCTCAATCTTATTCTTACAACCACCAATGCCTTCTCTTAATTTGAATTTTGATCGTGAAGAGGAAAGGGCAAAAAAATCTAATTTCACGGATTCGGAGGTGATATATAAGCTATATTGAGGCAGAATAAAGAATAAATAGTATTCTTATTTAAACACTTTGATTAATAATTTTATAAGACAAAAAGTATAAAGTATATACTTGATGACATCTTCTATTGAATTAGCATAATTTAAATAGAGAAAAAACTGTACTTTTAATTATTAGAATGATATTAGAATATAGATTAAATTTGATAAGACTCTGACATTTGAATTATTTTCAACTATTAGGATTTAGTTACTCTCTTATTCCCAAAATGATGCATACTTGTAGACTGGATACAGTCATTTTCTTGCTTGAATGTGTGTATCTCAATTTGTTTGAGCTCCAGAAATAGATTAATTCTAAGTTTCTCGTAGAAATTCTAACTCTCATAATCTCTAGATAGTAAAGTCCATTCATTATCTCTGACTTATATTTCTACCTTTGCCATTCGGTGCTGCCACTTCTCTCACTGGTGTTGTTCTCATTTATTCTTTCCGACTAATCTTCTCCTCTCGTCGTTTTTAATGTTCGTATCTCTGTTTGAATCCCACCAATCAACCGTTGATCACATTCATCTTCTTTCCGACATGTTCCATCTTCTGCACTGGATCGATTCCAACCATCTCACCATGATGGGTTTCTTCTCGCTACTGTTACATTTCAATAAATTCAAAATTAAGTGTTCTCATTTGAGTTTGAGAGGTCCGATAAAATTAAATTATGATACGATGGTAAGTGATTTGGGTTACTTTGGTGAAGGATCCCCAAGTCAATTAATTTTTTACATTACGACTTTGACACTGTTCAACAAAATTTAGCAGTAGGAATATATCTTGAAATTCATTTTCATAAGGCCCAGTTATTTTTTTCTTTTCAAAAGAGAAAAATCATTTATACTTTATCAAAGTCCAAAAATTTAAATATCATTTGAATTTAGCAGAATCCAATTTTTCAACACTGCATACGGTCGAACTCAATCTTGATTAAAAAGATAATAAAAAAAAAAAAAATCGAATCAATAAAATTCTACATTTTCGCCAATGATTGATTATTATGAGATACATAAAGTATTGAACTAGGGAAATTTGATGACACATACTGTAGTGATGACTTGAATTTTCAGAAATTTTTATAGCACATTCAAATGTGTCATTCCAGCTGTTCACAACTCACATGAATATCCGTTTGAAAAATTAAAATTCAGAAAATAAACCCCTTACATTGTCATCAACCAAGTGGAATAATCTAATAAATCCAAATCCTCTTACAGCGTTTCCGTGAGATGTGGCTGTCACAAAATTCTGATGACCAATCATTTTTACTGTAAAACTGTCTTTCAATGATATTAATGGAGAAATATATAGTTCATCTCTTAAAAAATATAAGTAATTTCTTAATTCTTAAATGTAAAGATATATATTTTTTTTAATTTTTTGTAAAACTATTTAACTCAAAATTTAATGGATAACTTTGTAAATTTTTAATTAAAAGCATTTTTCAATCTTAAGAGATCGACCCTATATATTTCAAATGGCACCGTTTGACATCTATTTACTATGAAAACGATA
Organism: Chimonanthus salicifolius; assembly: GCA_013350335.1. NCBI lineage: Eukaryota > Viridiplantae > Streptophyta > Magnoliopsida > Laurales > Calycanthaceae > Chimonanthus > Chimonanthus salicifolius. Next base: position 68,538,213 of record CM023536.1, on the reverse strand, counting down.
CTATAAGATTACTATTCATTTTTATTTTTATAAATAGAAAATAGGAACAATTTTGATGAGGAGGATGACAATATCTATAGCAAATCTTACTCTCAAGAACTTTTTGAATCTCAAAAGTCAAATAACAAAATTTCAGATTTGAAATTCACTCAACGCAAAATAAAATGTTTTATACATGGGTATAAATTGCATCGAGCATATTACAATTCATGCAGTGAAATTAAGTCTTAAGCATCAATTAAAATTAAAAGTATTAGTTGTCTTGATACATATGTTCTTTAGAAAACAATATGTAGTATAGAGTCTATGGAGTGATATTGAATGTAGTAAAATACTAATAAAATAATGTCTCATCCTCACCATCGTTTAATCTTTTGATTATTCCTATTCCACAATTACTGCTCAAAACCTATCTTATAAAATGCTCATGTGATGTAAGTTGTGGTCGCTCTCTCTTATTCATCAATATACATTATAGAATTAAAAAGATTTTTATTATTAAGTGAAAATTTTGAAAAAGTCTTATAGGTAGAAGAAGCTCTAACTTAGTGCTGACGGGCTGGACTCAGGTTAGCTGGAATAAGTTCGTGCGACTGACGGGCTTTGACTCAAGTTAGATAAAAGACCATCGATTCAACCTAACTTTAGGTCCCAAAGTGAGACTTGAGTCGAGCCCTGTTTAATAAACGGACAGGCTTTGAATAAGTTAGATAAAAGAGCATCTAGTCCATTGGGCCTTTAGGTCCCATCATGTTATGTATTTTGTAATCTAGATAGTTAGTGTTATATAAATCGAGAATGATTCTTCTAATGCTTTACTAGTATACAAATATCATATTGAAATTGACTTTTTTGCATGGGCTTATATTCGATAATAGAATGGCTTAAGCTAGAGTAGAAACCTAACTGATGAAAAGCCCTAGACTTAGAGTTGAGAGACATAAAAACTATTACGAAAGACCCAAGCTCAACTCAATAGAATCTAGGTACAGACAGGGTAATAATTCTCGGCTGATACGCATTGTATCAGCCGAACTAGTGAATATTGGCCGATATGGCCGAGATCTCACCGATATCAGCTGATACACAGTGAAATTTAAAAAAAAAAATTTAGGAGAGAGAGAGAGAGAGATCTCGGCCTATATCCGAGATATCGGCCAAGACGCCGATATCTTGGTAATCCCCTTTTTTTTACCCTTGCCGTATAGATTGTAGAGGTGGGCCCAAAACTGAATACCCTTTAAATTAACTGGGCTGGACCTAATATGTATACGGCCTCAAAAATTATATTATGTAAAGAGTCTGAATAGCATATATTATTTTCAAGTAGCGTGAATCTTGGGAACAGGCCCAACTATGAGTCGATTGGATCTCGTGCAACTTGAGTTAGGACCAAACCCAAACTCAACTGACTCAAGTACTCAACACAAAATATGGGTTACTTCACGTGAGTCATTTTAAATATGAGCGTTAAAATTTCCTAGCAAAATGTCTTCATCACTTCTTGATTGCAAAAAGCACTTTTCTTGAGCACAAGATCTAGTTTTTTACTAAGGGTGAAAATTGAATAAGACCAATTGGAGTCCGATTCAAGCCCATTCTAATATGGGTGTGTTCCCCTCACCTATTTTAATAAATGACCGGACGCTGGTTTATAAATGGGTAGATCTGATCTAAATTCGATTACAAATGGGTAGACACAAATGAGCCAACTATTGCCACACTATATGCAACACATCGAACCACATGAGGTGTACATTCATTTAAGGAGTAGTCCTACTATATATCTCGTTAGAAAAATCTCCTTAGATAAATGGGTAAATTCAAACTGGGCCTGAAGTAAACCAAAACCAACTTAACAATTTTTTTGGAAAAGTAAACCAACTTAACATATTTAATAGACTTTATATAGACTCTAACCCTAAATCATGGGTTTAAATCTCAGTTTTCTAAAGGCTGAGATATCTTGGCTGATACGTATCGTATCGGCCAAAGGAAAAAGATATCAGCTGATATGGCCGAAATCTCGACCGATTTTTTTTTTTTTTAAATAATAATAATCAAATATCTGTTGTGGGCCCATGCCAATATCTCAGCCAATATTTATATTTTTCATTTTTAAAAAAAAAAAAACCTTCTCATTTTTTTAAAAGAATTTTTTCAAAAAAAAAAAAAGCCATCAAGGTTTTTAAAAAAAAAATTGAAGAGAGAAAAATCTCGTCTGATATATAAAATCAGCCAAAATGCCGGTTGAGCCAAATTTTCTACCCTGCCCAAAACAGAATGGTACCTAGGGCTGCAACTCGGGTCGGGCGGGCCGGGTTTTAATAAACCCAACTCACACTACATTGAACCCAACCCGACCCGACCCGAATCAAAAACCCGATTTAGTGAACCCGACCCGACCCGAGATTGTAATACCCTTAACCCAACCCGACCCAACCCTTAACCCGAAAAACCCGACCCGAGTTGCAGCCCTAACGCCATGTGCAACGAGCAATGCTATCATGGTCACAACAATTTTTTTATTTATTTTTTATAGCAACCATTTCAGCAAATAATGAGAAGAAATGCTAGATTTTTCTTGTACATGGAAATAGAAAAAATAATAATAATAACAGTAAAAAGTAAAATTGAAAAAATTAAGACAAGTTACCATGGAAAATTTACATCATTCCCTAATAAATGAAGAAGGGAAAATGAGGTGGGCCTACCGTCACTGCCGTCGCAGTCAGGGCTGCCGTACCAGGTGGCGGTGGCGGAAAACCAATGTGGGTTGGAGAGGAGGAAGAGAAGAGGGAGAAGAGGGAGAAGAGAAGGAAGAGTAAGAGGAAGGGGCCGGAGCTGTGGTAGATCTGCAACAAAAGAGTGCTGCCGACACTAGTAGCCTCTCTCCTTCTCTCTCTACAGTGAAACTCGTGAAACTCTAGTGTAGGGGGATGCTGCTAAGGGTATATTTAAATAAACAAAAGTAAAAGTACAGAGAGAGAGGAGGGAAAACGAAAAAGAGGGTGAGCCAGTGGCCCCCATTTCTTTATTTTGCTGTAAGATTGGACATAAGGATGCTGCTAAGGGTATATATAAATAAACAAAAGTACAGATAGAGAAGAGGGAAAACGAAAAAGAGGGTGAGCCAGTGGCCCCCATTTACACTTTCTATCTCGGGTCGGGTTTTCTTGGGTCGGGTCTGACCGGGTCGGGTTTTCTCGGGTCGAATCGGGTCGGGTTAAAATTTAAAAGCCTCAGCCCAACCCGACCCGAATTTCGGTCAGGTTTGTCTTTTCTCAACCCGACCCGACCCTATAACCCGACCATTGTAACCCGACCCGCATGATTTCTCGGGTCGGGTCATGCGGGTCGGGCCAAAACCCGACCCGAGTTGCAGCCCTAATGGTACCGAATAAGACCCAAGCGAACCCAACTTGGTCCAACCTGACAACCTGCCAGGTGTAGTTTATCAAAACTAAATTTAATTTGGCTCGAGCTCAGATCGACTTCAACCGGACCTTCACACCCAAATTCTTGCACCTAGAGTGTATTACAAAGGAACAATAGAAAGCTAAAACACAATACATGATGAAGCTGAGTATACAATAGATGCAACCAAAAGTGACTACTCCTCATTCCAGTGCCTAATCCAAACGTATCTCGGAAACATCTTATGTATGTGTCCCTCCCCAATTATTTGCTAACCCATAGAAAAAGAAAGAAAAATAAGATTTTTACCAAACAACACCAAGTAGCCTCATAATTAAGCTTTAACCCATGCTGTAAGACGGAGCGGGTAAGTTGATAACGACGCTCTTGATCTTGGTCATCATGTTGATGCTGTTACTAATTCCCTGAGATCCAATGCCACTGTCTCTCAATCCCTGCACAACAAACACAGACACCCTTCACTTACAAATCGCACACACATGATATTATCACTGTACCCTCTGCTCTCATATTATCAGTGTACCTGGAAAGGGAAGTGATCCGGCCCACGAGCTGGTGCTGAATTTATCTGTATTGTTCCACTCTCCATAGCATCACTGATCATCATCGCTTTGTTGATGTCTCTCGTGAACACACATCCCTGTGTTTTTAGCATGCCAATTAGCATATTCAAGTGGAAAGAAAGCATTTAATTCACATCACTTGTGTTCCCAGAAAACACGTGTGGTGTGTATACCTGGAGGCCGAAATTGCTAGCGTTGCAATGGTGGATCCCTTCTTCGACAGAGGTTATCCTGATGACTGGCAGTACAGGTCCGAAGGGTTCCTCCCATGCAATCCTCATATCAGGTCGCACATTATCCAACAGCAATGGCCAAATCAGATTGCCTTCCCTCCTGTACTCTTGACAAAAGGTTGCTCCTTTGGTCTTGGCGTCCATCACCAAACCCTCGATGAAGTTTGCCGATGATTCTGACACAACTGGAGTGATATCACAGTTCTCTTCAGGAGGTCCAACACTCAGTTTTGCTACTTTGGCATTCACTTTCTCCACAACGGCATCTGCTACCGATTCCATCACCAACACTACCTTAACTGCAGTGCACCTTTGGCCACTGTAGATGAAGCATATGAGGGAGTTAGGATATGTTCATTATCAACCTTACATTTCAGAAATGGCAACTATACCATACCAATCTAAACCATTCAAAGATGGAATCATCTATAATGAAGTAAAAATAGCCCAACAATCTCTCCCATGAGATGGGTACAACTCTGATTTTTCACTCGTTAAATGTGATCTAGTGGCTTCAAGCGACTAATTCCAGCCTACCAATGGGTGGGACATTAGCACATGCCTCATGGTGGGTGACCAGATGAATGATTTAATCTTAAAAATAGATCCGCCTGTTCCATTGCTGGTCAAACATATAAGACCATGTTCCTCGCCAGTGTATGACCATAAATATATTACATATGTGCAACAATTTCTTTTGGGAATATCAACCTGTAAGAGAAACCTCCTTTAACGATGTTGCTTGCTACTAAATCCAAATCCGCATCTTCAAGTACAATGCATGCATCTTTTCCTCCAAGCTCCATTTGAAGAGGGATCATGCCTGCCTTTTTCGAAATTGCAATTCCTGTATCTCCACCTGTAAAGCTGCAAGTAACAAGGCAATCTGAGCAACATAAAATGGTGATAATAAGTAAAGAAGAATGAGTAGTAAGAACTAAAGAAATGAATGGAGATTAAGAGGTAGAAAGTGAGTTTTAGGTACCTTATACAATTAACTCCAGGGTGCATTGTAAGAAAGTCACCGATCTCAGAGCCTTTTCCTGTAACACAACTAATGAGGCCTTTGGGGAAACCGGCCAAGTGAAAGCAATGCACCATGTGTAGAGCAGCAACAGCACCCTGCTCAAACATTACAATGTTTTGGAGTAGATAAGAAAACAGACATATGGGTCTTCTGTTTTATCGCAATACTGGTCAGTAAACACAGTTGATTTGGAAATATTACTTTGCAGACGAAGATTTATATCATTAGGAACAGTAATGGTATTGACACTGAGAGCACTGTCAGCATCTAAAATTGAGCTTTTTATTTGCAGACCTACGTACATTCCTCTCTCTCATTGGTGAAGTACATCAACAATAAATGCTTTTGTCATACAGCACCTTCTTTCGTTGATTAGCAAGTACCTGTAAATTACCCTTTTAAAATTATAAACTAGATATACCTGAGTTGGAGGCTTGAGCACAAGGGAATTGCCAGCAATTAGAGCAGGCCCAATTTTGAGACAGCTAGGTTAACAGGATAATTGAAAGGCGGAATGGCCAGGATGACTCCGAGCGGAATCTGCAATCAAATGATCCAAGACTGAGAATGAACATCGAGGTGTAATTAGTCTTGAGCAGGTTTAGATAACACACTGAGGTTGCAGGTGTATTACATTAAAAAAAAACAATAGCAGTACATCACACAATTAAATTACTACCGATCTATTATTATTTGTTTTGGTTGAAAAAAGTTTAGGTGCCTGTGAGACTCTTTAACTTTGTGTCTTGAATAAATTGTTCATCCACCTTCACAATTGCATAAGTTTCTCCTTTGAGACCTACCCAATTTTTACCTTTCTTTTAGTGGTCCATCTTTCATCCAAAGTGAGGCTCACGGTGTGGACATTATGGGTATGCACAGCTTTAAAGTGACGCTATCTGCAGGGTGAAATAGGAAGGTGGGGGCCACCAAAATTTGCAGAAAGCCCTCCAAGGAAAAGAAGTTTAATAAAAGGACCCTTCAAAGTGTTGTAGTTGAGGCAATTCTTTATAGAGGAGCACCGTATTTTTCCGCATATAAAGTAGTGAATATTGATGTGTACATAAAAAGACAAAACAAGAATCATTCTATCAGAAATTGAAGTCATGAAATCGCTAACTTTGATTAAAAAAACTAGTACCATCTCTTATACACCATACTTCATATGGTACGCCCCCCAAAAATGCTTAAATTGGTAGTCCTGATTGATTGTCGGGACTTGGAACCTTGAAGGGTCGGTGTTAAACTGGGAATAAAATAGGTAATGATCAATTCTTCACATGAAGGGGTGAAACCTAGTTTACATGTTGGCCTAAGTAAACTTCATTTCCAGATTCAGGCCTCAACTGAATATTTTTCACAAGGAACAGCCCAGATGAAAAACTCAAGCCCAAAAATAAGCCCTTTGGCAGCCTCAATTTGTCCATCAATGCCAGTTTCTAAGACAAAAATGCATACGAATCTAGATTGCCTGATCCATGAGCATGGGCTCCACATGGAAACGCCGGAGCCTAAGTCACAATAACAGTGGCAGTCCAATTGTCAGTGCCCATCGTCTGTCTTACACTCTCCTACATGATCCAATATTCCCAATGGATTGATTGGACTCGCCTAAACCCATCACGTTCCTTCCCTTGAAAATTGAAATGCCCGAATAACAAACAGCAAGAAAGGTCAGTTTGGGAAAAGGGCAAAGCCCGTTACTGAAAATACCTGCACTATCATATCATTCACCAGTCACCACTATACCGACCCAGGACAGCTGCGGAAGCATCAAATTAAACACCTACTGCCACCAATTTTAAATTTTTCGAGCCTAACTAAATTTCAAAACAATGGTTTAGAGCATCGATTTTGAGAAGGCTTTTAACCTTATCACCACATCATTCTAACATATATAAACCAACCAAAGAGGTAATTGAGAATACCTTGGAAACGAGGCAATACTTGCTTCTCTCGTTGCCCGGAAAGCTATCAGACGTAAGGAACTTCCCTTCACCAAGAATTCGGACACCTTCTTCGGCACAATAAGAAATGAGATCTCCAGACCTAACCACCTTCATCAACATACCAATAATACAAATGTGTAAGTAAAACAACTAAACCACATTTCTGCTCATGATTTACAAATTACAGAATGGAGGTGGTCTACTTACCTCCGTAACAGCGTCCTTGGCAGGCTTGGCGATCTCTTTGACCAGGCATTCTGCAATGGGAGCTTTGTGCTCCTTTAATATTGCTGCTGCCTTGTGGAGGAGCTCAGCTCGCTTCCACAGTGGCGTCTTTGCCCATTCCTTCTGTACCGTCTTCGCTGTCTCCATGATCTTGTTCACCTCCTCCTGTGTGCATGCTGGGAGAACAGAACCACCAAAAATGGACTCTCAGTTCAAATTCTAATGGGCTGACTCACTCTAAACAACCCACCACTTGATGAATTGATGTTGACGGAGTCAAGATTGTGTAAGAACTTCATTATGTGAGATTAAAGAATAAAATGATCAAATGAAAGTAAAACTTATCCATCTCCTCATCAAGGAGTCTTAATTACATCGTACCCAATCATCATGTGTTAGGATATGTTTAGATTTCCCTTTTCCTACTTACTCATTGTTGAATATTGTATTTCTTCATTTAAGAATTTCATCTTTCATTTGTTTTCCTTATTTGTAAATAAAGTCTAAGATTCTCTCTTTAATTAAAGAAGACTCCAAATTATTTAACATTATATTAACACAAAACTCATTTTAAAGGATATAAAGTGCATTTACTTGTCCTCTCCTTTTCAACTGCTTTCCTTTACTCAGTGTTTTAACTCAAGACAGTCAAACTAATGCTGACTCAATCCAAATTGGACAAATACAGGGGTCTGGCCACCGTTCCATTGTTAACTTCGAAATTTGCAACTCAAATTTTAGGTTGTAAAAGATTATTCAATGAAGGGATATACATAAAGGCGACGCCATCTCAATTGGGTCCCATCATATCTACGGCAGCAGAACGGATTCCAAATTTTGCGAATTTTATATAATACTTTTGGACATAATATTAAAAAAGGATAAGACCAAAACCCACAGAATCCCCGTCCCACAAAAGATTCCTAGATACCAAAAAAATATTCCAGGATCCAACTTTAACATAAATTCATCGTTAGATTAAGCTAGTATTGATTATTATCATATAAATTAGATCATTAAATATTACTTTAACATAAATTATCGTTAGATTAAGCTAGTATTGATTATTATCATATAAATTAGATCATTAAATATTACTTTAACATAAATTCATCGTTAGATTAAGCTCATTAATACAGATCACTAAACTTTGTAATTTTTAAGTCATACCTATAATAATTTATTTAAACTCAGTTCCTCAAGTCAAATGGTAATTTAAAAATGCAGAAGGCAGGTCGAAGCTGATCCACACGACGATACAAAATCGGATCCTCACAGGCACAAAGTCAAAGAGCTCGTCGGAAAGAAAAAGAACAGAATCTATCAATTCTGAAACACCAACAACTAAACCGTCCCGAATCAATTACTTTCTTATAGCATCCAACAACTGGAATTGCGGGGAAAAGTGAATTCGAAGAAACTAGATTCTGTGCAGATAAGAAGAAGAATTCCGAGAATTTACAGGTTCTGAGTGAAATTTGAGTGTACCTTGGACCTTGTACTGAGGTTTACGTGTGGTTGGATTTATGATGGAAACGGACTTTCCAGAAGACGATTTCTTCCATTCTCCCTCCGAGTAGTATTTGAAGACATCACCGTCTAAGATCTCAGAAAATACACCAGTTCCGGCCATTGAATTTTGAAAGAGTTTTATGGCAAAATTAGAACGCAGAGAAATGAGGATTCCCTCCTCTCGCTCTGTTTTTCCTGTTTGGGTTTGTGGACTGGTGAAAAGAAGGGGAGAAAGGAAGGAGTGGTGTGGAAAATTGGTAAGGAAAGGAGAGGATATATATAGAGAAACCGGAGAGCCACGATTCTTCAATTACATGGAACGGATCCTTTTGGGTAGTTGGAAGCGTGCCAAGGACTGAACCAGCTTATTCAATTGACACTTGCTTTCCACTTAAATTACTAAAGTGACACTGCTCTTCGTTCCGATCGCAAGATTTATCAAATGTGCATGCTTTTTTTTTATGTGACGGGTGGACAAGTTGTCTTAGAGTCAGAACTCAAAACTAAAATTGGGTCACAACCTCCACACTTTTCATCACACGTGGATTTAACACCTCAAAAGCTCATGCGAGAGCTGAAATCGGGTCGGGTCTATTAACCCAAAATTCTCGACCGACCTAACCCAAATTCTAATCTAACTCAATTTGAATTCTGATTCGATCTGCATTCTAAACCCATTTTAGCCTCATTTTAACCGGGTTAAGACTGGTCAGGTTGGGTCGAGTTAACTTGAAAATTCTTCAACCCAACCTAATCTAAATTCCATGCGGATTTTTGTCTTTTCAATCTGACTCGCATAATCTGACCCCATGATTTCTCAGGTCGAATCATGCAGATCAATCAAAGCTCGACCCGAGTTTCGCCCCTAGCACCTACCTTTCCTTCGACTATTCTCACAAATCGTGTTATGTAGTGAGTTTAATTTGATAATTATAAAAGTTATATAAATAAATTGTAATAAGAGTTATAACCTATAAAAAATAAAATTCATTAAATTATATTAGTATTTAATATCATAAAATTAAAATAAATCATTAGGTATATATTTTAATTTATTATAATTAATCTAATATTGAGAATACATTAAGTGTATCTAAGTTTTAAAAAGAAAATTAATTTTAATAAAATAAAATCAAAATAAAATGGATCCATTACCTAAATTCTCCAGTCCATATGGCTGAACACATGGGCTCAAACTTTTACAAATAAGTCTATGAAGTCCACTTTTTGGCTCGTTTAGCCATTATATAAATACATATAAATACTTGGTACTTTTTAAAAAAATTAAAATTATTTGAAATTAATTAAAAGATTGATCATTCAAATTGGAAGTAAACGTGATGAATTACAAATGGAGTAAATTTTAGTGAAAAAATCAATTTCTTGCCACTTGATTTTAGAGGCCAAAGTCACCCGGTGTCATTTAAAAATAACAAGACAAGAACATCTAATAACTTTGACCACTAAAACTAAGTGAATAGAAATTAATTTTTGCACTATATTTGATTCAATTGTAACTCATCGTATCTACCTTCAATTGAATCGTTGAAGTTATAACAATCTCAAACAAATTGGCTCAAACTTTTGCATATAAAAGGAGCTCGAGTTAGAGTAGAATGTAGTTCAATTAAACCTGGCCCTTGAACGCTCTTATTACTACTCTTGCTAGTTATAGGAATGTAACAATAAAACTTCTCTTGAGACTAAATCATCGTAGAATTTCATGAGGTCTTGTATCTGTGGGGCTTACATTACGCTTAATATATTCACTTTCCCCTTTACACCAACTTACTCTCTCTATAGAATTATATAGAATACTCATTTTAATATCAATTTGAGTTTTCCAGGATGTGATGTACTTAATGATTTCTATTGTCAAATAAAATTGAACTTTTAAGCTTTAAAAAGTACGATTTCACTTATTTTCTAAAGATAAATTTTGAAGACAATATATAAACTAAGAGTTCTCAAATTATCTATCTAATCTAGTTGTAACTAAGTAGAACCACCAAGCTACTGGTGGCAGAAATTCACAAGATGTAATTCTCGGATAGCGATCCTCCCACGGCCAGTTTGTTTTAATCCGACACGGATTTGACTTTGTTGCCTATTTTGTTCTTCAAATCAGCTCATCAAATCCCTTCAAATCACTTACAGCAAAGGGTTCGGCGAGCCGATTTGAAGGAAAAAATGGATAATAAGTAAAATTCCGTATTAGGATTACACAAAATGACCATGAGAAGATCGCTCTGCTCATCGTTCCTCTTTTGCTCCTTTTCCTATCTCCTTTCTTCTCTTTTATACTCTTTCTCTTTCTACTTCTCTCTCTTCTCTCTTCTCTCTCTCTTTATTATAACAGGAAATTACTTCAGACAGAAGATAATTGTAAAGGACAAATATAGTGGTGACAACCAAATCACTTCCCATCACACACATCATGCAAAGGAGAATTGATAAATAAAAAAATTATAACTTCTTATTTCTTGAAAAGAAATCTCTCTTTTTGTGTTTTTTTTATTATAAAAAGCCCTTATTCTATAGTAGAAAAGAGAATGTTCTAACTTTTCATATTTTTTATTTTCTACACTTGAAAATGCCAAACAGTCATCAGTCATCATGGGCCGGCCCCTACGCCGCCTATGGCCTCCAGACAGAAAGAGCCCCACACACTTAAACTCCTTAATATACCAGTCGCAAAAGGTCTCTAAAATCTCACTCTACCTAGGCCCCCTGAGATTTTAGGGGATCTCAGGCCGGCCCTGATAGTCATTGGGCTATATTTGGATCATGAGAAATAGTTTAAGAGAAGGCCTAGATATATAAAATAATAGAAGTTTTAGAAAGTATGAAAAGATATCTTTATTTTAAAATGATGAAAATCATCTTTTATTTCAAATAAATTGTAATTTTTCTTTCGTTTTCAACCAATGAGGACAAACCCTCATTTGCTTTCTTCATGAAAACAGTAGTTGAATGATCTGCACCTTGTATTCCTTTTCTTCCCTTAAAAGAAACCACTCGATGAAGATGTGAGAGTCGCTGCTCCACACATCTGTATCCACTTTAATCCCATATCACCTCGACATGTCATTTTCACAGTAAGATCATCTCGTGTGACAACTTTCAACTCCATTCATTCATTTTATTGTGCATATTTGACATTTAAAATTTATATTTACACATAAGATAACTAAATTTTCATTTTCAATAAATGTAATAAGGGTCTTCTTTTGTTTACAAGCTCATAAACTGACGAGTGAAAAATAAAAATTCATATTTGATAAAATGACCATTGCAATGATAATGACAGTAAATAACAGTAAACTGATCGTTGTTAATTTTTTTTTCTAAAAAAAAATCTAATATATACACTATATCAGTGTATGTACGAATGCAGAGAAGAAACGAGAAATGCATTAAAAAGAAATATCCATGCAAATTATCATCATCTGATTGGCACGTACTTTGTAGCTGTATAATGAATTCTGTACTTAGTCTTAGCCTCTTAACCTTAACCATCCTCTACGGACTCGAGAGAGAAAATAATAATAATGAAGAGATTTCTATGTTGAGATAATGTTTAGAAGTGGTTGAGTGAAGAACATGGGCGTTATGATTAATGGAAAATTAGTATGGTTCGCCTCTTCTTTCCTGTCTGTCATCTTTGGTCCACCAACAGTTAGACGTATGGCTGCAAATGCTGCTGTTGCTGTGTTGTTTTCTTTCTTTTTTTCATCCCAGAGAGACCCAGAGAGAGAGAGAGAGAGACTGGGAAGGGGTGAAGGCGTTTGATTAAAAAGAGAATTTATCAATAGCTGCATATGAAAGCAAGATATTTATACTCCAATTAATGGTCACTCCTCATAACAATTTAAAGGTCCTATCGACTTATCCAGTATGTGCAGATATAGAATTTTGCACACCACTACGGAGGACTAGTCGACTGCACCTAGACACCTGTGGACCTAAAAAAACAAGACATTTAAAAAAAAAAAAAAAGGGGTTTCCATGGAAGGAATGGGTAAATGACGTCTCCTTCTCCTTGAATGGACTAATGGTCATTGTCTGGTTATCATATGTTCATGTTCTGCTATCATCGACACACTTTTTAAAATGTATAATTTATTTGTAATGAACATTTGTATTCAAAATTCATATTCGATATTCGTATTATGTCAAACAACTACTTTTGTGAACTTCTTAATGTCCACCATTGATGTTATAAATTATATGACAATACATCAAGTGTGTTATTTCATTGAGTGTATATCTGTTAGGTTAATTTCTATTAGACATGTTCCACTAAAGCTGAAAATCCAATAATAAAATTTTCTCTTTAGATCAAATAATTTTATTTTTATCATCATCATCAAAATTAAATTTGGATAGAATTGGCTATAAATAATAAATGAATTTATGTCTAATCTTACTTAACCTGACCAGATTTTTTATAAAAAAATTTAAAACTAGAATAAAAGAGAAAGAATTATTTTTAATAAAAAATAAAAGATAAAATAGTTTCTCTTTCATGTGAGCCTGTCAGACTATAGCAAATTGAGGTAATCGACTAAGACTTTTTAACTTTGATGAGATACATGGATAAAATTAATCAATTACTAATTTGAATTCAATTCAAGTTGGATATGCATTAAGACCCTTTTCCTAACCTAATTCAAATTTATTTCAGCTAGGATTGGCTATAGTTAATAAAGGATTTTTTGATTGATCTGACTCAGATTTTTTTTAACTACTCACTCGACTCGACTCTGATTTTTTAACTACTTACCTAACCCAACCCAACCCGGATTTCATTTTATTTAACCCAATCCGACCAGAAATTATGTAAAAAAATATTTAAGATTGCAAAATGAGAGAAAAAAATTTAGAAAATGGAAGATAAAAGGGCTTCTCTTTCATGTGAGCATATTGAAATATAGAAAAATGAGGTAATAGGTTAAGATTTTATTTTTATTTTTGTTGATTACATGGGATAAAATAATATGTACAAAATAAATAAATTATTTAAATGTTATTTTTAATCAATTCAGCTGGTATTTAGAACCCCTTTACCCAACCTGACCCAACCCGAATTTATTTTAGGTTGGATCAGGTCAAATCAATTTAATTTTTTTCTAAAGAAAGGCATGACCCAAACCAGGTTCTTTAACCGATTCACCGGTCAGATCAAAATTGCCACCCCTAATTCATAGATCGGGTAAAAAATTGGCATCTCTAATCAAAACCTTTATTTCATCTATTTTAAAATGATACTTTTAAATTCTATTTTTCACTTAATTTTATTAACTGAATTACAGAATGTCTATATTAAGCCTCTTTTAGATTGCTAGAATGCTACTTAATAAATTTCACAATAACCATTGTCTTTAATTTTTCTAATTTCCCATTATCTCCAATAAATGATAGGACTCGTATAAACTTAGCCCACATGCTCCCCTTGTGTTGACGTGAAGGACAAGTCTATATAATTCAATTTGAGCAGTGTTACAAGAAACTCACTGACTCAGTCCCATCAACTTAGCATAGTCCATGACAAAAACCATATATGATATTATTGAGTCCTAAATTATTCAGACTCAATTTTAATTTCAATAACTATGCATTAATCTATTGATTATAATAACGTTATTCATATAAATTAGAAATTATTAATATGTTAAATCATAAAATTTTATTATGATATTGTCTATTTGATTTCAGTAAATAAAAAGAGTTTCATTTTAATTATTTATTTTATTCACTTTAAATTAATATTTAAATATTTAACTGAAAATAATTTTAATAATTATTTCCTTTCATTTTATAGAGTTATTGGTAGAAAAAAAACAGGTAGCAATCCTCCCATGGGAGGTTTGTATAACCAGACACGGGTTTCAGTGTATTGTCAATTTTATCTTTTGCATGAACATCAAATTTCGATGAACCAATTTTACTGTTCAGGCAAAAGGTAAATTTTTTGTGAGTCAATTTTACTGTTTATATAAAATTTTAGTGACCCGATTTTACTGTTCACATGAAATTTCGGTGAGTAAATTTTTATTATTCATCTAAAAGGTAAAATTTCGATAAACTGGTTTTATTTTTCAGGTAAAATTTCGAAAAACCAATTTTAAAATTCTTGTGAGAGAGGATCGTTCACGAAAAAATATTGATTTTAATACTCTCCTCTCTCCACAACTGTAATCATAATTCATAAGGCGTGGAGGTGACGCTTTGGCCTTGGGAGTTGGGACTGGGATTAAACGATAACCCCTCATCTCTGATGTTGACATTTTCTTGTTTTGTCTAAAGATCCGCCAAAAGTCTGCCAAATTTGGTCTGGTTTGGTCAGACCCGCTTAGTGCCTTCTCAACTCCAAAATTAGTATTAATGTCGGACTTGTTGGGCTTCGACTATGGGATCGATAAATTTCAAACTTGGAAGTATCATCATTTATTTTAGATGATTTCAGTGTTAAAGTTCAATCTGTATTATAATATCATAAAAATATAGTATTCATTTAACCAATCAAATTACTAATATATGCTATATACTATTATATATTTAATTTATTTACTAAACGTCAACTTAGAAGTAAAATTATGATGTATATTTGAACTTTAGATTATTTCAGTGTTAAAGTTTAAGTCAAGTAAGATTAAAATGTTCAAACTATAAATTTTAAGTCATCCAAGTAAAGAACCATTAGAAGCATTAAATCATAATGTTAATAATTATTTTCTAATGATAAAAGCATTAAATATATAAAGATTCTTAAAAAAAAAAGTTAATATATTACCCTAATATGAACATGTATAGTTAATATATCTGACAATAAGTTTCTGAAAGGATATATTGAGTTTAAGAATTTTTTTAAAGATTGATGAAAGGCCTAAGATCAACATCAAATCCATGAGTTGATTTATTTTAACACACAAAACAATTCTTTAAATCATTTTTTTATTCTTCAAAATCTTATCAAACTTATGAAAAATGATATGTTCGGACGTTATTATGCTGTCTCATGCTTCAGTATTATTAAAGTTTCACTCATCTCCAAAACTTTAATGCTCAAGGCAGGGGTTAAAAAATCGGCTCGGCCGATATGTAAATATCGGCTGATATGCGATACGGGCGATATTTCAGCCGATAAATTTATCTCTCATATCGATATAAGCATTTTCTCTCTCTTTCGATATCGGAACCGTGAAAAAACCGCAAAAAACCGTGATGAACAGTGATGAACCGTGACAAAACCGTAAAAAACCGTGAACACCCTGAGAACCATAAACCCTGAATCGCGGAAAACCACGAAAAACTGCAAAAACCTTAAAAACCGTGAACACCCCTGAGAACCGTAAACCCTGAAAAACCGTGGAAAACAGCGAAAAACCGCAAAAAGCCGTGTAAAAACCGCGAAAAACCGTATCGGTGTTTAAAAAAAAAAAAAAAAAATCTATATTTATGAATATCGGCCGATATTGTGACCGATATTTCGGACCGAATATCGGCCAATGTACGGTCGATACTTATCGTATCGGCCGATATTACTCGGTTTAAAAAAAACCAATATATATCGGCCGATACATATCGTATCGGCCGATATTACTCAGTTTAAAAAAATCAATATATATCGGCCGATACATATCGTATCGGCCGATATTTAGACCTTTGGCTCAAGGTATAATATAAATTTGTCAGATTTTACGTATAAAAATAAAAATATTAAACACAGGGAAAGCATGAGACAGCTTGGTGGGTTTCGTACTCCAAGGAAGCGGGAAGGATGGCATTTTGGTAAATTAAAGGGAAAGAAAGGGGCATTAGAACCGAGTGGAGCATCTGAAATTGAAGAGATCCTGGTCCTCCGACCGATGCTCCGATTGGATTGGAGAAGGGTGAGAAGAGAGCAGAGCGGGTCGGTCGCTACTGCTACTCACGGCCTAAGGCTAAGGGAAGGTGGTCGATTACTTGACGGGTCGCTTTGCTCTTCTCACGCTTCCAACCACTACCCTCTCACTTACTCCTACCTGTCCTCAATCCCCAATTCACCACCGTTCATTTTTATGGGCCCCACCTCCCGTCCTGTCTATCATAGCCCCATTTGACAGCAAGGACCACCTCTGCCATTGGATGAAGGATTACAAAATTAATGTGTTCTCCTCTGTCCTCCCGTCATAAACAAATTCAATAAAATAATAAAAATGTAAGCAAAGACTGCAAATCTATGATTATAAAACATTTAAGTGAGAGAGGGAGAAGTTGGGTTGTCAAATTTTGAGTGAAATATGGCACATGGACTGAGCTCATCGTCTTAATGTCTATCAATTTGTTTTTGAAAAAATCAGTTTTAAGAATATGATCTGGGCTTTAGGAGAGTTGATTCTATTTGAGTAAGATTGAAAAAAAATATGAATGAAAGATTATATATCTATTTTATGGAAGTAGAGATTTAAATATCGTATCAGTTGATATATATTGATTTTTAATATCTTTACATATCGGTTGATATTGATCATTTTAATTTTTTTTAAAAAAGGAGAATGTAACGGCCGATATATCAGCCTACTGTTTTTTAAATCCCTGGGTGGAAGAACTCTGATAGAAAAATGTTTATTATATTTTATCAAAATATTACAATCTTTTCAATAGCAATAACTCTATTAAAACATAATGTGTTTTGGTAGATACCAAGATATCACTTAAAAATAAATTCTAAGGTCTGATATAAAGAAGAGCAAATGAATAGTCTTTGTATGAAATTTCATCTCTATCGATGATCATATCTCTTGATTTTAAGCTTTTAAAAATCAATAGTTTATATTCATCAAAATTTAAAGGCTGGAGTCATATCTGGCTTGGATCATCAATTGGTAGTAAAACTTTATCTACTTTATAAAATCATCTATCAAATATACCTAAATTTGTGAGATCCACCGTCCACGGTCTATCTAATGATATGTCTCATTAGTGTATATCACTAGCTTTAACTCTTTCGATAATCACTCACTCAAGAGTGCTTTCTTCGTTATGATTTAATTTTGATTTCGATAACACGTGATAAACTCTAACCACTAAAAGCACATATAATTGTAAATATATCAATTATAATAATTTAAGTTCATTTCGACTTTTTTTACCAATTTTAAAAAATAAAACAGAAAGTTGACCAAAGTTGTACTTTGAGTATCTAATTTATTTAATTAAATTGAGTGGCTAGAAATATTTAATAAGACTTTTTTTAAACGTGAATCGTTGGGACCTACCTCATTACCATATTATCATTTGATTTAAAATTGAGTACAAGACTTCATAATTCAATTATACTACTGCCATAGAGCAGGTTTTTTTTTTATAAAAAAAAATAATGTACACGCTTACTTAGGCATGATTCGAACCATGAGTCATGCATGGGCTCTGAAAGAGAAAAGATGTTGGTTATTTATCACATGATTCATACCATCTCCATGCAAATTTTTTGTCATAAACATGCCCATTTCATTCTCATTGCATAGCCATTTGATTGGCACATTAAACTCATCAATAATTTTATGCGTGAGCAGGCTCGGATTTGAGTTAGACTCTGGTCAGGCTCAGATTAGTACATAAAAGTTCAAATTTGACTCAAATATTTGAATTTGAAAATGGTTTATAAAATCGAATTTTCTTTTATTAATATTTTCTATAAATAATGTAATGCCTTGCTTTTAGAAATACTATAATTTATATTTGTAATGGACTAATATAAAAGGATTCTCATTTTAAGCTCAAATGAGCTCGCACATGGATTTCAAAATTTCAAATCAGACTTAGATCCTAAATAAACAATTTTGTCAAAGGCCAAGACACTGACTAATTTGGACGAACCCATTCTCAAGCCCAGGCTTGGCCGCTTTGATTGCAATTTAAGATTTTGAGGTCAGGACCTAAAACCGTGGCCTCTTCGACCTGAGTTGCAAGCCCTAAATCAAGAGTTGCTGAGATGATAATGTGAATTCATAGGTTACAAATATGCTATTATCTTCCTATATTCGCTAGCATCACCATCAAAATACATTTACATGATAATGTGAAAATCTTATACTTTAGTAAATATGAGAAAATAAAAAGTGAAAATGACAACAATTTTCAACTAAAAATACGAACATATTTGAAAGGCTGGAAGGTTAGGCTGGCCCAATTTTCTGTTTGAACACATAAATATCTTAATGATCTAAACATATGCTCCCCGGCATATAGCCCTATATAATTATGTTTCATTTTGGCTCAAATGTAATCCCTAAAATGGTTTGTTTCTCATCTCCATGGCCGGGATATACTTAGCAACTGATCTACTTCTAGGCATGGATCTAAAATTTGGTACATTTGCTGGATGTGGTCCATGAAAATATGATACTCCCTTTGTCTCAAATTAGTTGTCTTATACGGAATTTTGGAATTGTCCGAAAATAGTCGTCTCATATATTGGAGCAGTATAAAGTGTGTTGAAAATAGATGAGATCACATGAAGTGCTAACCTTATATAGAGAGTTCTTTAAAAAATATAAATATTTCAAATGAGACAACTAAAATGGGATGGAGGGAGTATTAATTATCCAAACATATCACAAATTCACAATACTACAACACATTTTGGTTTCTATCGTTATTTTGAAAATAACTTGACATTATTAAGATCCATGATATTTATCAAAATATCGGCAATGGAGAAAAGGAGCAAATATTGAAAAATATCATATTTTTAAGATATAGGCTCAAAACCCAGAGATACCTGAAATTTTAACCAAAATTTTAGAATTTCGGCAAAATGGATTATTGGTGAAATGTACAACAAAGACACATAATGGGTAAAAATGGCAGAAATCTCAGCTGAAATAGCTGAATTTTTTCTGGTCAAGGGTCCAAAAATTCGAATTTGGGAGAAATATAAAACTTAAGTGTCTAAGCCCATGTTAATTAATATGATAATGGTCTCAAAACTTGATTTGGCTGTGCTTAATTTATTTGACAGAACTCTTTGATTTTACTAAAAGTTTGAATGTAAATCGAACTTAAGACCTCTCCTTTGTGAGAAGAGGAGATTTTCTTGACTATCAAGACAATCCACAACTTCAGTTGGTAGACCCTACACCTAGATGTGTATGATAATACCATACAACTCACTGAGCAGTGAATATTTCATTGATTGTACAGTTATTCTTTTCTACACCTTGGGTGGGTTGGACTGGATCTCGCTGAATCTAACCTTCAATTTCTTCTGAGATGGCTGATCTGACCGTACCCAATCCGATTTATAAGGTGCCATCCCAAAATTTAAGGCAGACATCTAGAAGATTGAATCGGGCTGAGACCTTAGGAATTAAGCTCCAAATCCAACCCTGCTGATTTCCTCATAAGGTAAATGAAGGTCTGGTTAAAATCGAATCGGGCTGAGACTATAAACACTTGTAGCAAAAAGAACAGAGACTGTTTCATGGTAAACAAAAAAATAGGCTTCCCATTAGTCGGTTGTCACAAGTGTGACACTACCTGGTCTTTCTTTCCTTAATGACAGAGACTGTAACATATCGTGTTAATAAACACTATTTACAAATGGTAAAATGGCATCTACATTCGTGGTCAATCAAACATTATTTTGATTAAATTATTAAAATCAACTTTTTAAAAGTTATGCCTGATTAAAATAAATCAAATTTAGACAGTTTAAAAATATGAGTTGATTGATTCAATTAATATGATTTTTGTTGAGCCACATATTTAAAGAATGATTTTTATGATACATCAATCACTATCTTATTTGATGGACCCTATACTTAGGTACTCAATGTAATGTCAAACATCAGGGTGCAGGACTGCAGGTAATCATCTATTTAGTTTTAAACTATGTTTAAATTATTTTTTTAAAATAAAAAATAAATATGTCAAATTTATATAATAATGTCAATGAGTTTTTGCCTCTTAATATTGTAAATATGATGTATTATTATACCCGCGGGAGCATCCTATCTATTTTCAACCTTTTAATGTATATATTTTTATGGGAGCCCATATAGACACCGACGTTTTCTGCCAGCAGACACCGAAATTCGGATTTTAAGTGAAAATTACCATTCTGCCCTTCTGCGCAGAATTGACATTAAGAAATCGATCGATTGAAGCACGAGATGAAAAAATCGATCGATTGATGCGAATGAGCGAAAGTAAAACCAGTGTAACAAATCGATCGCACGATGAAGCGATCGATTCTGACAATGCATCCTACAGTAATTATATTATTTAAATAATAAAATTTCCTTTAAAATTTTAACGGTATTTTTTAAGCACTATGTATTTTCAAAATTTCTCAAATTGAATATCCGAACTAATTACAATAACATGATAAAAATACTTTAAGACTTAAAGGTCTTTTGACACTCGCAAATACTTAAAACAGAGTGATTTACAAATAAGGGTATCCGTTGGCTGTGCCGAAAACACATTTGGGAGTCTCAAAAGACCTTAAAGTCTTAAAGTATCTTTATCAAGTTATTATAATTAGTCCGGATATTCAATTTGAGAAATTTTGAAAATACACAGTGCTTAAAAATACCGTTAAAGTTTTATCTTTCCTTTAAAACTTTAACGGTATTTTTTAAGCACTGTGTATTTTCAAAATTTCTCAAATTGAATATCCGGACTAATTACGATAACCTGATAAAACTACTTTAAAACTTTAAGGTCTTTTGCTCCCAAATGTGTTTTCCGCACAGCCAAGGGATACCCTTATTTGTAAAACACTCTGTTTTAAACATTTGCGAGTGTCAAAAGACCTTAAAGTCTTAAAGTATTTTTATCAGGTTATTCTAATTAGTCCGGATATTAAATTTGAGAAATTTTGAAGATACACATAGCTTAAAAAATAACTTTAAAGTTTTAAAGGAAATTTTATTATTTAAATAATATAATTACTGTAGGATACATTAACAGAATCGATCACTTCATCGTGCGATCGATTTGGTATGCTGGTTTTGCTTCCACTCTTCACATCAATCGATTGATTTCTTCATCTCGTGCTTCAATCGATTGATTTCTTCATGTCAATTCCGAGCGGAAGGGCAGAATGATAATTTTCACTTAAAATTTGAATTTCAGTGTCTGCTAGCACAAAACATCGGTGTCTATATGGGCTCCCTATTTTTATAATTAAAATTTTCAACACAAAACTCAAAGACAATACTTTGGAACTTGTAATTTATGCTGCATATAGGGCTTGTAAGAGGCCCAGTTAAGCAGCTACACCTACACGTAGGAGTCCATAAGCATGTATTGACATTGTCACATTGGAGTATACATCTTCATGTTTCTTTCATCTGGTAAAATCTTTTGATTTTTTCTGCTGACTCACTCACTAATATACGAATTGACCGGCCTTGGCCTGGACCCGGCCCCTGCGCTCTGCCTCTGTTTCAGCTTACGTTACTGGAGGCTGGAGAAAAGGAAGGAGTCAATCTCATACTGGAGAGGAGAAGCCATTTCAAGGAAAAATTGAAGTTGGATGTTGAAGGTGAGGAGAAGCTGATACATGAATGATTCGAGTTCAGAAAACCCATGAAAGAGCTAAAGAAACAGCCATGAAAGAAATGGGCTTGAAAAGGCCTCTAATCTGAGTCCCTACTCATTGACTCAAGCTTTTAAATTTGAAAACATCAAATTCTTGACATTCTCTACATATCTCACCAATAGATATCATTCTTCAAAGTTGTTACCGTAGTTAAAAAAACTCAAAAACACTCTTTCAAAGTAGAACTTTGAGTTGAGCGAGTGCAATGAATTTTATTGAATTCTTTTTGTAAGTTGTGTTAAAAAATCCATCCAAATTACGAATTTTGAGAAAGGATAAATAAATAATTTAGACAATTAATAGTTCATTTAATTATTTTTGCTGTAATTATGGTGGTACAAATGGAATAGTTATATTTTTGAAACATGAAGTATGAAAAGATAATGACGACTTAAAATTTTTTAGGGCAAAATTTAATTTAGTGGTATTGACCATTTGGTAAAAGTTAAAAAGATAAGAGACGGCAAAGGTGGCGAATATCGCAAATGGGGTGGGTGGGTGGAACTGGAAAAGTCCATACTCCATTCTCCATAAAAATATGGTGCACTGCTCACGACAGCTTTGCATGTGACGCGCTTGGAAGGGACATCTCACCAATCACCATCACAAAGACAGAGACAGACCAGAAGAATTAAGAAGAAGAAATAATCAATGAGCGGTGGACAGGACTAATAATTAGTATTAGTATTAGTATTAGTAACTTAGTATAGCAAAGTCTGGACTCTGGACTTTGGAGAAGGGAACCTTCCTCTTGCGCTTGGAGTGAGTCTCGATCGAGTTCTGTATAAAAATAAAATAAAAAAATATTTATTTATTTCTTTACTTGCACATATTCAAGAATCGAGACAAAAGAAAAGAAAGAGAGATGGGTCAGATCACATGCAAGAAGATGGTGGGGCCGGGTGACCCAATTAATCCACCATGCACCTTGTTAGGAATTAGGATTCCTTCTTTTCTTTTTCTTGCATTGGTGTGGGGCCTCCCTCCACCTATTTGTCTCCTCTGTCCTTTCAAATCTTCCTCTTCCTCTGCCTCGTAGCACCACTCGCCCTTTATTGAAGATTGCTGCTGGTACAATTGGACGGCCACGATCAACATGAAAACTGCATTGCAAAATAAACTAGTAAAAAACAAACATCCGAGGCTACCCAAGTAATAACGATAAAAAAAAAAAAAAAACAATCACCAAAATAATTTCTGACTTTTAAGCAAATATTTTAAAGTAAATCTACTTCGATTTCCTTTTTTTTTTTTTTTGACCATGCAGCCTATTAGATTACTAGGGAGAGTCCAACCCAATTAAATAAATATGATAGAATCGCTTCATTACAAAAAATTAGAGTCTGTACTTCAAATTTAGCATTCTTCTCTTTGAATCTATAAATCTACGTTTCTTAAACTCGATTTTTAAAACGAGGAATATCCAGAATCCTAATTGGAGAGAACAGGCTTCAGTCACAAGCAAAAAAATCAGCATTTTTAACATCCTCCAACTTTGAAATTGTAGAGAGAGAGAGAGAGAGATTACCTGCCCAAATCCGGGCTATTATAGAAGATAAATTCCAGATAACAGTAAAAATGGCAGCAGCCACAGCTTTCTTGTGAGTACATGAATCCCATGCATCTCCAAATCTTCTCACCCAAAACTTACCTGCACCATTGATCAGTATTTAACTTAATAACACAAGTATTTTATGGTTGTTCGCTAAGGCCCAGCTATCAATGCTTCCATTGTTTTTACATGAGTGAATTTTGTGAAGTTATCTTCAATGTTTGGTCATAGATACTAATTAAATATTTATCACTACCTAAGCTTTGTAACTCAAAAATCATAAATTAAATAATTGAATTGAGTCCACTGTGAACAATCTCCCATCACAAAACATTTAGTGTCCAACTATCCCATAGGGCCATGTATGACCCAGCATCTCCCCAATGATGTGAAGATACTCTTCTTGATTAGATATATTTTCTAAACTCCCAAAATGTCATTAACATAAAGAAGGTACGATTTCATGAATACATTAGCATCTCCCTTCTTACAAACAATGCTGTCATACTGAGGAGGTTTTTAAGCCAGAGTAATTTGACATAATGTTAAAGAGCGAACTCTATGATAAAAAAGTAGACGGTTGAATAGTTAAGCATGAAGATTATCAAACTGTTCAAAATGATACCTACCAAATCATCCAAACTTTAAACTTTTAGCATCAAAGTAAATCATTAGATAAATATTTTTATCATCATAGAGAGAAAATTCATTGAAAAGATGTTCAATTTAAATTTATAGGATAGATAATAATTTCAATACTTTAAATTCATTAGAAAATGATGCAACCTGCCACTCGATGGTAGGCTGTGGAGCCACTCGAAAGTGGGCCTTGTAGGGTAGGCCCAGGAAACCCACACCACAGCTGAAACTGGGACCAAGTCAAACAGAGCAGTTACAGGAAAGTTACTGCAGGAGGGAAGTGTAAAACAAGGACTGGGTTATGGTAGCAGGTGGGTGTAGTGGACAGTTTGCAGCACTTGGTAGGAACTTATCTTTGATTATTCTACAATATAAATATGTTTAGGAGAGAGAGAAAGGAATGTAGAAATTATTACAGCAAATATGTAGTTCATTTCCTACTCGAAAAGAGACTTTTCATTAGCCAATCTACCCTACACGATAAGATTCTATCAGTTGGTTGAAGAAACTCTACAAGCATTAACCAAGGCTATCCTAGAGTTGCGAGTGCCGCAGGAACAGTCTGTTCACAATAGAACAATCCAACAAGGAGAACACCTTACTGTCCACAACAGGTCATGCTCAACCACTATTTATCAAGAGGGATTTTCCAAGATACTCGGGGACTAAACCGTTCGAGTGGCTCAATCGATTCAAGCAATTTTTGAAATATGAAGGGACGCAATGGAACAAAGGGTAGCATTGGCGTACTTTCATTTGGTAGGCAAGGCCAACCAATGGGGAAGTAGCAGTGGGACATGTTCATCAACGAACTGTTTACGATTTTCGGACCCATATAATATGAGGACTTCGACAAAGCCCTCTCAAATCAAACAACAAGAACTTGTCTGTGACTATCAGCAGGAATTTAGATGACTTTCAACTCAAGTCCAAGGTTGGCCGGAGAAGGCACTTTTAGGAGCATTCGTTGGAGGATAGAAAGAGAATTTAGTGGTGAAGTTCGAATGTTCAGGCCTCGATCATTGAGGCAAGCTATCGAGATCGCCCGGATGAGAGGGAAGAAAGGCTCCAACAAGAAGGAAAAAAATGCCAAGCCGGAAAATTCTGTGACTTATGCTGATGTAAGCCGACAACCAACCGTTAGTTCAACAGTCTATCACCAAGAAAATATCCTATAACGAAATCCAAAGAAGAGAGAAAGGGCTCTGTTTCTATTGTGATGAAAAAATTCAATCGGGCCATAAGTGCAAACCGGCCTAATTACTCATGATCACAACCGAGGACATTGCGTGGAATCAGTGGACCAACTCGAACAGAATTTCCTAACTTCAAGCTTGAGGACAAGGTTAGTCTAAAGGGGGAAGGAGTTGATGCAACTTACCACTGGAAGGTGGGCCGTGAAGCCACTCGAAGTTGGGCCCTGCAGGCCCATGAAGCCTAGGCCACTGCTGAAATTGGGATCGAGTCAAATAGAGTAATTACAGGGACGTTACTGTAGGAGAAATATAAAACAAGAACGGGGTTGCATTAGCAGGTTGGTGTATTAGGTGGTTTTCAGCAGTTAGTAGGTAATTAGTGTGGAGTGGGTATCCAGTCCAAAAGGTTAGTCCATCAGGTGGAGTGACCTAAGTCCTTTATAAATCTCTAAATCTCCTCCTTCACAATCAAGGTGGGACTCGTTGGCTGCCCCAACAATTAGTTATCTTTGATTTATTCTATGATAAAAATATGTTTAAAGAGAGAGAGAGAGAGGAATGTAGAAGATCATTACTGTAAATTTGTAGTTCATTTCCTACCCGAAAGGAGAAGTTTTATTAGTTAACCTAAGCATTTTATCATAAAATAATCACCGATAACCAACCTAAGCATTTTGAAGATTTCGCTTCTCATACAAGAGAATGCATAAGAAAATATATCCCCTAAGCTGGGAAGAAAAAAATATTATACACTAAAAAAATGCAGTGGGGATTATTTTTCATATATAAAAAAAACAAAAAGCCAACAACAAATGCACGTGAGGAAAATAATGGCTAACTCTACAAATCAGTAATCCAACAAAAATCTACAAATTTGGTTAGGTGATCCCACAAATATTACACAATCCCAACAATTGTCCAAACTAAGACAAATGATCCTATGCTGTCTTTAATTTCTAAATGGAAGAATTATATGTGTCTTTATTTATATTTTGTGAAATTATTAGACCAAACACTAAATCTAATCAAATAGTTGACATTTGATCCATTCAATATTAGATCTAATATTTTTATAAAATCTAAAGGCGAATGATAAATATATCCTTCTTTAACCATTAACAATGATATACCTTTTCAAAAAGTAAGTTTCATGTATCTGAAATAATATTATCTATTGTAGTCCTTGTGATGACAGCGTGGAATCCCCTAACCCAAAAAAAAAACGAATGGTCAGGAAAAAAAGGAGAGGAGATAATTTAGATTTTCAAAAGGTAAATTCTACGTGGTCTAATCATACTATTTACTGTTTTTTTATCATTAGAACAACAATACTGATTCACTCTCCGGAGTAAAATTGAATGGCCATCATTTTTTCACGAAGAAGGAGAGAGAGAATGAGCGGAGGTTAGGACTTGCAAAGAGTCATATGAAATGAGGTCTAGTGAGGGGTCTTATTGTCCACGTGAAACCAATGGTCAGACACTTGCAAATGTGTGTATCACTTGAATAGATTTAAAATAAAGACTAGACTGACTGGATTGCAAAGAAAGAAAAAAAATATAGAAACAAATGGAAGGAAGATGATGAGAAGCTTCAGCTTTTTACCGTATCCAGCAATCTGATTAGAGTACGCCGAACAGAACTTGGGCAGTGTGAAAACTCCAAAGAAAGCTGCAACAAACAGATTCGCCAAAAAAAATACAAAATTTCATCTTCCCATCATACCCTCTTTGCCGACATACAAAATTTACCTATTTTAAATTATATTTTTTTAAAAGAAAAAAACTCACCCAGTTTAGTCATGGTCCACATGGTGATTGAGCTCCCACAACGTGCCAAAATAAACAAGAAAATTGCTAGCTGCCATTTCCACACGTCTATGATTTATAGCCATTTAAAACAAGGTAAAAGAAATTTGGAAAAAAAAAAAAAAGTAAAAATGGAAATTACCTTCATAGTAGTTGCTGGGTCACCAGAGAAGAGGCTTCTCATATTGACGAGAACTTCATTGAAGTAAGGAAGAACAAATTTCAACACCCAAATTGCCTCTTCCTCTCCAATCATGTATTTCTGGCCTCCGTCATCTGAATCTGTAGCTCCCCTGATAAAAGGAAAAGAGTAAAATTATTCAATATACATGGATAGATAGAAGATAATTGATTTTATTTTTCTACTATAGTTGTATGAAATTACCTGCAGAGAATTGATTTGTAGAAGAAAATTGCAGCGAGGATAGAAAAGACCCAGATAAGAAATTGCAGAAATGAAGCTGCAGGAAAGAAAAAGATCAGTGATAAGCTCCGTTGTAGAGATAAACTAACATTTTCTGAATATTTTAATACATTTTTTGGGTTTTACCGACCTGAAATTGAGATCTTTGGCGAAGGAAGACGAGAGGAGGGCAAAAGTTCCCAATCCAAAAACAAATGCAGATTTCGGTATGTCTCTCCACATCACCAAATCCACTGATTGAAAACATTAAAAAAAAAGAGGGAGAGAAAAATACATTAATGGGGAATAGCCGAATAGGACTCGAAGATTTTTGGAAAACACATCAAAAAGTAGTCCTTTTCAATCCAAGAATCAATACCCACCAATGCTTTGTAATCTGTTTTGGGTTTCTTGTATGCCTGGGCTCTCAAATGTTTCTCCAACTGGAGCTGAAAAATTAGACCAGTCGAATTAGGAATGGAAAAAATAAAAATACAAAAAAGCGGAAAAATAGAAGTCCTCTTACTTGGAGGTGGTTTGATGAGAACTGGAATCAACTGATGGATGAACTATCGAGAAAGGAAGATTTTTTTCTTCATTTTCAGACATTGGAATGTCATAGATTGGATAAAGCTTCTGTTTTTCTGCAAGGATCCTCTGTTTTTCCACATATGGAGACTTGGGAATTTCATGAATCTGATGGATCTTGTCCTTCTCTGCGACACTCTTCTGTTTAAATGGAGAATGGGCTTTTCTTGAATCTGATGAATCTTCTCTTTCTCAGCTATCTTCTGTTCACTCCTCTGTTTTGATGGAGAAATGGGTGTTTCTTGAATCCGATGAATCTTCTCTCTGTCTGCAACACTTTTCTCAGCTATCTTCTGTTCACTCCTCTGCTTTGATGGAGAAATGGGTGTTTCTTGAATCCGATGAATCTTCTCTCTGTCTGCAACACTTTTCTGCTTGAATGGAGTAATGGGAATTTCTTGTATCTGATTGGTCTTCTCTTTCTCTGTAACACTTTTCTGTTTAAGTGGAGAATTTGGTTGTTTTTCATGTATTTTCTCTTTCTCTGTAATATTCATCTGCTTTTCCTCTGTAACACTCTTCTTTTCTCTCTCTCCTGAATCCATTTCCTTGATTTCTAAACTCTCCCTATCTATATCCATCTCCTTCTCCTTCTCTTCGTCTTCTTCTTCCTCATCTTCATTACTCAAAACTACTATTTTTGCTCTGATATGACCTACATTGCGAAAACTACCCCTCAAGGTTGGATCTTTATTGCGATCATCAGCTTCTTTTGCCATCAAATCGGATCCCATCTTCCTCAATTGAATTGGGTTCCCTTCCATTTCTGACTTCCATGTCTTCCGATTCCGAACCACGCCTTCAGACCGATTACTCTTCAATCTCCGGCAGACCTGCAAACCAGACTCTTTATCTTCTTCTTCAGGATTCTCACCTCCATTGAAGACCTTGATCCCACCTTTTACTTGATCGATTTTTATCCTATTCTCCCATACAGATCCTGCGACAACTCCATTCCTTCCTGCTGCTGCTCTTCTTTTGTTTGCCAGCATTTTTTTTACCCTCTCAGCAGTTGAAGAAAAGCATCAAGCTTAGAGAATTGAAATGGAAGTCTACTGAATTGAATAAAATGACTAGTTTTCCTTTTTCTTTTTTTCCTTTTCGTTCTAAAAATAGATTTGAAAAGGAAATGAAAGGTGGTGGGGTTGGAGGATTTATTTTATATATGTGAAAGGGAAAGAAATTGAAAGCTGAAAATAGGGGCGGTGAGGTTGGAAGATTTATTATCAAATATGGGGTAGATTTGATATATTAATCCCCGTAATTGGATCAAGGGGACCCCTTCCCTGTAAGGCCAGTTTTCCAAGGCAACCAGACCTGTTGACTCACTCATGGACACATGTACTTGGAAATTCAGTGTATATCCGTCGTGTAGGGAAAGGGACTTAAACGCGTCGGATTTGGGAAATTTTATATAAAATTCACATCTAAATCCCTCTCACTCTATAACGTTTTGGGTTTGGATTGTATTTGATTCAATATGCATAATCCTAACCCATGTTTTGAAACCTCAATTGTTGATGGAAAAGTTTCTCTAATTTGTTTTCTTTATCATAATTGCAACTAATTAAATTAAATTCAACCAATAAGTCAAATTACTTTGATAATAATATCAATACATTATATAAAAATAATAGAACTATAACCATATTTATAATAAATGATTTTTTATAAAAAGCAAAATGATAAATTAGATTTATCATACTTATTAAAGATTGTTTCTAATCAAATTGGATCAAACTGTACAATTCAATTTGATTTATAAAACACTAATCTCAATCCACATCTACTTTGTATTATCGGATTCAAATTCAAATATTTGCATTCACCTCTAAAAAGAGAACCAAATTAATTAAATATTCGATATGTTGAAAAAGAACTCAAATATCTAATTAGTGAAGGGTATAAGAAAAACACCATTTAAACAATCTTGATAAATATATAAAAAAGAAATATAGTGTAAAAGAAACTAAAAATATATATTAAAATACAGAAATGCTTATTTCTGAATTTTATATGCGAAAGTTTGTATCGTAAAAATATATAAGCATAATTGTTAAGATTTTATTAGAATATAAGTTATAGTACAGTATATTTATTTATAAATTATAATAAATCATGTTACTTACTATTAGTATTTAGATTGAAAGAGTGAGTTGCTTAGCTAGGCAAGTGGCAAATCCGTTCGTCATTCTAATAGAACAACACTTCCAACTTTTTTTTTTTTTTTAAGATCAAGAAATTTAAGTGTTCTATTTGAATTTTTCAAATGTCTCATTAGACTAATCTTTAGAGTATATGTAAATGTTTTATCCGTATACAGTCGAATATAGAATTAAGAAGAGCAGCCCCTCTTGTATTGAGGAAACTTGATCTCAAGACCTTCCACAAACAAAAGTGAAAGTTAGATCATCAAATTAATCCCTTAAATTACATATTATTGTTTTTTAATTACCAAAACTGAACAAATGGAAATTTATAAGCTCTTCTCCATCAAAATTGAGAGAAGACTGTAAAGAGGAGCTTTCTTTAATTTAGAATTTTTTCAATACAGATTTCTAAAGATTTTCCAATACGATAGATTAGATTGTCAGATTTGCTTTGGAATGCTTCGATCAATTTTGGTAAATTACATTCTCTTTGCCGGCGTTGATGGTGTCTCAGATATTTAAGCTCCGAAAGTCCGAATCATTGCTGCCTTCTTTCCAGTCTGAGGCCAAGGCTTCTCTGAGTTTTAGCTTTGTAGACCACCACTTTCTCCTCAATTGCTCTCTTTCCAAATTCCAACGTCGTGTTGCAGCGGTGAGGCTGCTCAAAACGAGTCAGAAAAGTCGTCATATCTCTTCATGGGTAAATGTATGTGCTTTGCTCAAGTTTTTATTTTCTTTTCTTGATAAAGTTTTTAAAATAATTTGTTTTGTTCCATCTGAAGTAGCACTAGCAATCGATTTATTAAGTAAGTTCCCACGTTTTCTTCTTGATTTAGTCTATGATAGGTAGACTGTTGATTCAGGTCTACTGCGTAATAAAAAATATTAATTAATATTATTGGGTTTTAAATATAAGAGGATAAAATTAATAAATGATAATACAGTCGGTGCGGAACTGTGTCTCAATTAGATTTCAATTTTCCTCTAACCTTTAGTCATCCTTTTGAAGTGAAGAAAATGGAAATGAACAATTGTACAGTGGGTGGCGTGGGTTGGACTGTTGGAGGATTTATTTATTCGACAGACATCGAGAGTTGAAAATTGTTAGGAAAAAATTATTTTATTTTATTGGGTGCTTTGGTACTAATATTCTCTGTTATTGGATCAAAGGATCTCTGCAAGCCCAGTTTACAAGAAACCCACAAAAATACAATGTTGCCTCCCTCGCAGTCGCAGATACATCACATCACACATGGATTATTATACACTTTAGTATTAAATTCAGCGTACATGAATGAATGAATGAATGAATCTCTCTCTCTCTCTGCAGAATTGTTGCTCACCTCCTCCTAATCTCGTCATCCATCCGGTCACTGAGATCGCTGTTTTGAAAAATCGAATTGATGGTCTAATTTGGTTGAATTTAAATTCATCTACAGTTATACACTAATTTAATGTCTAACATGATTCAATTTGTCTAAAACTTATAACTTTTTATTTATTTTGATTCTTTCTTTTTTTCTTTAATAGAATTATGATTGCAATGTGATTTTCAGTTTCTTGTATTCTTACTAAATTATTTTATAATATAGTAATATATTACATTATTATAGTATTATACTAAAACCACAATTTAAAATAGTTTGAACCACTAGTTAAACTTAATTAAATTAAAATGTGACAAAAACTGATTTAATTAGTAGTACAATTTTTAAAACATTAATCGAGATTCAGGACTAAACATGGATAAGGTCTATTTCTATTATCACATTTTGGAAGCAATCATGACAAATAAACTAAATTATGTAATAACTCTCATTATAATCATTAATTTTTAATTAAAAGTTTTACTATTAAATTTTATAATTTTTCTTGAGTCACACGTCCCTGTCTATAATTCTCTGCCCGTGTCCAGATTGGATCCACCACCACACAATCCTTTCCCATTCATAATACAAAAAATCCCACCTTCAGCTATCCCACAAATACCCATTCTTGGTGTTATTAAAGCCACCCATTACATTAAATCCCCTCAACCTCGTCAAAGTCCAAGTCCCAATGCCCATTAAAACCACTTTCATCGAACCTTTTTGACCATTAATCCATTTAAATTCTCAATCTTATTTATTTAAATCAGTCATTCTAATAAATATAAAATTTATTAGAAGACATAAAATAAAGTGAAATTTCTATTTTATCTTTATTAATGTACAACTCATCAAGCAACAGTGTACCGATAATAGACCATTTTGCATATCGATATACCAACAGAAGTAAAATGTGAATTTCATTTAATTCTGTATCTCTTAATAAATTTTGCCCATTGGTATCCATTTATTTAACCCACAATTTACTCATTTAGATCAGCCAACTCATCACCCGAACGTACACCACCATATCAATAATATATAACATTAAAAACTCAAAACCCTTTTATAAGTTAAATAATGGATACTCCTAGATTATATAGTAGGACTCTCATCTCAAAACACCCTATTAACCTCTTGGCAGATAAAAGAAATGCTTTAATACAATAAATGTATTTAAATAATTCTTATCAATTGTTTATTTTTCCACATTTTATAAAGTGTGACGGATTGAAAAAGATGAGATTAATTCTATTAAATACACAAAATCGACTACAAATCTTAAAATCTTTTTCCTTCTTCTGTCAATCTCATCATTCATCTCAAAAGTGTTTGCTTCTTTGTGGAGAGGCACACTACCAAAATTTTAATTTTTTAGAATTCAAGCCATAGTATATATTTTAAAATATCAATTAAACTTTCAAACATTAGTTAAAATTGAAATTTTTCTATCTATTAAATTTGTAACTCAATTTTATATATGCATCTAGAGTGTTTAAGAATAATCAAAATAAATGACAAATTGAGATAAATTCATTTAAATTATTTTTATCATATTTGTAAAACGCTAAGATACAATTTTAAGATGTGAAGAGGAGAGGACCAATTATTGAAAATACAGATAAAAGGAATAGAGATAGATTTCTTAGATTGTAACCTTACTGATGACAATTTATGATAAAGTGAATTAAATAAAAGAAGTTGTAAAATCAACGCAAGGATCATTTCTCCTAAATTATCACATGTACAGTTGCACCACCATGCGTGATCTCGACCATTCATTAGATGGGCCCACACCACTGGCCACAATGATGTAAATTTCCCTATTTTGTCTTTTGGATACAGTTTATGTAGCGCAGTGCGTCACGGATTGTCTTATTTACACTGCATTTGATTGGGTGAAAAATTTCTAATA
Organism: Chimonanthus salicifolius; assembly: GCA_013350335.1. NCBI lineage: Eukaryota > Viridiplantae > Streptophyta > Magnoliopsida > Laurales > Calycanthaceae > Chimonanthus > Chimonanthus salicifolius. The sequence goes on along the minus strand of CM023536.1, from coordinate 68,504,051 downwards.
ATTTTAGGGCGAGGTATATCATTTCTCTTTCACCTGCTGCTCATTCTGAGATCTGAACTGAGGAGTAAGTTACTGAGTCTGAGGCTAGACAGGTGAAAAGTAGAAAAGTTCAGATGGATTGACTATGTAGGTGATTCGATGTGAACATGAAAGTAAATATTTTCAAAATTATTTAATGACTAAACAGGTGATTTACGTACCTAAGAAAAAAGAATTTTCAGCCAATCTAAATAAACCTTATCCTGAGTTTAGAATTAGATGATATTTTAAGATTATTTGCTCAGTTTTTAATACTGGGTCTTGGGGATTTAAATTTCTAACATGGGTGGAAACTTTTGTCAAAATAATCTCTCGAATTTTTATCGAGAAAAGCAAATAAAATTCACCATAAAGTTTACTTTGAAGAAGAAGAGGCCATGTTTTAGTTTACCAGGCCATTGGGTATTTGGGGTCAATAAAGACAAAGTAACAATTAACAAGCCTTGAAATTTGTGGGTCCTTGTGTCCCTACTTCATGTGGTCCCAACGCTTTAGGCATTGGTCCCACCAATAGCAATCCACGAGCCACAAAGTAACAAAAAGAGTCTCTGAGATAAAATTCACATTCCATCCCCATTAGCCGTTTGCTAAAACAGTAAAACCTAAATGTCCGTTTTATAGCCGTTGAGAATTGAGAGAAGCAATGGTGGAGAATGGAGACGAGGAATGCTGGCTTCTTCTTCTTCTTTTTTCTTTTCTTTTCTTTTACCCCCTTTTAATCTTATCCCGCAAATACATATACGAAATTTATAACAGTAAAATTCGATGTATAACGATAGGTGAGTTGAAGCATATTAATAATATTATATTTATAAGAAAAAAAAATTATCTTATATAAAAGTCACAAGTTTTAGAGACTAAAAATTATTATTATTATAAAAGTTAAAATCTATTCATGTTGAATCGGCTTTTCAATTTTATTTTTTTACTTAATTCTATCATAAATTATACATCTCATTATCTATTATATATTTTTTTATCTCCTCTTTCAATATTCTCAATAATCTACCCCTCTCATTGTATTTTCAACTTATAAAGTATTGACTCTACATGCCGAGTTTTATATGCATAATTTTATATATTAAAGACTGCAGTTATTTCAGTCAAAAATATTTTTTTTGAAAGTAAGAATCTGACCTAAAGTGGCCAAAAATTTTGGGTGTCTTAAAAGCAAGAAGTCTCGGATTTGGCTAAGATTTGAACAGAATCTTAAATCACAATTTGTTTAAATTTTGTGATTCTAAAACTGATACATATCCACCACCCACCACCTAAGTATAAAATGATAGTATAGTTCAAACTTCAAACATGATAAGTAAAATGCAATATCGATAGTTGTTGGAGCTTCAAATTAGAAGAGGTGAAAATGAAATTAACCCCTAATTAAGGATCAAATCATCACTGTTATCGTAATCATTGTCCATTAAGTAAAAAAGATCACGGGGCTTAATTATCTGGTGAAAGGCAGCGTGAAGCGTTTAATTAAGTGAGGTGAGCCCCACCTATGTAAGTAAACATCAGATGTTTGAATTGGAAAGTGATGGTAGGAAATAGGAATAGGAATGGAACAGTGAAGCAACATAGCCGTACTCCTTGATTGACATGATATTCTCCATCGTTAACATTACACCCCTGCCCCTCTCTCTCTCTCTCTCTCTCTCAAAAGCATCAATTGACTTTCCTTTTTTACACCATTTCTGTGCCACTCTGTATACTATATATACATCCATGGAATCTTTACGATCCAATTGCAACAAAATTTCTACCATCTAATTCAAAGAGACACGTTGTTTTTAAGATTAATTTTTCAAGTTCTGTTTCTTATTTAATTTTGTTATAAATTATATTATCAGTCATTTAAAGAATGTTTCCCTCTTAATTATTTTTATTTATGTTTTAAGTGGGTTACCTCTGTTTCTTTTACTCATAATATGTAACCTTTCAATTATATATATTGGAATTATTATGAGTCTTCTATTTATATTATTAGACCATCTTAAATGAGTTTTTTTTAATTTAGTATATTCTAACTTTATTACCTTAAGATTAATTCAAATATTTAATGCAGAGTTTAAGATTTAATTCATAAAGACTCAATTTAATCCATCTAAATACGAATCATTCCCATACAAGTTAAGTGCGTTTCTATTTTTAACTGATCTCAAATCAGAATTGATCCAGATCCATCTCAAATCCGATATTTAAAAGGTTGGCATAGATAACAGCTGTTTGTTATGTTTGTATAAATTAATTGGTAGAGGGGATTGTCGGTGTAGATTTGGTGAATGTCACTTTCCACACTTTTTTTTTTTTTTTTCAATGGAATTTGCATTGTATTGTCACTTATTATTGATTATTGTCTATATCTACTTTCCATGGATTTTACGGGGGTGGACCCCCTCAATTTCCCATCCTTCGATGCCAGATCATTTGCTCTTCAAACTTCAACCTTGCAAAAAACAAGTTCCACTAACCTCGCCTTATTTTTACATTGAGATTATTTATTTATTTATTTGAGAGTTTAGACACACGTCTATATCACATCTCTTATGACCCTATACATTACACACTTTCCCGCATTCTTAAGTACTAATTTAGGGTCTGGTTTCAATTCAAATTCAGATGTTAATTTTATAATATCTTAATCTAATATATAAAGTTGGAAGATGATAATAGTAAAATATTTATAAATTGATAAAATTTAGTTCAATTTGTTTATTTATTCTAAATTTAACTATTTTAAAAGAATATAAAGTTAAGATTTCTGACCTGATCTTTCTGTTAAACAAGTTTATTTGATCACAACTTTCTTGTAAATAAATAAGTGAAGAGTTTAAATGTTGTAGATAAAGACTCAACTCAATGACAATTGTCATATCTCTATATGTAAGAAATAAAAATAAGTTTTTTCCTTATTTACCTCATCTTGAGCTGATTTTTCTTTTCTTTTGGGACCTATATGTAACAACAAACGTGACGATCAATTTGTTAACGAATAATTGCCTAAAATGATGGTAGCATCACCCTTAGTTCTTACTTCTTAGAGTCGTTATCATTAAAGAAAAAGAAAAAAAACGTAACAATTTTTCTTTTCTTTTTTTCATCTATAACTATAAGAATCAACGAGGGAGGATTCGAGATTTACACGACCCAAAAGTGAAAAGCCGATATTTCTTTTTAAAAATAAAATAAAATCAAATATCGATTGAGGGCCCGGTCGATATCTCGACAAATATTTATATTTTTAAAAACAGCATTTTTCTTTTTTTTTTAAATGATTTTTTTTACAAAAAAAAAAAAGCCACCGACATTTTCAAAAAAAAAAAAAAAATTGAAGAGAGAAAATATCTCGGCTTAAATCTCGGCAGGGCCGATTTTTCCACCAGTGTACGATATTTGTGATGGGCCCATTTGCAACACCTAGGGAATCAATTTGAACTGGGCTTAACTCGAGTATGTATGAAATTTTTTGAAAAAAAAATAGATTAAGATTGACTTATTCTTAAGTTGGGTTCATTTTTTGAGGTGTAAAATATTAAGTCCAAATTAAAATTCAGTTGGTCTGGGCCTAGAACTTGAAAGCCTGAGTTTAGCTCAAAAGTTCAAATTTAAGCCACACTCCACAAGATTTAATTTTCTTTTATTAATATTATATAAAAAAGTATGTAACATACAATTTACGTTTTATAGTATAATAAAAAGAATTCCATTTAAAGCCCAAGCCCAAGGACCTTACAAATGCAATTTAGGTCTTACTCAGATTTTATTAATTCAGGTTAATATAGGTCTAGTTTTGGGCTTGGCCCCTCAAATTGTAATCTTATTCTGATCTCGGGCAAACCTAAAATTCAGCTCGACCCACCCCAAACTGCAGCCCCTAGCCCTAGCTACGTCTACTTCAGGGGTTCAAATCTCGACCGATATGAGATGTATTGGCCGTACAGGCGAGATCTTAGCTGATATAATCGATATCTCACCGATATCAACCGATACAGCCGAGATTTGAACCAAAAAAAAAGTAGAAAGAGAAAAATCGGGTGATATTCGTGGGCCCGAAATCTCATGTACACGTTTTTTTACCTCTGCTAAACTTCACATGCGTTGAAAGTGAAGTGTTAAATCAGTTTTGAAGGACAATTATTTTAAAAAGGATTTCTCATGTACGTTCAAATGTATCACGTTAACGTGTATTTTCAATGATTACTTAATTCAATTTCAAAAGCATATCATTCTATTGGCTCTTTAACGTGGCAATGTGAAAAAAAAAAAACTGATAATGTTATAAGTATACGTGAGAAGTCTTAGTGTTTTGGACGGAGATGTGAGCACGAGGGAACCATTATAAGAGCTGCAAATGGGTGAAGTTAGGATTATTATGTTAGGACTGGGCTTCCAGTTCAAAAAAATAGTTTGATAGGTGGAGTGATCTAATTTTATATAAGTCTTTGGATTTTTTTCCTCTCACAATCAATGTGGGACTTCTCAATCGCAATCCAATAATTCCCCTTTGAACAAGGCTCTCCAGCAGATAACATGTTGCCAACCATCCTATTTGGCTAAGGGATCCCTGACCCTAAGTCCACAAGTTGTGACTTGGGGACCTAACTTTGATACCACTGTTAGGATTGGGTGTCAGTCCAAAAGACTAGCCTGATAAGTGAAGTAACACAGTCCTATATAAGTCATTAGATTTCTCCTCTCACAACTGATGTAGGATTCTCGTTTGTACCCAACAAAAGAAAAAAAGGAAACTTCTGCAAAGCTGAGATGGCACACCAGATAGCTGAAAGGAGGGATGAATTCCATCGTCTCTGGCTCAGTTGCGGAATCACTTGAATTTATACTTTGTGCAAAGGTTGTACAAATGAAGAAGATGACCAGAATGAAAATAGGAATTCCCGGTGAAGATGGGGATGAAACTTCTGTTCATTCTGAGAGTAACGACTTGGAGTCAAAGACATGAGTCTGAAGGAGAGGATTACAATGACTCGTGTAATGTAAGGCAGACAAGGATCAAACAAGTCATCAAGGAAATGCTCTACTGCAAAAATGGAAGAAGAAAGAATGCTGAAGACACTGGACAAGGGGAAAAAAACTAAAAAATGTCTTCAAAGAGAGCCACCGCTGGAAGAGTGACACAGAAGACTAGTTCAGGAAGGACTCTAAGGCTAAAATGAGGTAGCCTTTTGAAGAGAGAGAGAGAGAGTGAGTGAGTGATGCAGTCAAAAAATAATTCCGCGGAGTTGTTAATGTATAAGCTCGAGGGAGGATTTCTTGAAGATGAATTGTAGAAATATAAATCACACACCACAAAACATCATAACACCGGATTTACGTGGAAAACCCATTTAGGGAAAAAACCACGATTAAAAGAGAGTTTATTATTTCAGTGTAATTTTTCTATATACATCGGAGATATATTTATAGGAGAGAAACTACAAGAATGAGTTCTAAATAGAACTCTGAGACCCGATTGAGTTAGGACTCTGAGACCTAATAGAGTTAGGACTCAGAGTCCTACCCCTACTCTCTTTTCCATTTCAACACTCCCCCTCAAGTAGGTGCGAAAATGTCGATTGAGCCCAACTTGGACAAAATATCTTGGAATTTAACAGCAGAGAGACTCTTTGTGAAGATATCTGCTAATTGTTGATCACTGCGAACAAACGGAGTAGAAATAACATTAGCTTGCAAATTTTCCCGAACAAAATGACAATCCACCTCAATGTGTTTGGTTCTCTCATGAAACACCGGATTTGAAGCAATGTGAATAGCAGCTTGATTATCACAAAACATTTGCGTTAGCTGATTAGAACTAAAACCCAAATCTTGCAATAAGGACCGAAGCCAAATAACTTTACTGGTGGTTAAAGCCATTGCACGATATTCTGCTTCTGCACTTGATCTTGCAACAACACTCTGCTTTTTACTTTTCCAAGTTACCAGATTTCCTCCCACAAATGTACAATATCCTGTTGTAGATCGTCGATCAACTGGACAACCTGCCCAATCAGCATCAGTATAAGCAGTAATGGAACTATTTCCATTTTTCCGCATCCATATTCCCCTTCCTGGAGAACCCTTCAAATATTGTAAAATTCGATTAACAGCATTCATGTGAGTAACTGTAGGTGCATGCATAAATCTGCTGACTAGACTGACTGCATAGGAAATATCTGGCCTAGTGATCGTAAGATAAATCAATCGACCAACCAACCTTTGAAACTGACCAATATCAGATAACAATTCTCTATCATTGTCAAGCTTACCTCCACTGTCAATTGGAGTATCTGATGGTTTAACTCCCATCTTTCCAATATCCTGCAACAGGTCCAGCACATATTTTCTTTGATTAAGGAATATGCCCTTCTTTGAGTAGGCAACTTCTAATCCAAGAAAATATTTTAACACTCCCAGATCTTTGATGGCAAATCTCTTGTGCAGTAGAGTCTTAAGTCTTGTAATTTCATTTTTGTCATCACCTGTGATCACTATATCATCAACATATACTAAAACAACAGTTGTACCACACATACCTTTTTTTACAAACAACGAAGAATCAGCCGCACTCCTTTTAAGTCCATTACTCATGAGAACAAAACTGAGCTTAGCATACCACGCACGGGGAGATTGCTTAAGTCCATATATGGCCTTTTTCAGCTTGTACACAAATCCAACTTTGGATTCTTGTGAATGTCCTGGTGGAACACTCATGTATACCTCTTCTTCTAGGTCACCATGCAAGAAAGCATTTTTTACATCCATCTGAGATAATTTCCAACCCTGATTTGCTGCTAACGAGAGAATCACTCGAAAAGTGTTCATCTTTGCAACAGGTGCAAAAGTCTCTATGTAATCTTCTCCATATGTTTGTGTAAAACCTCTGGCAACCAGTCTTGCCTTGTGTCGCTCCACAGTTCCATCACTTTTATATTTGATTTTGTATATCCAACGACACCCAACTGTCTTCTTTCCGATAGGTAACTTGACTATATTCCAAGTTTTATTATCATCAAGTGCTTGCAATTCTTCTTTCATTGCCTGTCGCCAAACAGATATGGAATTAGCTTCACGAAATGTCTTTGGTTCTTGTTCACTGGACATTGCACTCAAGAAAGCCAAATGAGACGGAGTAACATTATCATATGTCAGAGAAGCCTCCATTGGGTATGATACAACATGGTAAGTGAAGAAATCTTTCATTCCTTTTGGAGGACGAGTCTCTCTACTCGATCTCCGTAATGGAAGAGGAGGAGCCGGTATGTCAGTTGGTGGAGAAATCGGCTGAATTACTGCAGATGTAGTCTCAGTAGAAGCTGTTGGTATTTCAATTGCTGCAGACATTGGTTGGTTATCTGGAGATATAATCACTGTATTTCTGCTACACAAGATATCATCAGTTACAGTAGGAAGAGGTACCAAATCAGATAAGTTCTCCCCCTGGGACCGATTCCCAGAATCACTATGAACTGAGAAATACACTTCAGATTCAGCGAAGCGCACATCACGGGAGACAATGAGCTTGCGAGATGCTGGGTCATAACAAATGTACCCTTTCTGTGAAGAAGAATAGCCGAAAAAGACACATCTGACAGATCTGGCATCTAACTTGTCACGATGAAGAGGTTGGCGGTGGACATAACAGACACACCCAAACACACGCAGATGCGACAAATCAATCTGTCTATTCTTCAGCATTTCCAATGGTGATTTAAAATTGTTAACCCGACTAGGAAGTCGATTAATCAAATAGATGGCCGTCAGAACACCATGGGACCAGTACTGCTTAGGAATATGCATTTGAAACATAAGAGCTCGTGCAGTTTCTAAGATGTGACGGTTTTTTCGTTCTGACACACCATTCTGTTGTGGTGTACCCACGCAGCTAGTTTGATGAATGATGCCTTGGCTATGAAAATATTCGGCGAAATTAGCATTGACATATTCAGTGCCATTGTCAGAGCGGAAAATTTTCACCTTGGCATGAAACTGGGTAGTGATCATGTTGTGAAAGGCTTTGAAAGCAAGAAACACCTCATTCTTAGATTTGAGTAAGTACAACCATGTAACACGAGTACAATCATCAATGAATAAAACAAAATATTTATAACCATCATAAGAAGCAACTGGAGCACTCCATACATCAGAATGAATCAAATCAAAATGTTCAACAGATTTAGAACTAGAAGAAACAAATGGTAAACGAGTTTGTTTAGAAAATTGACAGACATCACAAACACTAGACGGAACAGAAATAGAAGGAAAAAGATAAGACAAAATACGACTTGAAGGATGTCCAAGCCGTTGGTGCAGGATGTGACTCTCTACTAAGTTCGTGGCTTTGTAGGCCTTAGTAGGTGAATGTAGCAAGTATAACCCATTGGAATACGTGCCTTTACCAATCGTCCTCTTGGAAATTCGATCCTGAAAGATGACAGAGTTAGGAGAAAAAATGACATCACAGTTCAAAGCATTAGTAAGTTTTCCAACAGACAGGAGTTGAGTTGGAAAAGAAGGGACAACAAGAGCAGTAGAAGAGACGCTATTTGAAAAAAAATCAATCTGACCACGGCCGGCCACAGGAACCACAGTGCCATTGGCTAGATAGACATCATGTTTAAGGGATGATGTGGAAAAATCAGACACAGAAGAAGGAGAATTAGCCATATGATCAGTAGCACCAGAGTCAATAATCCAAGAATGACCAGTACAATGGGAAGCAAGAGACGCATGAATGGTACCTGCTGTATGAGACGAGGAAGACGGATTTGTAGAAGGCAAAGACTGACGTAGATCGCATAGGATTTGACTCAACTGATCTAGAGTGGTGGAAGTATCTGCGACATTAGCCTTGGCTCTCCTTTTTGCTTCAAAGTTTGGTTTGAGATGAGGATGTAACAACCAACAACGTTCTTTGGAGTGCCCAACTTTGCCACAATGATCACAACGAATAGTGTCCCGTCGGCCTTTATTTGGAACATGAACCTTCTTCTTCTCAGACTCAGAGGAGGGTCGGCGCTCATTTTTATGAGTCACAAAAGCACTGGAAGAGTTCTCAGAGGATGGAGCAGCATTCATAGTTTCTTGTCGCGTTTCTTCGCGTTGAATGATAGCACAAACAGCGATCCAAGAGGGTAGAGGATCAGTCATAAGTATGTTACTCCGCAAATATTCATATTTTGGCCCCAGGGCCCGAAGTAAAGAGAAAACTTGGTCCTCTTCATCTCGGTGCAAAAGAGTCTGTGCATCAGTGGTATGAGGACGGTACAAATGTAGCTCATCCCATAGCCTTTTCATATGGCCAGTAAGATCGCAAAATTTCTTTTCGCCCTGTAGCGCAGTCGCAATCTCATTTTGAATCTGAAACACTCGAGCAATATTATTTCGACTACCATACATACCTGTCACAGAATCCCATAATTCTTTTGCCGAATCGGAGAATGTAAAAATTCCAGCAATTTGGGGTTCCATAGAATTAAGAAGCCATGATCGAACCAGTTGATCATTAGATAACCAATTATCATAAGCAGAGTCAATATCGGAGTCTTCCGAAGTAGTCGCTGAGGCTTTAGATGCGGAGACAGGTGCAGGAGGCACAATCTTGCCATTGATAAAACCCAACTTTTTCTTACTACCAAGAGATAAGTGAACAGCCCGAGACCAGAGGACATAATTATTTGTATTCAAGAGGACAGAAGAAAGCTTCAGACTGGGATTGCAGTCGTAGTCACCCATCGGAAGGCGGTGTTGGTTGCAGATTGAGCAATAATCTTCAACAGATGCGAAGCAGAAAAAAGATTCGTGTCCTTTTTTTTTTTTTTTCACTCCCAGGTCAGTGTCCGGTGGAGATTGTTCTGTGCTGCTCTCTCTAGCATAGGACCGACGAAATCAAGGACCACAATAGACTTGAGCAACTGATTGACACAAGCGTCGGCCGGAGCTGAGATTGTCGAGATTGGCGCTGAGAAAGATGCAAGCAGGTACTGATCTGAAACCAACCGGAGCCGGCGATGACAATCAGAGCCGAGGTAAACAGCTACTGCTGACGGTAGCAGATCGGAGAAGACGACGGCCAGAAATCTACGCAGCAGCAGGCCGTCAGAGACGACGCAGCAGTAGGCTGCTCAGGCGGATATTGCAAATACAGATCTGAAGCAGAGACTGGACGGCGGCGAACGCGTTGTCCAGCAGAACTGAGATGAACGGATCTGAGAAACCCGATCTGGGCAGCGGTCTGCGCCTGAGAACTACACGTCGGAGAAGGCTTGTGAAATCAGCAGAGCAGATCGGACTGGCGTCGGCAGCAGGAAGTCGGACCAGTAGGCAGCAACGATAGGCAGAAGCGATGAGGACCCGAGATCTAAACCGGCGATCTCAGCTGTGCACGGTAACTGCTAGATCTGGAAATTTCGATCTGGTTCGGCACTACCAGATCTGGTTCGGCACTGTGTGAATCGGCGACAGCGGCACACAGATCAGATCTGGACGAAGAAGACGAGGCCGAGAGCAGATCAGATCTGGAATGGAAAAATCAGATCTGCTGTGAAGGAGACGATGCCGCAACAGAGCGACAGTGAGCTGGAGGAAGGGATCCTCGATGTCGAGCGGCAGATGTCCAGATCTGGAGAAGAAGACGCCCAAATGTGCAGAGAGGCAGGCCGGAGATCTGGAGCGTCCAACGCCGTGCGTGATGGTGGCGAGAACAGGGCAGCAGCAGCGGACGGAAGCAGGAAGTCGCCAATCAGGTGACGGTGATGCAGAGAGCGAACCACTCTCTCAAAGGGCAACCAGCGGTGATGCTGGCTTGATCCTCGATGTCGTGTTGCGTGATGCTTCTGCAAACAATCACAAATTTGTGATGTGTTGCAGTTGACAGAATACAAACAAACCCAACGATCGGTTAGACAGATTGGGACACACCCCGACCAAGAGCCGATAATGTCTTCGATCCGGATCGAAGTCTGACTGATACCATGTAGAAATATAAATCACACACCACAAAACATCATAACACCGGATTTACGTGGAAAACCCATTTAGGGAAAAAACCACGATTGAAAGAGAGTTTATTATTTCAGTGTAATTTTTCTATATACATCGGAGATATATTTATAGGAGAGAAACTACAAGAATGAGTTCTAAATAGAACTCTGAGACCCGATTGAGTTAGGACTCTGAGACCTAATAGAGTTAGGACTCAGAGTCCTACCCCTACTCTCTTTTCCATTTCAACATGAATCTACGAGTTCAATTTGAAGTTCAACGTTGCTTTTCAGTTACACAATCAAAGGTTATTCAATCAATTCAATTACCGTGGTAACAAACTTAAAATCTTCTACAAATTGAGTTGAGGTGACAGATTTTTATTAAAAGTTTGTACAAGTATTATTGCTAGAGAATCATAAGTTGTGTTTTTTTTTAAATGGTAAATTATAATATATTAAAAGAACCATAGATACAAAAAGAGAGTACGTAGAAGAAAAAGGAAAAAAACCAAGAGCCCTTTTCACCCAAACAGGATATCCAAGTACAAAAGCTAGAAAAGGCTATATACTCTTTCCAGATAGGGAAGACCTTCACACAGCACATTTGGCAAAAACTTGATTGCCAACACAAGGATTCCCCACAGGATGGCAAAGAGGGCTACCCCTCTTTATTATAAATGCAATATGTGAGATATGATAAGCTTTTCTACTTATTTCTAGTAACTTCGAACATCTTTATACTCTTATCTAACCACAACTTACATTTTGCATCAGAATCCAGTTTTCCTCCAATAGCAACATTCAAGATTAAGGATTAAGATTGATAAACTTTTTTCATAAAACCTTCTCACTTGCAGAAAAAAGTGATTCCAATTCATTGTCTTTGCGAGGGTTTTTAGTGTCTTGAATCTGATTTCTTGTTCATGCTCGAGGGTGTATTTGGAATCCGGGAGTCGTTTCTTCTCGATTAGTCAATTAAAATTATCATTTTCCAAATAAAATAAAAGCTCTTTTTTTTTTGCGTAAACAAACGTACCTGGAGGAACCTAGTTTTATGGAGGTGGGGCGTAACCGTTACGCTCCTCTATTTTGAGAGATTTTGATCCCCCTTGCAACTGTCCAAATGCATATATTAAAATATTTTAAAATGGATGGCCGAAATCTCTGATCTCTAGAGATTTGCATCTACAGATCAAGTGAAAAACTATAGAGAGCTGCATGGTCCACCTCGTTAGATTTCAATTAAATAACTAATTAAATCAGTTGCTTCATTAAATAATTCTAAGATGGCATTTAGCATATTGTCATACTTATTTTGAAAGCCAGTACTTAACCAAATTAATCCTCATTTAAGACATGTTACATATTTATGTTATATTGTTATAGTTAAAAAAATAAAAAAACTATTTTTTTTATGATTCACAGAGAAGAAGCAATACAACTAAATCAAAACCAATGAAAGTGGAGGCAGAAGGGATTTCTCTAAACAAAAATTGGAACAATAAATCTCTCTTTACAACCTCTCATGTTAAAAATATACACAGGAAAAAATGAATAACAAGTGAAATCAAGAGACTGACAAAACCCTATATCTATTTCCAAATATTGTTACAACAGTGAGAGTGAGTGAGAGAGAGAGAGAGAGAGAATCATGGTTAGTAAATATTTTACAAGGTGCCACCCATACATGCCGCCCGAACTGCCCACATCTCTGTTTCAAAAAATGAGTAGAAGTTAATATATGATATTAGAGGAATTAAGTGAAATGGTAAATCAAGTAATCTCTTAATCAAATCAACATCACTTAAGTAGTAGTGTCTTAATTCAAATCATTCAAAAATAAAAAAAATAAAACTAAATAAGAAATGGTCAGACCAGACAAGAAAGCAATAAGAATTGGCACCATAGAGTAGCTGCTACTAAAACCAAAATAACTGCTAGAATTGGGTCCTCTATAAAGAGCCAACGAAAGAGTCTTCCAATTTTTTCCAAGTTCAAAATAATTTGGCCTAGGCTGAGCCAAATCAGCTGATATTTTAGATTTTAGCCAATATTTGAGGCCCAACAATATTTAAAAAAAAAAAAATTTATCACCAAGATTTCAAAAATATTTGTTGAATCCATCAGGTCACATGCACATAAACTTTGTAAGCAGTGAATGTAAAGAAACTGACTTACATGGTAAATTACAGATTCCTTTTGCGTGATAAGATCTCAATTCACTTGCCAAAATCCTCATTTGGCTTACTCCAATTCTTGGATATGCCACTTTCCTCTTCTCGTTGTGCCTTCTGTTTGACAAGATATCTGCGTTTTCATTTGTGTTTCCTTCAGTAAGTTTAGTTCTTCGTCCACAGCAAGGAAATGGGTGGCAATGTTAGATTGAAATTCTTTGTAAAATGTTCAGTATCAGGTGTTGCCACTCCTCAATGTAGACCGAAGCAAAGATTCTTCTTTTTTCGGAGTACCAATCTTCATCTTTCCCATTTCTGCTTCTTTTGGGCTTTCTTCTTTTCAAGCTCAAGCTTCTTGCAGTTCTCCTCATGGGCACGTCCGAACATTCTTACAAAGTTAAGAAGGGTGGAAACAACTGCACCAGATGATGGAAATAAAAGTAAATGTTTGAGATAATTAAATTGGTTTAACAACAAAAGCTTGATAACTGCAATGACATGGCAAAAAAAAATACTGAAAAAAAATGAAAAAGTTGAATTCATGAATCAAATACAAGCTGGCGGGATGGTTTGAATCAATGTGACTTAATTTACAAATGATACAACACTATTAAAATAATGCAACTTTAGGTCTCATGAGTGCCTGCTGCTTCGCTGATTGGTCATTTGGAGAAGTGGAGTTTTGGAAACGGTTGTGACAGAGATGCTATGACATGGAAATTAGCATTGGTTGACACAAGATGGCCTCAAAGGATGGAGAGAAATGACAGAAGTTTCAGAAGCAAATCAAGAACCCCTAAGGACCTGATAATTGTCGTCTAATGGGACATCGCACTTTTGGCATCAAGTAGCAAATCCCATAGTTGATAGCCAGGACCAGTTTTAGATGTAGGGTCTATAATGACTCATCCCTCCAGCACAATATTTTCATCTTTGGACCCACAAACGGAGCCCACACAGCTTTGCATTTGATGAACATCCCAAGGAATGCTCTCAAAAGGCCTTGTGCTATTACTTATATACTAGGGAATTCCACCCTGAACTGGAGATGTGGGACTCTGTAAACACGCCTAGCGCCCAACCTGACTATTTTTTTCTCCAGGGTGGGATGCTCCATGCTTAAGGCCCTCCACTGGGGTGGGTATTAGTGTATTACATCCTACCCCGCTTAAAGCCAGAGTCGTTCCCGGATCTACACACATAAATCACGCCCACAGTTCGAGAGTTGAACCATGCTCTGATACCATTTGTAACGACTCGTCCCTTCAGTACAATATTGTCTGCTTTGGACCCACAGACGGGACCCGCAGGCTTTGCATTTGATGAACAACCCAATGAATGCTCTCAAAAGGCCGTGTGCTAGAGGGAGAAAGTACATTACGTATATACTAGGGAATTCCACCCTGAACTGGTAATGTGCGACTCTGTAAACACACCTAGAGCCCAACCTGGCTATTTTTTCTCCAGGGTGGGACACTCCATGCTTAAGGCCCCTCCTCTAAGGTGGGGTATTACAGGGTCAACATCAACTCGTGACACACCTCAACTAGCACCATTAGTTGAAGAAAATGTCATTACCCTTCAACTATGATTGATTTTTTCAATGAGATTTTTTACCTTAGCAATGAAACTGGGGAAAGTTCATACACACAATGCAAATAGAGATGTAGATGTGCTTGTGAGGGAAGTGAATAGGAGGCCTTTTTGCCTTCAATCCTCTGAAGAGTCGAATCATCTTCTCATTCACTGCACGTCTCTTCTGATGTTTGGTACTCGGTTTTAGACCAGTTTGGTGTGGCTTGGGTTATGCCATCGATGATTGTTGAGTTGTCTTTTGCTTGGGACATTGCTTTTGTCTCGCCTAAGTGCTCTTCCTTGTGGCAGTCACATCATTTTGCCATTGTTTGGAGCCTTTGGTGGGAACGTAATAATCGACTCCTCAAAGGTACTACTGAGTCTAGTGAGGCGGTTGGAAGACGTGCTCTCACTAAGTGTGCATTGTGGGCTGCTTCCTTACAGGAATTCAGGAACATATCTATGTCAGACATTTTGCGTGCATGGAAAGAATGTGTTGATCTTCCTTGAGGCCTTTGTGTTTCTATTTAGCGTTCTTGTTCGCCCTTTCTGTGGGGAAATCCATTTTCCAGTTTTTTGTTTGTTGCATTTTTTTTGCTCTCTCTTTTTCTATTAGCACCTCTAGTGCTTCTTTATCTATTAATGTATATGAACCATTTAAAAAAAAAAATGAATAGGAGGCAGGAATTGTAACTGGTGATCTAAGAGCGTGTTTGACTTGGCTTATTTGGGTGATGTTTTGGCCTGTGTACTGGGTTTTTCTGTTTTACCACAAGGTCTCCCTGTTGTACTTGTATTTTCTTTTTCTTCTTATCAATAAGATTAACATCATTAGAAAAGAGAGAGAGAAAATTCACCCAATTGAATCCCAGGGTAGGAAAAACTTTCTAACACCTCTTTTTAAAGCAAACTACTATTCTTCATTAGAATCCTTCATGTTTGGTAAAAAGAAAGAAATAACCATTGTAATTAAAGAGAATGGATTCAGTGCTGCCCTGGCAGCATGCACATCAGTGCAGTCAAAGCATCTTTTTTAAATATATCGACACCTATCATTTTGTAGATCCCACAGACCATATCATTGGAATCATATTAATAGGCCTACTTAAATATAAAGAATTATTTTTAAATATATTTTATTATTCTGATATAAAGCTACAAAAATGGATGGCTGAATCTGGACACATATTTCAAGGTCTTTTTGAAGTTAGAAGATTCTACTTCCACTTTTATGGCTTTATATCTGACAAATAAAATATTTTTTCCATATTTAAGTTGATCCGATGAATATGATTCAAATTATATGGTTTATGGGGCCCATGAAAGGACACATCAATGTATTAGAAAAAGATGCCTTGGCTGCACTGATGTACATGTGGCCAGGGAAGCACCCATTCTGTTCTCATAGTTAGAAGGACAGTGATGCAACAGGTCACTACACCCAGCTCTAAGGCGAAGGCAGCAGATTTAGGGGCCATTGTAGGCATGCCAAGGCACATCTTGAGCGTGGGCTGAGGGACATTCCAAATGTTGCAGCCTGATTTTACATCAGCATAGCTCAAGTTATAATACTGAGTATAGCTTATTGTATATGATACTTTAATTTTGTGATAACATATATAGAAGAAATTCCTTCTTCATCAACCTCATCTATAGCCCCTTACTCCACCATCTTTCTTCTCCTTTTTCTGTCAACCCCAACCTAAGACCTCCATCAACTCCTTTTGCTTTTTCTTCTTTGACAATAAGCTGAAAATATTACGCTTTTTTTTAAATTAGCTTTCCATTGATGTGTATGATGATGGGTTATTCTTGTTAAAGAGACATGGAATTAATCACTGAAGAGACCTTGCTCAAAGGGGCAACGAGCTGGATCTTCTCCAAAATAAACGGCCAATGCATCAGCATTTCTACCCTGTAAAGCAACCGACAGAAAAATCATATCAGGTAATGAAAATACTGTCTAGAATATACACAAATAGTTCCAAAACAGTAAAAGCTAAGACATACCACTCCAGAATAGAGTGAAGTCAAGGACCTCACTTCAGCTTCAGCAACGACTAGAAATTCCTTCAAAGTCTGGAAAATTCATGCACTAAAATTAGAATGGTTATAAAGAAACATAAAATTGAAATGAGAC
Organism: Chimonanthus salicifolius; assembly: GCA_013350335.1. Taxonomy (NCBI): domain Eukaryota; kingdom Viridiplantae; phylum Streptophyta; class Magnoliopsida; order Laurales; family Calycanthaceae; genus Chimonanthus; species Chimonanthus salicifolius. The sequence continues at coordinate 68,487,138 of CM023536.1, read as the reverse complement.
AACAAGAACTATAAAACATATACAGAATAAAAAGTACAAGAAAGACAGGCATTATTGGCATGTCATGGGCGACTAACAGATCCAGCATGATCTTACAACTCGAACTAAATTTGCAAGTATATCCACCATTGCTTCATTAAATAAGTTCTAAGTGAAAGCATAAACGAAATACCCCTGAAAAAATGAAAGCATAAATGAAATGTTACATCATAAATGAATTGCAATAACAGAAACAAATATGTAGTCATAGGATCATAATAATTGTCCTCCAAACCCCTGCCCAAATACAGGTGAGATCCTTGAACACCTTGGTCATCTTCTTCTAATGTAGCCATCAAATCACAAACTAACAAGAAAATATCTCTGGTGCAATGTTCTTATTAGGTAGTGGACCCATTAGAGTTCTCATACATCAGTTTTGATCAAAGATACAGAGTTTCAATGACTCTCATAAATGATTGTTCTCGTCACTTATTTTGCGGGTCAATTTACAAGGCCCAACTTTAGACTAATTTAGGGCACAACTGCTTTACATAGGCTTGATTTTATACTAAATTTAGGACTTCTTATAATAAGAAATCAACTTCTGTAGGCAGTTTGGGTCTATATAAAAGGTGCATGATAAGTTACAACTTTTGGGAGAGGATTATTGGTATTTTATTTGAATGTCTCTCTTCCTTGGAGGGTAGATTCTCACATCTTCCTACTATTCATCCTCTTCTCCCTCAAGGTATGTTTCTGTTCTCCACTCTATCAGCATTTGATCTCTTTCTACATCTTCTCTACACTCTATTTCTCATCTCTATTGTTTTATAGTTGCAGTCATATTGGGTATACATGTGAGAATTCTTGAAGGAACCATAGTCCTGCACTGCATCAATTTGTTTATCATAAAATGTTAGTTTCCTATTGGAGATAATAATAAAAAAGGAAATTGTGAGGAGTTGTTTCAATGGTTGTCAAAGAACATAAAAAAGTTGACAAAGCATTTGACAGAAAACGGACACATTTTTTAAGATTTTCCCAAGAGATGAGAATCCAACAAATGCCAAGAATCATTAGAAGGGCATTGAATGAGCACAAATATAAAAAAAAAAAATTAAAGCAAAATTCAATAGTGAGAGCTCATGTTGAAATCAATTTGATTGAAGAACACAAGGCTGAAGATTTTCCCAAGAGATGAGAATCCAACAAATGCCAAGAATCATTAGAAGGGCATTGAATGAGCACAAATATAAAAAAAATTAAAGCAAAATTCAATAGTGAGAGCTCATGTTGAAATCAATTTGATTGAAGAACACAAGGCTGAAGATCCCCCCCTCCCTCTCCCCGAGTACAAGAACATTGGGAAAAACTCTAGATGCACACAGACCCCCGCAAGGCATGGACATCAGGTTACTACGGGACTCGAACCTGGGACCTCTGGTTCCTGAGCTAGAGTGTCTACCAGTTGAGCTACCCCATGCGGGCAGTGATGCCTAATTTTGGGATATTATTAGATCAAAAAGTGGTTTTGGCATCATCATGCAGTTCATCAACATGTATTTGACAATCCCTAGTATTTCAGTCATCTCTCTTTCATTCTCTCTCAGATTTTGAGATCATTGGTTACATTGGAAAGATAACTTGAAGATCTACAACATCTAATTTGCAACATTTGGATCATGGAAAGTAGGCCCCACATTGCATTGAATGTTATGCATACCTCAGGTCTTTTTCCTTGTATCATGGAAAGTGTGAGATAGAGTTCTGTGAGACTACCTTACATATATGAAGTAAGGAGATTCCATCTACACATTGGTCATCACTCTCTCTTGGGTTCACAGTTGAGATGGAGAGATTGTATAATGTTAAATTTCTCTTACATTTTAATCTCAACTTTATGTATAGTTTCTTTTTATAGTGAAATTTTTGGTTACCAAGAAAAGGTATGCAGTGCTTTGATATAAAACCCAACCAAAAGAAGACTATCAATCATATACTTCGTAGACAATAAAAAATGTAACTTGTTTACGTCATGCAAGTACCTTACAGAAATTTTGTGAAACAGGACCATCATTTTCAGATGCTGTCAATTCCTGTTCGACTTTCTCTAATCCTTTGCTTATGGCTTGCATCTCTTCAGCCAAAGATTTCAATTGTATCTGCTTAACAAATAAGCATTTTATTTCACTCAAATCATATCTATAACATTGCCAATGATTATTTCACCATACTTCTTATGAAATAATGAGCTTTTAAATTAAACTCCAACCTTGCCCAAACCGCCCATACCTTTGATGAAATTTCCAAACTGACGAGGTCCTTGTGAAAATCAAGAAGTCCGGGTAGTTTTTCAGCAAGCACCTAAAGCTTGTCGAGCAAAAATAGAAGTGAAAAAAATAGCACAAGCAAAAGTCTACACGAAACACAAAATGATAGAGATTTTTAAGTTCCATTACTAACAAAAGATTTGGAAGCACACAAGAGGGATAAAAAGTCCCAAAACCAACAAAAGCACATTATTTTCAGAGAATAGACCATGGTGACATGGAAATGGTCAAAGGGGGCTTGTGAGCTACACAGACAGGCCTACACATGTACATGTTCCCATTGTCAAAACACTTCAATTCATTTAATACTTAGTTGCAACTCTATTTTAGTTCAGGGTGATCAGGTATAACTGCCTAAGTTGGATATGCTGGCCCATTACCTGATTGCTACGTGCACAAAGTAGAACTTCATGCTTAGCTAGAAATCAAGACAAAGTACATTCTATAGGTGGTACCCACCTATTGACAAACCCAAATACCTTCAACTCTTTCCCTCCTAGATTTAGATTGACGGAGCCAACTTCAATCCCAATATACTCTCTACTGAAGGACACCCCACAATCCACCCTACCATACAATACATGCACGACACATTCACGAAGGAGTAACAAACACAAATATGTGATACCCCACAACCATAGAAAAGACACCAATTCACTAGCAATATCTCCATATATCGATGGGATAAATTCAGGACCTTTAAGGATATGGGCTCGTGGTGGAGGAAATATTTATTCAACCATATCATCCTAACCCTTGAATTAGGACCTTAAGCGGCTATTTGTCAATTTTCTTGAGGAAATCAATTCCGCATAAAAAATTATGTTTGGATTCGATCAACATCATCCAACAAGCGATGTAAAATCCAGTGTCATCTTGGGCCATGGAAACCCAACGTTTTTTGTTGTTTATGTCCAATCCTTTATTTCCATTGAAAATGAATGGAACATCGTCTCAGTTCTCATTTTTTGTGTTCTTGGCAAACAGCCCATATTCCATGGAAGAAGAGAAAAATGTGTCATTTCCATACTCTTTACTTTCCATCAACAAGAAAAGAACAGATGTCTCATAAAGTTTTATGGCATTTTTTTTGAAAGGTTAAAATTTTATGGCTTTATAAAGGGTTTTTTCTTTCCCTTCTCTAACTAACAAAGGCTATCAGTCAAACTGATGTGGGATCGATGCTCACCCGCAGAGAGATCCAACAAAATCGGGATCCCTAGTCTTCACCAAGAGTGGGAGAAGAAGAAAAAAGCCTGCAGCACACGGTAGGAGAGGAAGAAGGAAGGGAGAAAGAGATAAAATAAATTGATTTTCATGTATTCACGTGAGATGTGTTTTGTTCTATCTTACATCCTCTCTTATAGATAAAAGAAAATACTAAATAACGAAACCTAAATAAAACATAGTAATACTAGGATACTAACTAGAAGGGAAGCCTAATTAGGACCCCTAATTACAATAGGAAACTAAAATTAAATTTAAACAACTTGCTAAAATAATAATAATAGGGGTCCACGTGTGATATGTGTGTCCTCTGGTCAAATTGGGATCCATATCAATTCAATCATGGTAGGGTTGTTAGATGATTTGGTGGGGATAATAAGCAGTCCCCCTTAAAAAACTAGCAACATGAATCTCAGACACACCCAACGGGATGGCCCATAGGTGACTAACACCATTCAACTTTTTATTAAAAACAAAAATACCCATCGAACTAATCCTCACCATGACACATCAAAAATGTTTTTTAATCAACCCTTTACACTTCGGGGTCCCAAAACCAAGAAATAGGATGATCTAATAAACTTAGTTTAGAAAGTCCCAATTAATCCACAAGATTTCACACCCAACCCACCCATATATAACACGTCAAAAGATCCTTCGAGATTACATATCAGAAGGCAACCCCTCTGTGGTTACTCAGTGGGCTAATGGGAAAATGTGCCCATTGTAGTTGTTAGATAAGGTGGAATAATTTTGGTGAATTGTAAAGAGAGGTCTGCTCATTTCTCATGTTCTTAGATCAAACAATGAGAAGGCCGATAGCTTGGTAAAAGAGGGTGGGCAGGTTTAATTCCTGTGACAGTTCTACTGCATGTTGAAACTATAAGGGAGGAGATGTAATTTTTTTTTTTTTGTTTTCGATTTTTTGCTGCTTCTTGCCCATTTATGCCTTGCAAAGTTGGGGCTATATTCTCTCTCATATCAATAAAAACGTTAGTCTTTCCCAAAACAAAACAAAAAAAAAAAAAATCCCTTCATGCATGTGTTTGCGTGAAATTTTCAAGGGAGAAGCTGAGTTCCACCTCCCTCAGTCTCTCTTCCAAGTTGGCATGCATCTAGGTGGTTCCCACACACATATGAATATTGCATGCATAAAACAAAGAAAATATGAAACCCCACAGATACACATGTTAGTGAACAAAACAATAACCCATTTTTAGTCAAACTACCTTTCAATACAACATCTGATTAGCTAGTATGAGACTATTAAGCTTGCACATTGATGAAATAATCCTTAAAGAAAGAATAATCCCAAATAAATGAAAGTTGTACCTTGCAAAGATAATGCATGAGAGTCATCTTGTTGTTACGGGCACGTGTATCCGTAAGTTTAAGGAGGCTATCCAACCTAAAGCCAACAGCACAACCTACACATAGGAGACTAAGATTTAATACAATCTCTCGAGGAGGAAGGACGGGGGGTTGTGGGGGGATTAAGATTTGTCATGAAATCAAGCAAGAAAAAACAAAATTATCTGCAATGGGAGAATACTCAAAGCAAAAAAAGTTAATATGGATTCAAAATTCCAATCACCAATTAAGAAAGAAAACAATGTTTTGTGACAATTAACATCTAAAATTGCAAACAAGCAATTTGAGAAATGAGAACTATAGCCATTTTTCTAATGTCATCAGCCAGATCGAAAATATGTTTCACAAGTCTAGAGATGATGGTGCTCCACTCAACAAATACTTTTCATGTTAAGCATTGACCTATATGGTCATCCATAAAATTTAAAATATTATCAACTGCTACTGGCAGTTAAAATGTTCAACTGTAACATGATTCCAGTTACTATATTGGTTCATTCATGGCCTCTTTAACACCTTAAACATTATCGCGTTTACTTAACATTCCACAATGCATTTCATAGTCAATACAAACATTTTACATAATACAGACTTCAACTCACCTCTTGCAGTTCCTTGGTTCAAGGCATTTCCAAGAGAGAGAATCGTCTGCAAGATTCTCTTCAATTTAGCCGACGTTCTAATCTGATAATCACAAAGTTTCAATGGTTTAAGAGAAACGAAAACTAAAAACATAGTATCAGTGAAAACAAAAAGTAGGGAAGCAAAAACTAACCTCTTCTGCTACAGAATTTACAATATTTAGACTATTCCTTAGGTCCGAAACCTGAAGAAAAAATGAAATAAATGAAAATTTTACTATATGATAGAAATATCTAGAAAACAAAGTAATCAACATAATTTTACTTAACCTGGGAATTGAATTGAATCTTAAAAGAGAAGACTCTGAGTTTACACTCCACGCGTGGAACTTTCATCAACTCTAGGAAGAACTGTTATGTAAATCACCTAACATGTCAGCAATAAGCTGATGCAAAACCAAGTCCTTTAATATTTTACTAAAGAAGCATATTTCAGACAATTAAAAAACATATTTCAAACAGTATTGGGCCTCAGATAGGCAGTTGTCCCATAGAAATGATTTGCCAAAGCCAAATCTAAAGGCCAATCTCAGATTGATGGGATAAATGGCTTAGATGATGATGATATTTCAAATTTCAAACAGTATAGACTAGAGTCTAGATTCTAGATGATTATCACAATATGGATGGGTTCCAACCCCTTAGCATACAAGGTCTTGATTTAGTTATTTTCACTCCAAAAAGTCAACAAGGCAATTCCAAAAGAACCAGGAGTACTCAGAGCTCCATTTTACTAATAATCTCAAATTCTTATTAGTTGAAATGCCTGTTTAACCTTGTCTATCATCCAGCAGCTAGCAACCAGAATACTTCACAGCTTGAAATGTTACATAGAGGGGAAACAAAGAAGCAAGCTAACCTGTTCACATTTTCCTAAATTCTCCTTATCACCTGTGTAGCCCTAAGACATTCAAAGATAATCAATTATTGCTGAACATGATTCAAGATATAGAACACATGTTAGCTTCAATTCTATGAACAGAAAGTGAAGAAATTATAGCTATTAAAATTGTCGGATCACCAATTTCTTTGTAAGATAAAAAGGTAAAACTTGTTTTGACACCATCTCTACCTTAAGTAATTCCATTTCCTCCTTTGTAGGGCAGAACTTTATAAGGTTATCTACCTGGTCAACATCTAGAACTGAATCATCCAAGGCAAGCAACGTACTCTGCAAAATATCCCAAAGAAGACAGCCATTAGAGCCATACTGCATTTCAGGATGTCATGCATCCAATTTGGACAAACACATGAACATCCCTTCCAAAGAGAATAAGCACTAGGGTAAATCAAGTTAAAGGAAATGAAAACCGTCCAACTGAAATCATCTGAGTCAAAACTTAAAGGAACATGACCCTTGTGATTTACCCTATACTATCAAATTCTTTTCATTCCCTTGCATTCCATAAATAAATTAAAAAAAAAAAAGGTTGTGATTTCAAACATGAAAGACACCTTCTTGTGGACATTTGTAAACCGTGTGTATCAGCTTACCATCAAATCAGACAATGGCATCTTAACCTTCGTAAGCATAATTTCACAATTATTCGCCCGTCTCATATCAATCTGCAAGAACAGTATATGTGGATTACAAAAAGTTGAGCACACTATAAAGTTCTTCTAGTAGAGATAGTCAATATCTGAGAAATGAAAGAGAAACAAAAGCAAACAAAAAGATGATAACCTTTCTATTCATGAACCAAATGGAGTGACGACCGGAGTTGGCCATACCCAAAACTTAGGACTCACAGACTCGACATAATTTTTGAATAAATTTATATTTATATTTCCTTTTAAATGAAATAACGTATAACACTAACATAAATAATGTACTGATTTTACACCAAACAATCCAATGACAAAACATACCAATACATTAGTTAGGCTTAAAAAGAGAAAGGTGTGATACCATTTACATCATCTTGGGAAGCAATGTCAAAAAGTACTAGAAAAGTGCATAAAGAGCCCTTGAAGAGACCAAAGCGAAGAAGTGTCTTACACGGGTCATCACATGTTTTGGAGAGTCCAAGAGAGGTAAATTGTATAACATTTTCTCTAGCCGTAGCAGGATCATCAAGGGAAAGCTTGATTATCTGCCAATCAGATTGATTTGTAGAACAGTTTATTATATCTGTTGTACTGTGTTTTTACTGCTTTGTTTGTTGTAGCTCAAGTGTTGATACTTGGTCTGTCATGTTGTTGGCCTTTTTTTTGAAGAGGGGGGGAGAGAGAGAGTGAGAGTGAGAGAGAGAGGTGTTTATTGCTTTGTTTCTATTAGCTCAAGTTGTCCATTGTCTTAATGAACTTCGTTTAACTTGATTTATAGCTTGCTTATAATTTTCTTTTTTTGAGCGGTAATAAAGAAGAAATATTATTAAAGAAAAACATACATAAAGTACAAGAAGGAGATCAAAAAGGTATAGACCAAAGAGGAAAAAACAACAAAGAAGAAAAACAAAAGCAAAAACCACTCCAAGAGAACTAAAACAATACAATGACAACTCCAACTACAAACATACGAATAGTTTTCCTCAAATGTAGAAAACGCCTTGAATAAATCCCTCTACACCATTTTTGGCAAAGTAGTCTGCCACCCCATTTGTTGTACGCCTGATGTGAACAAAGGACACCTCAAGGCTCCTAACTGGTGTCCTGATTTCCCTAACTGTAGTAATCTATCTCCAGGGGGGTCGTTTCCAACCTTTGGCCCATTTTATGGCATTTGTTGAATCTCCCTTTATAACTAACTTCCCATCACCTAAACCAACTCAAATGGATAAAGCTCTACTGATACTGACGAGTTGTACTTCATTAGAATCTCTAATCCCTACTGATTCTGTGAAAACCATCGATGTTTGACCTATGATCTCTAAGTACGCCCCCTATACCTACCGATCCCGGTTTTCCCCTGGAAGCTCCATCAACATTAAATTTCATGACCCCAAATTGAGGGGGAGACCATTCCACCAATGCTTTGGCCTTCCTAGATCTTCCTCTCAAACCACCCTCCATGAAAATAAAAGGTCACTGGCTTTAAAATCTTTGAACTTCTTGTTGGGCAAAAGCCAAGTGCAAAGTCTCCATTTGGCTTTTTGAAACAGCTCACAGATCTCAGAAGACTTTCCTTAAAAAATTCTAGAATTTCTTTCTTTCCAAATAGTCAAAGAAATAATTGCTGGAATTGTGAACCACGTCATCCTCCACCTTCTCATTGGGAAAAAAGAAAAACCAAGAACTCGGAGTTTCTGCCCAGGTACTCGCTCTGACCCATGAGACAATCCATTAAGCTGTAGAATTGACCCCAAAGGTGCCAGGTAACCAGACAAGTAACAAAAAGATGATTGATTGTTTCTTCCATTAAACCATAAAGAGGGCAACTACAATCTTCCTGTAGAATTAGAGAATAAAGAAAAGAGATTGGAGAAGGAAATTCTCTAAATCTTGTATATTGATTGTATATTCCTCTTAGAGGATACAAAGTAAAATAGAACAAATAGAGATAATCAATGAAACAAAAAAGGAAAATACACTAAGTATATCCTAATTATAATCTGTTGTGTTGACGTGCAATATACAATGAATCTAGACTTATAATTAGGGGCCACAACACTCCCCCTCAAGCTGATACGAAGATGTCTAGTAGACCCAGCTTGCTAACAACTGAATCGAGCTGAGTTCGAGGAACTAACTTTGTGAAAATATCTATCAGCTGATCCTTAGACTGTAGATGAGAAGTAAAAAGTCGCCCTTCTGAGATACGTTGTCGGAGAAAGTGGCAATCAACCTCAATGTGCTTAGTCTGCTCATGAAATATTGGAGGCAATGTGAATAGCTACCTGATTGTCACAAAACATGACAAGTGGATCAGCAGGAGCAAAGCTCAATTAAGTAAGGAATTAGCGAAACCACTAGCAATTCAGAAGCAATATTAGCCATGGCATGATATTCAGCCTTAGCACTGGAACGAGCGACAACGGACTGTTTCTTGCTTCGCCAGGCAACTAAATGGAAGTCCAAGAAAACACAATAGCCAGAAGTGGAGCAGCAATCATCTAAGGAGCCGTCTCAATCAGCATCAGAATAACTGCGAACCGAGCAAGTAGGCTGATGTGCATAGAACAAGCCGCGGCCGGAATGAACCTTAATATATGGAAGGATTCAGAACACGCCATGAAGATGAGTGTCTCGTAGTTCATGCATGAACTGATTGACACCAAAAACATAAGATAAGTCTGGTCTCGTGATGGTCAGATAGATGAGTTTGCCGACAAGTTTCTGATAAAAATTGGGTGTGTTAAGAAGAGTGCCTTCAGAAGTAGATAACCTAGTGTTCACATCCAAAGAGATATCCGTAGGTTTGCAGCCAGAATAGCCAGCTTCCTCGAGGAGATCTAGGGCATACTTGCGCTGAGAGAGATAAAGGCCATGAGGGGACCGAACAACTTCAATTCCAAGAAAGTACCGAAGGGGTCCCAAATCCTTAATATCAAATATCCAATGAAGATATTGTTTGAAAGAAGAAATAACTTCATCATTGTTACCGATGAGCACAATATCATCAACATAGACCACCAAAATCATCACAACTGAGTGAAGACGGTAGATAAAGACTGAATGATATAACTGACAGCGGGTGAAGCCATAAGGTGGCAAGGCACTGGTAAACTTCTCAAACCAGGCACGAGGAGACTGCTTAAGACCATAGAGAGCCTTCTTGAATCTGCAAACAGAATGAGGCTCCCCCTGCTTTACAAATCCCAGAGGGGGAAGCATATAGACTTCTTCCTGAAGATCACCATGGAGAAAGGCATTTTTCACATCTAACTGGTGCAAGGGCCAAGTATAAGTGGTTACGTTAGGGAGAGTAAAAAAAATGGTGTTGAAGGACCGAGTTTGGGTGTTCTTCTTTTATAGTATAGTTTTCTATGTAGCTGTGCCTTAATTGTTCTTTTTATTTTGCCTTTTTGTTTTTCTTTGGCCTAATCCTCGTAGGCCTTTTGTACTTTTTCTTTGCTCTTTTTCTTCTCTTAATGAATTTCTTCTTTACCGGCTAAAAAAAAAAGGGAGAGTAAAATGCACACAGATTTAATATGGGCGGCAGGCGAAAGGGTGTCCTTGTAGTCAACTCCATAAGTCTGTGTGAAGCCTTTGGCTACTAGTCGTGCCTTATAGCGTGCAATAAAGCCATCTGGATTATGCTTCAAGGCAAAAACCCATTTACACCTAACTGGAATCTTGCCTGGGGGAAGAGAGAACATCCCCCATGTGTTGTTCTTCTCAAGAGTAGCTAACTCTTTATCCATGACTGCTTTCCAGGAGGGATCTTTCAAAGCCGTGTCAATCCTCTTGGGTATCTTAATGTTGTCCAATGCTGTGAGAAAACTATGATAGGAAGGTGAAACAAGCATGATATAAGACAAAACGATCTATGGGATGGCTAGTATAAGAGCGCTTACCTTTATGAAGTGCAATAGGAAGATCAGACGAGGCAGAAACTGGTGGATCTGAAGCACTTGTAGATGGATGGGTGGAGTAAGTTGCAGATGGTACTCAAGATTGTCTGCGTCGGTACACCTAGAAGAGGTTTAGGTGACTTGGAGAAGGGAGATTTGCAGGTACAATTGGAAGAAAAGGAGAATGAGAAGATGTAGAGGAGGCTGAAAAGTATGGGTCCCACTCAAAAAAGGTGAAATCCATGGAGATGTATGTTTTCCCAATGATAGGATCAAGGGACTTATAGCCTCTGTGAAAAGGGGAGTAACCTAAAAAAACACACTGCACAGCCGATGAGAAAGTTTATGATTAGAGAAATTGTGAACAAATCAAACACACCCAAAATATATGTAAGGGAATTTTAGGAATGGTTTGATGCAAGGACAAACGATCTATGGGTGACTGATTTTGTAAAATGTGAGAAGGGATTCTGTTAATGAGATAACAAGCAGTTAACACTACTTCTGACCAATAAGAGGATGGGACATGCATGGTAAAAAGAAGAGACCTGGCCATCTCAAGAAGGTGACGGTTCTTTCGTTCAGCTACACCATTCTGTTAAGGTGTAGAAGGACAAGAGAACTGAGCAAAAAATTAAGAAAGGAGTGTGACAAATATTCTCTCCCTGTTATCACTCCGTAAAACTTTAATGTGATACCCAAATTGATTGTGAACCCACTGGTAAAAAAATTGGAAGTGATAAAAAACCTCAAATTTTTGTTTCATCAAATTTGTCCATGTCATGCGAGAAAATTCATGAATAAAGGTAACAAAATAATGAAAACCAGTGTGAGAAATAGTTGGAGATTTCCAAACATCAGAATGAACAAGTGAAAATAAAGTAAATGAACTTTTATTCATAGATGGGGGAAAATGATTCTAACATGCTTGCCATATTGGCAATGTTCACAATCAAAATGAGTAAAAGATAAACTAGGAACAAGCTATTTAAGAACAGAGTCAGCAGGATGTCCTAAACGACAATGCCACAGCCACACGTCGGAAGAAGAGGAGGTAGAACAGGCTTCGGAGCTGCCATGACAAGAGTCAAGAAGGTATATACCACCTACTTCACGACCACCACCCAACACCTGCTTCGTGGTCAGATCCTGGAAAACAAAGTGAGAGGGAAAAAAGGTGACTGAACAATTCAAATGTTTAGTCAAGGCACTAACAGATAACAAATTGCAGGAGAGATGTGGAACATGCAAAACATAGGGAAGGTCCAAATTTGGAGAAACTGGAACCATCCCTTTCCCGACAATATCAGTGTATGAGCCATTGGCTAATTTGACCTGACCACAAGAAATAGGAGAAATGGAAGAGAAGAGGGGGGACATACCAGCCATATGGTCAGTAGCACCAGAATCGACAATCCATGAATGATGAGAGGCATGATGGGCAGATGATTCAATACCTGGGGTAGAGGAGACAGCATTGGAAATCTCAGAGGAGTGAAGGCGCTCCAGTCGTTGCAATATGAAGTTAAGGTCTTGTGGAGTCACGGGGACATTATCACAAGCCACATCAGAGGAAGGAGCAACAGGGGCAGCAAAGAGATTGGCTTGCTTAGGTCGCCCATGTAGCTTGTAGCAAGAATCAATGGTGTGGTTATTCATCTTGCAATAGGTGTAGAACTGAGTCCCCTTCTTCCATGAGCCTCTGGTGTCTTTGCAAGGATCAAAGGAAAGATCCTTGCCATGGGAAGCTGGAGGCTCATGAGTCGGAGAAGGAGCAGAGGGATGGGTGGTGACCAGGGCAGAGCGTTCAGCCGGCATTTGAGTCATAACAAGACGACGTCGATCATCACGAAGTAAGGCATAATAGACCTCATCTAGAGAAGGGAGAGGTCGTTGCCCAAGACTTTGGGCCCGTGTAAGCTTGAACTCCGGGTTAAGGCCAGCTAAGAAAGCAAAGATCCGTTGATGTTCAACATACTTGTGAAACTTCAGAGCATCTGTAGGATCTTTAAATGTAAGGGATTGAAGTTGATCCAGCTTCAACCAATAAGACTGCATAGTACTGGATGAGGGGCAACTCCCCCTGTCGGAGAGTAGCAGCGGTCTGAGATAATTCATACATATAGGCAAAGTTATCCCCATTAAAGTATAGAGTCTTCACAATGTCCCAAACAGCTTTAGCAGTGGGAAGGGTATAAACGAGACGCCATATAGGAGCTTCCATGGAGTGAAGAAGCCAAGCTTGGACCAGGGAGTTATTGGCAGTCCAGGTGGAGAATGTAGAATCAGTCGTAGCCGGTTTGGGGGCAGTAACATTGATATATGAAGAGAGTTGCCTCGCAGTTAAGAACATTGTGGCAGAATGGGACCAATCAAAGTAATTGATCTCATTCAGTGACACCGTCGTGATCCATCCAATATGAGGAGAGCCAAAAGAACCCATATTTGGAGAGGTGTAGAAGATGACGCTGTCATGAGGCTGAGGCTTGATTCTAAGCCAAAAGCGTCAACAAAAGGCATCCGGGAGTGGGTCCCACTGATGATAGAAGGTGGGAAGCCAAGTGCGATGCAAGCACAGGTTAGGGTGACCCTAGTAGACTTGGTTTGAAGGTTGAAATCCAAAAGATGAAGGAGATCAAAGCAGACAAACCCAAAAAACTGGGTTTCAGGAGTCTCTGGCAGCGGCAACCGTGATGGAGATAGAGGGGCCCACACATGTCCGAAATCTAGGGTCCACCTAGGGCGGAGATAGGGGAGCCAAAGGTGACCATAGAGGTCTAGAGTGAAGGTGCAAAGGAGGAGAATCCGTGAAGATCGAAGGTTAATAAAGTTAACTTTCAAAAAAAAAAAAAACAGTGGCTGTTGCAAGAAGAGAGGTAGATCTGGCCGAGGAAGAAGGAGGCACAGTACAGATCTCGCTCCTTTAAAACAAAAATACAACCCTATGGATGGAAAGGGTTGGCAAAAACGTCAGGGGTGAATGGTTCCCCGCCGGCAAAACTTTCACCGGAAAGTGCGATCTTCGCCAGAAAACAGAACTGCTGCAGAGGGATGCCCAGAAATAGAAGAGAAACTATTCCAGGAGCACAAAATCGTCCTTGGCTGATCCCATGTAGAATTAAAGAATAAAGAAAAGAGATTGGAGAAGGAAATTCTCTAAATCTTGTAGATTGATTGTATATTCCTCTTAGAGGATACAAAGTTAAATAGAACAAATAGAGATAATCAAGGGAACAAAAAAGGAAAATACACTAAGTATATCCTAATTACAATCTATTGTATTGACGTGCAATATACAATGAATCTAGACTTATAATTAGGGCCCACAACACTTCCTCTGAACTCATTAGGCCTCTCCTCCTAAGATCCATTCTTGTAAGAGTTTTCCTCTTCACCACGCACCAAACAAAGGCCTGAACCCGAGGGGAGGCCTAATTTTTCCAAACGTGCCAAGGGGATATCGTTGATGAACTCACATGTTGTGAAGCTACGTCCACCAAAGACTTGATCGAGAAAATCCCAGAGGAATCACCCGTCCAAACAAACTCATCTTCCTCCCCCAACGCCACCGGAAATTCACCTAAGAGTCCTAATAGCTCATCCAGACTTTCCTGTTCAAAAGGCCTCAGCTCTCTCCTAAACTCGATATTCCATAGGATGTTAGGACCATATACCCAATAGTTGTCATGAACTGGGGCTTGTTTGTTCCTTGCAGCCCTAAACAATCTCGGGAAGCTATCTTGCAACGTTCTATCCCCCAACCAAAGGTCACTCCAAAACAATATCCGATCTCCTTTGCCCACTAGGAATCTAAGCTTTCCTCTAAAGCAGTTTCCAACTAATGACCTACCTTGACTAATCCTTCACCAAGCCTTCACCGTATTTATAGCTTGCTTATAATTAAGAGGGACAATATCATAAAATTAACTTTCTGGTAAGGTCAACCTCCAATAGATGATGGACCCAATTTCCCCATGCCCCAAGTTATACAGGTGTCTTTGGGGCCATTGCCTATCATGGAGGAACATTGATATACAAAGCTCTTTCCATGATGTAAAGCAGACATATGTATGGATCAACACAAACAAAGTCAACCTCATCACTAAGTCCACTTCATCAAAATTTTCTATATTATTATATGAAAGGTACCATTAATATTTGCAAAAAAAATGAACAAAAAGGGCTTCTTACAGGTATAATCATGTGGAGATACCAAAAGAGACAATTCTGAGTTTCTTAATGGAAATGACATTGCTTAGAAGCATGGAACTTAAACCAATAAGCAGAAGTCAGATTAATATTTTCTATTTGAAATGAAAAGAAAAAATTATGCAATAGATTGTTGTGGTACATTCATCATGTTATTCCACGGGCCCAAAAATCTCTTCATGGAGACAAACAATATGGCATCTTCAGCTTTATCTGAAGTTCACAGGATCATAAAAGATTTAGACAGTAGCCACCTATAATGAAAAAGATGCATAATTAGTTTGGGCCTTGTCTCCTTGAAGGAGACTGCTGAAAATCAGAGAAGAAATACAGTGGAAATGGATCTGGTTAGGTTGGTTCAGGTCAGATTCGCTGTCAACATCATCAACCTTATCTTCCAAATGAACCCAACCAGAAACAAATTTTTGGACTTACCCCCCTCAGCCCAAATCCAACCCAGAAACTAACCACTCAATCCAAACCTACATGACAACCTGGATTTTTCTAGATACAATTTTGGTGAGTTGCAGTTTTCCAATTAATTTCTCAGATATGGATAAAAACAAGCCAAAAAAAAATGATATCAAAGTGAAGTTCTGATATTTTCATATGATTCTAAGAGAAATTGGCAACAGATGGATTTTTTACCCCAAATAAAAACTTTTAAACCTACACATTTTCCAATATTAGTATAACAGAAACATGTTGAGGTGCACAAAACATTTGGCATAAAAGTTTGATATCAGAGGTTAAACCCCAAGTATATAAAAGCATGTGTTTGACCATGCATTGATGGTTACAGACACAAAACCTCAATAACAAAAGAGAGAAGAGGGGGCTAAAGAGTTTGAAAGGACAAACCAAGAAGTGGGTCCAGTAAGTTTAATCTCATCCTGAACCTCCTCAATCTTTTCCTCTCTCTCTCTCGGGAATTGTCACAAGTGACCTGAGCCCTTCCATTTCTTCAAAGACCCAATGAGGAGAACAGGAATTATAGGAGATAGGAATAAAGAAATAGGCAAGAAGTGATGGAAACAAAGCAAGCTACAAAGGGATTTTTTCTTCTTCTTCTTCTTTATATATGGCCGGCAGCTAGCTATATTGAGACTTGGACCTTGAAGAAAATATAGGCCTTGACCAAGGGTCATGCAATTCAGATCAGGTCCAGTCAGGTCCAACACCCCTCAACCCAGACTTCTAAACTCATGTTGTTTTGGGTCTGGTTGTAAATTTCTCACAAAAATCCTAACCCAAACATAGATCTTTTTGGGGCAGGTGGGTCCAGACTGCAACAGAAATTGCCACCCCTAAGAAGCAAACTCCAGAAATGTATTAAAACTTATGCCTATTAAAAAAAAAAAGAGTGCTGAAATGGGCTATGTACCCATTGAGCTCTCTTTGAGAATAAGAGAGAACCTATCTAGGTGTAAGTTTTCGCTTCTTTTTTTCATTGTTGCCAAACATTGATCCTAGCCTACTTAATGTAGTTGCATTCAATTGTTATTCATGGCCTTGAGTTGCATCCTATAAATCCTATACTTATCAATAAGAAGGGACCAAATAATTTGTAAGTTGAGTGCAGTCAAAGTAGCTTTCCAAAAAACTATGATTGAAGTATGTCATAACCATTAAAGCTTTATACCATCAAGAAATTATGCGTTGAAAGCAAGTTTGTTGGGAGCTGGGTAATCAGATTTTTTTATTTTTTGGGTGGAGCCTATGTTTACATCCATTCGACCCCTCATACCTATTATCATCCCCTAAATTTGGACCCAATCCATGACACACTCACCATTCTTAAAGCCCAAGCCCTATGAACCATTAAATCTCTGTAGTTTTATCCATACTTTGAGTGATTTGTTACAACTCATAGTGAAGTATAGAAGTAACCTTCCAACCAACTCATTCTCACAATCCAAAGTGGTTGGCACCATAAAGTGCTGACCAGATCACAGTGAACTAGTTCTCAACAGATAACTTCTCTTATAGTATCTAGTCAACGAGTACATCAGGTTCACAAAAATTTTAGGAGAATAGTAATCGTTCTTTATTTCAAAACAGGATAATAAATTCAAGTGCCAAACCTGGAGCATGAAATATTCTTTAACCTAAATAGTCTAATTGGCACATAAATAAAGCAATACCCTCCACCATAACCAAATCATAACTGATGTCACACAAAGGAAAAAATACAACCATAAAAGATAGAAATGCTCTAATGGTGCATCTCATGAAATAAGGACATAATTACCAAATGGACTTTATCAGATTTGGGACCACATGAGGCACGCCGACCTTTGCTTTCACCAGCCTTCCCACCATCAGGGTTTGGTACTGTGGCCGAGAAAAGACTCTCAAGCTCAGACATGTCAAACTCAGGAGCCCTGGTGTAGATAAAAGAAGAACGGGAATGTGAGTGGCCTTAAAATTACAAAATGGCCACAAATCAAGAGCCAGACAAAAATTGCCAGTGTAAAATGAGTTTCGCTTTGAGAACAAATCTCAATGCCAGGGAATTCACCAAAAGTGAAGATGGACAGAGAATAGGAAGCATAAAGCTCATAAACCCAATCCCAAATGGGATAAGGATTTAATGATGTGGTTGACGGTGATCTAAATCAGAAGAGTGTTCTTTATGATAATCACCAATAAGCCCATCATCCAATCTATTTGAAGTCATTTTTCCAAGTTATATGTTTTTGTACAATATAAGAATAAAAGTCCAAAATAATAAAAATAATCATAATATTGATAATACAAAAGACAAAGGAATCAAATTCTTACTTGGTGGCCTCATCACTTTTTGTTGACTCAGCCCACAAGCTTCCCTGCATAACTCTCGTTACTTTTACCCAATGCAATGGCTTTAGAGAAGCCTTTTTTGATGTTGATTGATTCTTTAAACCTAAAGAACGTGTAGGCCCTCGGCCCTTGAGCCCAAGTGGACCAGGTCCGATGGCAGGTGGTGGAGGTCCAGGAAAACCACTTGCTCCTTTACTCTGAGTTCCATTTGTCAAGGGTGTGTGCGCTCCAGGAACGGGAGGAGGTGGTACAGGTGAAGCACATGGAGCGTTTTGAGAAACAGGGCCGCCATGAGGCTTTGATGGGAAAGGTGGCTGAGGAGGTGGCAGTGGTGCTACAGTAGCAGGACTAGAGGTAGATCGAGAATGTAAAGGAGGTGGAGGAGGGGGAGGTGGGCCACCAGTGGCAGCCAAATTTGTCATGGGTGGGAGAGGTGGAGGAGGAGGGGTGGCTGACGAAGCAAACATAGGAGGTGGGGGTGGAGGAGGAGGAGAGAAAGCTGTCGACATGGTAATGGGAGGCGGTGGAGGAGGAGGCGGGGAAGCTGACAACACAGTCGTAGGAGGTTGGGGAGGAGTTGAAGGAGGAGGAGTAGTAGTAGTAGGAGGGGGAGACGAGAATGTGGTCTTAGGGGGAGGGGGAGGAGGAGGAGGTGAGAATGTGCTCTTAGGGAGAGGAGGAAGAGGAGCTGGTGATAATTTCTCATTGATGATAGGGCCTGAAGAGACCTCAAGAGGTGATGGAGAATGATGCATATCTGAGACAAGGACGTCAGGCAATGAAGCTCCAGAGCAAAGAGACACAGGAGGTGGAGGAGGAGGAGGATCTGACACTGATTGACTTCTAGCTGGTGAAGAAATTTCAGGAGGTGGGGGAGGTGCAGGTGCTAAATCAGTCAGTGGTTGTGATGGCACTGACTCTAGCAGTGGTGCCGGATGTGATGGTGATAGTGGTGGAGTTTCTATAGAAGTTCTTACAGTAAAACCTGTATGGGGAAGTGGTGCAACTGCAACAGAATGGGATGTCTTAAGCCCAGGTAAACATGACCCAAGGACACCCGAAATAGCTTCTGTAGGTGGAGATGTAGCAGATTGGGCAGCTTCTGCTCTGGCATACACAGCATGGTCATGAAGAAGTGCTGTAATACCAAGAGCTGAGGGTGCACTATGATATCTTGACAAGGAGACAGGGGACCCTTGCAAAGAATTAGTATAAGAGACTGGATTTGAAAAAGATGATGGAGGAACCCGCTGAGATATGATTTTAGGTTGAGAAGGGTGTTGAAGAGCAACTGAGACTTCTTGATGTTGCAACTTTTGTTTGGTCGAATCAAGGTCTTGGGAAGTTTTAGGGACTGGAGAACTTTGTTGCTGCATATTTAACGTTGAAATTATCGTTATTTTATCTTCAGATGCATCAGGAATCAGTTTTTCTAGAATCTTAGGAGGACTTGTGTCCTGCAGCAGCGCATTAGTTTCTGGATGTGATTGCAACCCCAAACCAACCTCCAATTTTTCTATCATTGTGTTTGTTGCAGTCATTTTCTGAAGGACTTGAAGAGCAACATCGCCCTTGGTATCTAGCCAATCAACATCACTAAAGATCTCTTGCACTTTAGCAAATGCTTCTATTGGAAGGCCTTCCTTGTCATCAGTGCTATCTAAATCCACAGTTATTAGAGAAGAAGCAGCATCCATTTCTGAAAGAAGAACCTACATGCAAAATTAAAACAGAATTCCCTCATTATTATTATTATTATTTAAATGAATGTAATAGAATTTTCTTATCAAGCTAAATTCACCAGAACGCAATTGATCACTTGAGGGCATTAATAAAATGGAAGTAAAGAGAAACCTCTGCTCTGAATTCCTTAGGAAACTGATCCTTAGCATTCCATAAAATGTCAATTTCATCACGGTTGAGCATCAAAATATTTGATCTAATGAAGGCAGTGTTGAACATGACTCGAAACATCATCCCTTCCCGTTCTAGATCATCATCCAAGCTAATGCATTCAAGTACAACATCGCCTTGAATATGGCAATGAATGTCGATCTTAACTAGCTCACAGTCTGCCTGCAGCCAAAATAAGAAAATTGCAAAGGAATCATGCATCACTTATCACTTGATCTAATAACAAATATAACAATAAATGAATAATATTTCTAACAAAAATTCAGCATAAGATAAAAGAAAAGGAACCATCATATCATCTCTCCCTATAGCAAGCACAGACCATTTAAGTACAAGACTTAGCCTAGAATCACCTCTGTGTGTGTGTGTGTGTGTGCAGAAAATAAGTACAAATTATTTAAATGAAGAAATTTAATGTAGAATCACCTGTTTGTAAAGACGAACACTTTTGCTCTTCTTTGGTGTTGAAAACAAAACCTTGGGAGTTCTATCGGCAGCAATAAATGGATCCTGTCCATAAATCCGAAATATTGGCCGGCAACCCCCCTCTCCATCAAAATTAGGGATGAACCTAAGAATGACACAATCTAATGTAAGTGCCCTATCCAAAGGAGGCCATTCAGAACCTACATTCCTCCTAGAAACATATTGCAGGTATCTCAATTGTGAAGGCAGAGGATTCAATGGTGACAACAACTGCAAAAGCTCTCTTGGTGCTTGCTTGTAAATCATATCCAACGTTTTCTGCTCCCCAGTGTATTGTTTTCTATAAATCAGAAGTGCTGCTAGCATGAAAGCTAAAACAGGCCAACCCCCTCGTTCACAGTGCATTAACAACACATTCTGCTGACCAAGAGATAGCCAACTCTCACTTGACCGCAAGAAATGGTGGATCATTTCCATCGTAAGCAATGGACACCCTTCATAATGCCGAGGGTAGTCCATTACTATCATATCATACTCGGACAAGATGTTGGATATCAAGCTTTGTCTTTCTCCCTCTCTAAAGTTGAACACCATGAAAGATGCATCAGGAAACTGATCACGAAGTGGACCAACTATGCCTCCCATGTAGACCTTATAATCATCTTCCTCCAAAACATCAGTGGAGAAGCAGCAATCGAACACTGTATTCAGATATAAGAGGCATCACTAATGCAAATCATTTAAAACTTGTACAAATAAAGAAATTGATTGAAAGGCAATAAATGCCATGAATAAAATCCTATTATCACTGAAAACTCTGATGCCATAAATAACACATGAAGAGAAAACAATGCAGAAGACACTTTACAACACATCAAGCCCACAACACATACAAAGTATACAGAGAATATATCAGTGACACATATTGTGATATCCTGACCCATGAGACAGAAGCTAGGCCCTAGATAGGCTGATCCAAGTGAAACTGGGCCCTGTCGGATGGGCCAACAGAGTGGGCCGGTCGGATCCGACAGCCCAGCAGTGGGTGGGAGTTGTGGAAAGTCCCACATCGGAAGTTGAGGAGTTTGAAAGGGGGCTTATAAGTAGCCTTGCTCCCTCAAACCAACAAGACGCGTTTTGGACCCGGACTTGGGCCGGGTCCGATCCAAAAACCGTGCGGGCTCGCACGTGTGCACATGTGTGCGCGTGTGAGCCCAAAGCGGACAATATCTTGTTGGTCGATCCCCAAGCCCTTTTTATGGGCCAGGCTGTTACACATATTTATGCTCTTTCTTTTTTTTGTGCTTTCTGAAGGTTTAAGAGAGACCCGTCTATCAATTTTTAAGCAAGATCTCACACAGATCGGTGGAATGTAATGGTGGAGACCACACAGCACACATATAGGAGATAGTTGGGTCACCCAATCAAATCAACCTAGAATTGTGATTATGGCCTTATTTTTTACTTACACCATCAATCTTTCATGTCCTTCTCATGAGGCTAGGATGACTGGATGGGTGTGAAAGATCTCTCTCTTCATATCCACGTGAACCCCAAAACTTCTTTTAAATTGTATGTGATCCCCAACAAATTGCACCCAATCACGTGGACCCAGCCAGTATCCCTACAAAATCCTCGAGGCCTGTCTCCTTGGAGTTTTTATTGTGCATTTCTTAAAAACTCATAGTGGATTCTGTTAACAATTCACTAAACTATCACTGGTAGAAGCTATTACACTTTCATCTCAAAACACTATTCAAGCACACTTTTTTCCAATAGAACTCTACCAAAAAGAATTATTGGTGTCTCTGCTTGAGAGAGAGAGAATTGGCCCACAGTTGTATTCCTTCTAGCAAGTTGTACAATTGTAACAAGATATATATCTCCCAGCATAACAATTGTAACAATTTTCATCCCCCCTATTGTAAACTCAAATGTGTGATACATTTACCAGTAATGTGCATTCAAACAATTGCAACATTTTACAACATCATATCAAACCACCATTTTGATATTGGATGTCAGTAAGCATTGAAACAGGAAGGCAAAAAGAATCACACAATTCATTGATATGCCGCAACTTAGTGGAGAACTTTGCAGACTGAAAAATTCAACCCACTTAAAATGCAACATTTCTGAACATAGTCAATGACGAAAGCACCAATGCAGGGTTATTGCAATTGGGTAACCCAAACTTTCACAATTTACACCCAAATTCAATTCAATTAAACTCAACTCTGTAGAGGAGCAAAACTGAAGCCTTCCACCCACTAAACAAGCACAATTTCCAAACGAAGTCTGGACAAAAGCACCAATGCAGGATCATTGCAATAGGCTATGGAAAACTTGGACAATTGACATAAAATTAAATTCAAATGAACTCAGATCAACCAAAATAGCAAAACAGAGAAAACCCAAAAAGCGTCAAAATTCAACACAGTGATGTACCATAGACTCGTTCGGAAATCTCCAGGAGCCCATCCGGCGGTTTCCGGTAGAAGAATTTCCGAAACAGCGCCATGTCAGATAATCCAAAACCTCGATCCGATCAGATCCGATCCAGTTGGGAGGAAATGAGCTCTAGAAGGGGAAATGGAAAGCGGAGATATAAGATTGGAGACACATTTGGGATCATATAGGTGAGGATCGAAGGGCAAAATGGGAAATTACGCTAATCGTTTGCTGAGAAGAGAGAGTGTGGAAGCAGGAATCAGAGAATGGATTTTGCTGCGACTTTAAGAAATCCAGAGAGAAAGAGAGAGAAATCGCTTTGGCTGGGAGAAAAGAGACCGCTGGGTGAATGGCGGAATTTCTAGGGCTTGCTTTTGTTTGGATATTTGGAATTTGGAGAGAGGATTTATTGAAGATTCCCTGAAATCTCCTGCTTGTGGGATTTTGTTTTCTTCATGTTTTAATGTTTTTCTTTGTTTTCTCTTCGCTCTTGGTGACGATGATGATTGATTTCTGAAAATTTTTTTTTCCCGTGTTCTCGTGTTTTTCCGGATTTGAGCCATCTTTGAATGGGACTTGACAGCGCGCCACGTGTCCAGCTGGGAAGTGGAGGACGACAGGAGTACCTGTTCAAAAGGGCATTGTCGTCTATTTATCATGCCGGGCTTGGCTAACGAACTAACGGTGGTCTGCGCCACCACGGAGACATTCACTCAGTTTTATTGTAAATTTAAATCAACTAGTATGGCCAGGGGTGGAGATATCAGCCCTACATATTGTATCGGCTGTATGCAGTAGTTCTCAATTGATATATTGGTGAGATATAATGGTCTGAATGAATATCGACCTTTTTAAAAAAAAAAAAAAAATAGTGGTGAGCCAGCGTTGATATCTCGACCAATATCGAATCAATACAGCCTATATCAGCCAATATTATCTTTTTCAATTTTTTTTTAAAAAATTAGCTTTCTTTTGATTTTTTATTTATTTTTTAATTCAGGAAAAAAATACTGATATTTAAATAAAAAACGCACAAAAGAGGAGAGAGAAATTTATTGGCTGATATTGTTGTAGTGTTAGGGGTTAGCTACTCCACGTTGTCTCTATAATTTTTTTTTAATAATGTATGTCTATAATGATTAAGTAATTTGTAATAGCACGAGCAAAGCATTTATCCACAAAGAGAACAATATCATCCTGAGTCGGGTCGGGTCGGGTCATCACATCAATTTGTAGAGGTCCAAGGTGAAATGACCTGGGATCTAAGAAAAAAAAAAAATTCAACCAAAGTCCTTAATGCAATTTTCCTTCCAAAGCTTGCTAAATCCTTAAATCTACTAAAAAAAACATCTCGCTCCAGCAACCTAATGCAAATTATGATTTTCTTTCCACTCTTAAATAAAGGAAAGACAAAATTGAGAATCAGATATGTGTTAGAGAAATAATTGATATATAAAAATTTATCAAAACCAAATTAAGAATAGAAGATTTTCTTACCAAAGTGTGACATGCATCACTCAATACATACCAGTATATGACATTCAAAACCAATCATTGTTCTGAAAATGGAATATTTCACTTGAAGAAATAATCAAATATAGGAGGACCCACCATAATGAGAATTTTTTTATCATTGAAATTGCTTTAATATAAGAAGATCGCATATTTATAAGGTCACATCGTTAATAAAAGATTGAACAATGTTCTAAATATAACTCTACCTAAAAATTTCTAATTCATTTTAAGTTTAAAGAAGTATAAACCATTCTCAGTTTAAGTATATTCAATTCAATGAGAATATTACTTTGATCAATATGAAGTTCAGGGGGGGCATTATCATTTAAAATAAGTTGATTCTATTGAAGGTTTGAATCTTATATAAGCTCCACATTAACTACTGCAATTTCTTAATTTTTATTATGCTTTCCCAAATTTAACTAGTTTTTCATTGATATTTCAAAATATCTATCAACAAATATTTCTAAAATGTTGATTCATATTTCTGAAAATTTTATGTTTTGGCTCATATTCAAAGTAATAAATTTTGGGTGAAATATGAATTGTGATCAAAATTTGTTATTACATACAATTTAATTGAAATGGTTTATTTTAAGGACTCTTTTTCAAAGTCGTTGTAAGTGTGCAACGTAATTTAAATTATGTTGTCATTTATTTTAAAAAATTCCTGAAGTTTATGCTTCTAAATAGTCATAGAGAGCACGTAAAAAAAAACAGGTCTCTATTTCTTTTATTTTATAAATGGGGGGAAGAATTTTCGTAGGCAAAGAAAATAGACATTACTTTTGATTTTGGCAGTGGTATGCACTGTGCCCTGTGCACTGTGCATGTGAGGACTTTATTTTATTTATTTTTCCATCATTTGAGAAGGAACACGAGCAGTCGGTGGTGTGTATGCGACTCCTTTTTGTCCCCATCCCATCCCCCTTAGATTTTGGCTTATTTTTATTTTATTTTATTCATTCATATGGTCTACTTGTTTTATTAATCGACAATTTTAAATCCTTGATTTGATTTTATGGGGCCCATACAATATATAAACTGTTTGGGCGTTGGGGAAAATGGGGACAAGATCATCCATACATTGGGTCTGCTGTGTTAATTTTGAAAACGAGGTGGCCCATTAAGTGAATCCAGGAAAGAGAGAAGAGACACGAATTATCTTTATTTACATATAAATATGGTAAAGTTCCAACTAAAAAATTTCAACTCACTAATATATATTGATATGAATCTGAATTTTCTTTATTTTTTAGACTACATGATAAGTTGGACTAAATCTTTCTAACTCATTAAATCACAATTTAAAATATTTTTAACTATATTTCAATGATTTTTTATTTTTTATTTACTAACATTGAAATAAATCAAACTGATTAATGAACAGACAATTGAAATTAATTTGACAATTTTTTTATTTATATAGATAAAGTGAAGAGATTACAATAATAGACCAAATATTTTAAAACATTTGTGAATGAAAATTAGTTCGTCATTATAGACTCAAGTTCATTGGTTCTCAAGACTATAAAGTCTATAATGCAAATCAAATATCATGTCAAAATTTGAAACTAACGTTGGTAAGAAATTGGGCTTTGAGCCTAGATTAAGATATTGGTAGATACTCGAATACATACTAATGTCTTATATATTCGATTGATTTATTTTGGATTTACTCAATTGTCCATTAGATATTAGTAGTGGACATTTGTAAATTATGGTAAGACTTCACAGTTCATAACTGATAAATTTTGAAATAATTTATCAACTAAAATTTCAGTTTGAATTTATATTTAAATGCTCTAGCCCAAAGTGGAAAGTGGTTTGATAAATATTATATTATATATTATTTTCAAAGTCGTTGGGTCTTGGATTCCCTGGTTACAAACAAGTACAATTGATTGGACCTTTGAGCTGTATTATCATGTAATTGGTAGGAGTGATCATGATTTTATGCAAGTGGTCTGAACTTAAGCCAGTGGTCTCATGCCTAAAAATTAACTTTTAACACTCTCTACCCCCTCTAATGTATAATGTATATTACTATATATAGCGTACTTGTGCTAATTGATTGTAGAGATTATGATGTTTCATCACTCTTAGGCCGGCAAATTATGAATGAGGATTTCAAGTCAATTGTACTTTGTCATCCATCTAATCATGTGGGACAGATTTACACTAATTTCTAATGTGGACGTTTAGCAATTGGGAGACCGTTTTGGCTTCACATCAGCAATCACATCTTTTGAAAATTTAAGGTAGCCAACCAAAAGTGGTTTAAATCTAGGGTTTTTGGGTAGGGGAAATTAAGGATTGGAGGGGCCATCATCTTAAATCAGGTATGTTCCATATAGTAAATAAATAAATAAATTTTAGGGCTATATATAGCTTGGTTTTGGGCTAAATAAATATACCAGTGATGGAGTGAAACATATTTTACAAAAATATCATACACCATTTTCTTTATCTGATTTTTACTACAAATACGAAAGTTCTTTTCATTTAAATACGTTGAAATACAATGGAGTTGTTAACACCTTTCAACTAAGGATCTGTTAAACACTCGTATCTTCTCCTAACATATTTATTTATCTTGAAGTTAAGAGTTTTTCCTTTCGAGTTTCACTAAGAGTTTTCTAATTTAAACTCTTCTTATTCAAAGTTAAAATACACTTAAAAAAAAAAAATAATAATAATAATAAGCGAATGATGCACTTGGCCATTCATTTTTTCACTCATTTTGATTTTAAGTAATTTTACATATTTACATCATAATAGTGGAGTTCCAAGCATGATTTTAAAAGTCAATCGAGTCTGAGTTGTATCATTTGAATTGATTCGGACTCAATCCCGCTAAATAAGACCCATTCTTATATCACAGGCAACTTTTATCATTTTCACCCAATTTCAACTAAAACTCAGAAAATATTGAGCCTAACTCATTCGATACAACTCGGACTCAATCTCTATTTAGTTCAAGACCGAGTGCACTATTTAATATCTTCCCCAAAAGCTCCCTTAACAGTTACTTGAGAACTTCCTCAAGTAGTGACTTCCACCCATACATATATATATGATGGCTTGATGCTTGTACAGAAGTAAAAGTATCAGTACTGTATTCTGTTTGATACTTCAATTTCAAGTGAAGCAGCAAATATGCCCCATCAAAATTTATACTGTAGCAGCAATATGCCCACATGAGAAACCAAGAATGTTGACGTAAGTCTTCCTTCAGCCGAGACCAAACAAAACGTGGATCCATTAAACCAGCAATCATCTCATCTGTGGCTATCAAACAGATGTATCAGATGCTTTCAAATGTAACTTGACATGCTGTATTGACTCTAAATTTGATCCGGGTATGAAAATATGAGTAATAGTATAAGATACCCAACTACTCCTTTCGTCCTATTTTAAAAATTTGAACTTTTTAAAGAATAACTCTTAAAAGATTTATAAACTTCTCTCCAACATCATATAACTCTTCCAAAACATATATAAACAGTTATTTTGGAACAGTCCCAAAATACATATAAAATAACTAAATTGAGAAAAAGAAAGTATAATAAAAGTCAAATAGATTTTTCTCATAAGTGATGAACATATAGAATCGAATCTTATTATGATTAAATCTCTTATAGTACAGTTGATCATTTCTTATTCATAGAATAGAACGTACAAAAGAAAAATTAATAAAAAAAAATGAAAAGATACTATAATATTTAGTACATATCGTTATTAAAATACTAAAAAATGACGTGTGCCTTTTTAAGAATGTGTCACTCTTCTAGATTTTTTTTAGTAGCTCTATGTGTGGTTCAAATTGGGTTTGACCTAAGATGCTCTTTTAGATGAAAGTGTAGACGTGAGGTAAGTTTGTAAAGCTAAGTCAATTGCCTCTATCCAAGGGTTTGTTTGCAATGCATTTCTAAGGTAAAAGCAAGAAGTTGTTAAATTGACTTAAAAGTGAACATTGACTTGCTTAACTTGCTTGACATTGAGTTGTTTGAAGTGAAGGACGATGATGGCAAAGTAGCCATTAATAGTTTAATACTTACTTACATATCTTCTGTGCCTTTCAACATGAGTAGCAACCTCTTAAAGACCAAAATAGAGTTTGTTTTATATATTTCTAGAGTTTGTTTATTTATTCCTTTAAGGAAAGTAATTTTTTTTATATTTAAATTTTATTCACATTATTCTTTATTATATAATATTACCATTTAACCTACAAAACAGATCTAATCAACTATTTACTGTATGATAATTATTACTATTTGATTATTATGAGAATTATAATCTTTATCATCATCACGATCATAATTTGTAATTAGTTATAATTGAGTTATAATCTACATTTCTTTCACCTAACAATGTAAAGAAATTATTTATGAATTATTATGGAAATCTTTTGCTGCACCAAACTAAATAAATTAATATATGTAGAAATTAAAATCTATGAAATTCATTTTTTATGAAAATAGAAGAAATAATTTTTCATAGAAAATAATTGCGCATAAACATGCCTTGAATCACAATAATTTGTCATGAATTTAATTCTAATAGTACGTAAAATCTTCTAATAATTCTTCACTATCCAACTCTAATCATACCTCCCTCTCTCTTTCAACATCACCGATCAATATATGACATTATCCTATCAACCGAAATCAAGCTTTCAAGTTCTACTTTTTTATTAATCTTAATTGTGTCATCTAGAATTCCCAAGTCTATTTTAAGCAAACCATATTGCCATATTTTGGAATGGCTGATTAAGAGTGATATAATGATGACTTATATGAAAATGTGGATATGATAATGATCGGTGTGATGAAAAAGATATGTAAAAAATTTATCAAAATATTATGTGCAATGAATGATGTACAATTTTGACTTAATTTTATCAAAGATCCATGTGGGGCCTTATTATATTTTATAATCCAAGCCTGACTCTAATAATTTAGGCCATAAAGCCCAATCTAAGTGCAAGCTCTGTAGTTAGGATTGTGGTCAGTTGTCGAATTCAGAACAAGTTTCTACTTTCTCATGCCCCCATTTATATTCTCAAAGCCCAAATCTGACCGTAAGTTGTAGGGCGTTCTTAGACTAAAGCCCAACTATGCCCTAGCTCATCGGGCATTTTTAGTCTAAAACTCAAGTTTAGATTAAAAAAAAAAACCCGATCTCGCTTGTTGGAGTTTGTCTATAGATTGGTACGATTAAAGAAAGTGAGTCTAAACCCTCCCTTTAAGTAACAATTCACATTTCAATTTAATAAAATGCAAAGGTCATTCTCAGGCCCAACTTCAATTTTTAATGAGGCAATTTGGGTTTTGAATGAGGGAGGGGTTACATACTTACATTATATACATGGAGTATAATACAACACTAATAATAAAAATGACATGTAATTGTGACGCTCCACACACCGCATCTGGGCGTAAGGGAAAAGTCTCAAATCGCTCAAGATGGGCATGGGAGAAGAGTTCAAGAGAGAGGGGACTCCAGCTCCAAGCATGAGGCTTTTTAGGTCTGGTCAAGTGGGTCAGGCCTAAAGCAAAATCTTGAGGGTTGGCTCGGTCAGCAGAGTAATGGATTGGACCGAATGTTCAAAGAGGACAATATCATCTTTAGGGAGTTGAATTAGGGCTATTACAAATGGTATTAGAGCTAGTTCAACCCTCTGCCTGTTTAGACCTTCTACTAGTGTTATGTGTAGCTGAGCATAAGATGGCTCTGAGACTAAGGGGGTGGATTGTGACACCCCATGCACCCACTTGGGCATGTAGAAAAGTCCCACATTGCCCAGGATGGGCATGGGAGAAGAGTTTAAGAGAGAGGAGAACCCTACTCCAAACATGAGGCCAAAGCAAAACCTTGAGGGTTGGCTCGGTCAACCGAGTGCTTAAAGAGAACAATATCATATTTGGGGGGTCGAGTCAAAGCTGTTACAATAATTATATTTATATATAAAATATATGGTGAGCGATCCTCCCAAGGGCACTGTGTATACAGACACGGGTTTTACCGTGATGCCCATTTTGTCCTTCATCTGCCGTACCGAAAATGTAAAACAATAGGAATGTCAGAAATTGGCTCGCAAAAAACTAGTAAGGAATTCAATTGGTGAATCGATTTCTAATATTCCAAACTTTTTCGGTACGACAAGTGAAGGACAAAATGAGCATCATGTTAAAACTCGTGTCTATATACATAAAGTGCTCGTGGGAGAATCGCTTGCCAAAATATATATTTAGATAAATAGAAAAACTCACCAAATTTTCACAACATTATATAAAATCTAAAACCTACTTATTGACGGGTTCAAGCAATAAACTTGAGACTAACCCGTCAATTAAATTCACATGCTTAAGGCTATTTATGTACCAACTAGATTGGGTTCAGGTTTTTGCCCGCGACAATCCTTACTTATAATTTCAATCCGTGCCCTAGCCCAATTTGCCTTAGGGCTTACCACAACTCGCCCGAGTTATACCCCTGATCCATCCAAATAATGCCTCTCTAAATAAAATCAACACTTCAATACATAGCTTTGAAAATAATTTTTTTATAATAAATAAGAAATACTTTTATTATATTAGATAAATTAATAACTAGTTATTTTTAGTGTTCCTGTGGTGCAACCACACCAAATATAACAACTACCTCAAAAAGTCCTTCTATTTTTAACCTTTTAATTGTAAATGATCCTTCATAAATAGTCTTTTTGAGTTTTTTTTTTTTAATTTACATGTAGAAAATCACGGAATACTTAGTGTAAAATCTCCATAGGTGGACTTCTATCCCTAAGCACACAAAGATTAGGCCATGGGAATTCAAACCTGTGACCTCCCACTTTTTTGAGTCCTTTTGGTAAATTGATGTGTGAGTGTGATGAGTTTAATGGAAAAGTCTTACTTTGATAACATGATCCATTTAAAATTATATTTATTAGATTAATCAAAATATAATTTTAATTTTATAAAAAAAATTAATGTTAAAGCAAGTTGGTAAAAAATTAAAAACTTAAAAATCATTAGTTGATTGATTACTATGAATTAAAACTTAGACATTTTTGATAAATTTATCACTATTACAACTGGACATCGAATAATTGATGAATCTCATAAGGCGTTTAGATTGAAAAAAACCGAACTGCTCAACCAAATTATGGGATCCAATTGAATATATTATAGTAACTTTTATCTTTTTAAAATTAATTTAAAAATAATAAATAGTCAATTAAATTGTGAGAACAAACATCAAATGAAATTGAAACTAAATCGAAGTAAGATATTAATTTGTTTGAATTTATAATTCAGTAGGTTCTCTGTTCTCATACAAAGGTGTAGGCAGATAGCTTGGTCCGGGTGATTGTAGTTTTGCCGTCAGTTTATTTCTCTGAGTCAGTAATAGTCCTAACTGAGAAGAATCAGATCAACGGTTTGGATCACTACTATGTGGGCCACGGCCCCACAAAATCAAGGTCGGAGATTGCTCTATCCACACCAAGTGGGCCCCACTTGCCAAAGGGTATAGGGTTTATAAGCCAATCCAACACTCTCTGTTTCTCTCTTTTTGGCATGACTGAAACTGAGAGAAGAAGAAGAAGAAGCGAACCAGCGGTGAAGCGGCGGCCTGATTTCCAATCCAAATACGATCCAAAACCCGAAAATTATCGATATCTATTTCAGTTCCAATGACAGAAACCTCTCCCCACGATTCGGATTCGAAGAAACCCGTAAGTGGGTCTTTGGATTCTGCTACCAAGGGCCCTGTTTTTCAGAGGCGGATCGAGTTCCATCTCGCAAGAAATCCATTCAATCCTTACAGCAGTAACACTGCAAGCGATTTCCATATGGAGATTTTGAATCCAGGGCCAGATTCTCAGAGACCCGCTTCGAAGGCCGGTGGTGGTGGGTCGGCTTCTGCCGCAAAGAAATTGGACGGTGGTGGTGAATTGTTTGAACATGGCTTGGATCCGGAGCTTCGGTTTGAGATCACTTTTCGAAGAATTGTGAGTTTTTTGTTTGGGTATTTATTTATTTAATTTTTGAAGAACTTGAGCTGAAATTTTTAAGTTAAAAGATTTTATTTTTCTTGAAATCTGTTTGGAATTGAATTTTGATGGGCTTCCTGGAAAGTTATATATATATATATATATATATATATATATATATATATAACCAAAATAATTAAACCCATCTATTTCTAATTTTTAGTTAACAAAATGGTTTTTTCCCCAAGGAAAATGGAAAAAAATAGCTTTGGTTCTTTCGCATTCAAACTGATTGATAAGGAAAACGACATTTCATAAATGTTTGTTTTCCAGGTTTCTGCATAAAATAAGAAGGTTTTTTTCTTATTTTATTATTTAGCTTTGTTTGGATTTCATGCTTTCTTTTGTAGAATCTTTTGTGTTTCTAGTTCTTCTTTCATTTAGATGAGTTTGGCCATGAGTTGTTATTTGGGTTCCTGAGGTATGATGTGGATGCTTAACAGGGTGCTGGTTTAGCTAATCTTGGGAATACCTGCTTTCTCAATTCAGTTCTTCAATGCCTGACTTATACAGAGCCTTTTGCTGCATATCTGCAAAGTGGGAAGCACAAATCTTCTTGTAAGTGTTTTTTCTTTTGCCTTTTTCAAACTATTTTCTTCATTTCATGTTGTGACTTATCGATGTTCTTAAATTTTTAGCAATGAAATAATGACTTTCTTTTGACTTGGTGAAATTTAAACTTAGGGTGGATATATGATGGGTCAGGTCAGTTTGATTGCCAACGGTAATGCATATTGACGCGATCCAATTATTAAATGGGTAAATTTGAACCTCCCAGTGGCAATGAGAAGCTTTTATTGTTAGGAGAAAAGGAAAACATGCAAACTAAGAAGAATGCCCGAGAGTGTGAAAATATTTTGCATTTTTGGACATGAAACAATAGAAATTGATAACTGTGCAAAGCAAAAATGTCAAAATGTCAAAATCTATAGATTTAATTTTCTACAGAAAAGAAAATTATCAATAGAATAAAATTTCAGGGAAAATGGTTGCACTCAAACATACCTTAAGATTAGAAGTACTGAAATCATACATGTTCTTAAGCTTTATGTGAAGTGTCAAGAAGCAATTTCTTTCTAAATTTCAATTTTATGTTCAGTTAATATTTTCTGCTTTCTTTACATGCTTCTGGTCAAATTTTTATGGTTTCATATTTTGTGATATTATCATACCTACCTTGGGTCTGACTAATGGTGAACATTGGTTTTGAAGGTCATACTGCTGGATTTTGTGCCCTGTGTGCTATTCAGAACCATGTCATGAGTGCTCTACAGTCAACTGGGAAAATATTGTCCCCTCTTCATCTTGTCAAGAACTTGCGATGTATCCTACTGTGTTTTGGGCCTTTTTTTTAAAAGAAAAAAATAATACTATTATTTTGTTTGGATTCATTGTGGATATGTGCTAGAGAAGCAAAGGAAAAACATCCTTTGGAACAATGTTGAACCTCACTAGTAGGTTACTTCAGCTCATCCATTGTTCACAATGTTAATAGGTCACAGGCCAAAAGTCAAGTTTTATTGGGTGGTCCTTTCCTTCTTGTTGGACATTGGTGATGAAAATGAAGGTCAATAGGCCAAGTTCAATCTGTGAAAGCCACATGGTAAAAGTTGTGTGCTTAATGTGAATCTGTGGCTTTGCTTCATCACTTTTTGGGCTATCTGGATTGGCCTAGAATCTCAGCTCCTCAGATGAGTTGCAACATAAAAGTGTGATCTGTTCTGTAGAAGCTAAAAATTGGAATGAAGTCTTTTAGCAAACCATCACCTTTTTTTGGTAATATTTATTTTAAGAGATTCAAAATTTGAGTTTCTTGACTATTTGAGCAGGCATATCTCGAAATTTCCGTAATTCTAGACAGGAGGATGCCCATGAATATATGGTTAATCTACTTGAATCAATGCATAAGTGCTGCTTACCACCAGGCGTGTCAAGCGAGTCCCCTAGTGCTTATGAAAAGAGCTTGGTCCATAAGATATTTGGTGGTAGTCTCAGGAGTCAGGTGAACTCTATTAATTCCATCACAAAAATATTTGGAAAGACTGAGATATGACGACTTTATTTCTTGTGCCTGAAGTTAGGACTTGCAGTGGTCTGAAGGGTTGAAAAATCCATGTCGAAATGCCATTCATGGTGGGTTGATTTTAATGCTGAATACCACCTATGAAAATAAAATTCAAGTCCTATGTGGCCTTTGGTTGGGCCTCAAAAGAAATTCTACCAGGAGAATGCATCTATGTTCTGGTTGGCATGGTGCATTGACAGCCCATTTGTGAACATACCTATTATCTTGCAACGTTTGGATAATCGTTCCATCCAATGTACTGCAGGTGAAATGCATGCAATGTTCTTACGGTTCGAATAAATTTGATCCTTTCTTGGATTTAAGTCTTGAAATAGTCAAGGCAGATTCTTTGCGCAAGGCACTTGCACATTTCACTGCCATGGAGCAGCTAGATGGAGGGCAGAGGCAGTACCAGTGTCAGCGTTGCAAAGTGAAAGTTAAGGCCCTCAAACAACTTACTGTTCACAAAGCCCCTTATGTCCTCGCCATTCATCTCAAACGGTTTGGTCCGGATGTTCCTGGACAAAAAATTGATAAGAGAGTTGAGTTTGGGCCTACTTTGGACCTGAAACCTTTTGTCAGCGGTCCTTATGTGAGTATATTCTTTATTAGATTATGCAGGCTTTTTTGTTCCTTGTGAAGCCCTTTCACTGCATTGCTATTTTTTCTGCCTCTTAATTGTACCATAACATGCAGGAAGGTGACTTGAAATACACTCTTTATGGTGTGCTGGTTCATGCTGGTTGGAGTACTCATTCTGGTCATTACTACTGTTTTGTGCGGACATCAAGTGGGATGTGGTATTCTCTTGATGATAGGAGGGTACGAACTTCTCATCTTCCAACAATCTCTTATGTTCTTTGAGATATCATTTTAGAGCTATTTAAGCCCAGATGCAGTTGCCCCGCATCTGTGAGAGCAAGCCATCCATCAGTTTCCATCATTTGTGTGCCTTGGATTAGAAATAGGCTGATCATCTCATATGGTCTGCCAATCTATAACAAAAGTGGGCTCTCAAGAAAATTTGGTTGATAAAAAGAAAGTATACATTCAGCATATAGATGTGGTTACCTGATGAGTTGCAAGGGAAAGGACATCAACATGGTGGGACCTGTCGTTTTAGCAATCTGTCAATGATTCACATGTATGGATCAACATGTGGAATTAGTCTGCATGATTATATTTGTTAGATCCACTGTGACAAATAACTTTCTTGGGACAATAGCTTGTGGCAATATTCTCAAGATTTTTTCAACTTTTGGGGTTGTTGCTAAAAAATAAGATGTTTCAGAAATAGAAAATAATACAAAATATAACGGCTAAGAAATATATAATTTGAAGATCTAGAAGTTTTTCAAAACTTGTAGTAGCCTTGTGTTACATAGCCATATGTTTCTCTCAGTATTTTCATTTGATTTAAATAATGCATTATATTCTAATGTTTTTACTATATTGGTGGGTATTCATTAAAATGGTTTTGATTAGCATTGCCTTGTGGAAAAAGTTTTGTACTATTTCAACTAGAATATCTAGAGGAATATTAAATATAGGTGGTGGGTTGTTACAATGTGTGAGTATCATCTGCTCCATTTACACCCTTGTTGTCAAGGTAGATTTATGTACTAAATCCTCTCCAAAGTAGCCAAGTATCACTTAGTTTAAAAAGTGATGTTTGCCATTGGATTGTATTCATCTCCACCTAATGATCTTTCTCTCTCTTTCTCTCCTCTGAGAGAGAGAGAGAGAGAGAGAGAGAGAGAGAGAGAGAGAGAGAGATTCATGGTATTTTTATAAGTTATTTTATAGGGTTAGAGTTTAGGTCTGAACCTGCAACCCTAATGGTAACAGTGAGCACTTGTCCATTGTGCTAAGGTTCTTGTCTTATATTTTACCTTGGGGTGAATAATGTCTTTATAACAATGGCAAATACGATTCCCATTACAATTTAAAAAAAAAAAATGATTCCCATCTAAGTGTTATTTGATCTACCTCAACATGAAGTAGGCTCCATAGTGCATAATTGTCAACATCTTGTGATATTGTTTCCTTTAAAAACCTTCTTGTTTTAGAGAAGTTTGTTTGGCTCAATTGAGGATGAAGATTTCTTAGCCTACCTATTAGGGATGTCAATTTCTATCCTACTTGCTAACCTGACTCGATATTTCTTTGTTGGAGTTGGCATTTTCAACTTGTTTAATAATTTTAATAATTGGTCAGTTCCGGTTGACTTATTTAATATCAGATTGGATTTGGGTAAGATCAATAACTGCTGCTGTTTAGGGCAAGTTGACCTGATGTGATTTCAATTTTAATATGACCTATCAACCTGACTAGCTGACCTAGTAATTCTGGTTTCCTGTTGTGATTTCAATCAGATTAACTGTCAACTTTGGTTTGGTTTAGCCATTGGAGAATGAGTTGTGCTAAGGAGATTGTGCAGTGTAGGCTCCACACGGTGGATTGGGGATTTGTTGGGGACCACATGGTTGAGAGGTAGGTGAAGTTTTACTCATGCGATCATCCTAGTGCTGGTCCTTGAAACTTCTTTATTGTAGGCCGATTTTTTTCATGGTCCATCCTCTGAAGCTAGGATGATAGATGGTGGTGAAAGGTTAACCTACGCTGTCCATTGGATCCCTAACACCCCCCATATAACCATGTGGGCCCTAATTCATGTTAGATGGCCAGTCTTGCTTAGGAATCAAGCAATGTCCATCTCCTTAGTGTTTTTGGTTAATGATCAGTTTTGATTCCTGCTTTACTTGGTGGCCGACCTGACTTAGTGTGTTGCCATTTCTAGACTTGACGCATCATTTATGCTACATGGTGATTTCTAGCATGCAACTATTACAATCACCATGTGTTGTTGGGAGGACATTTTTTGAGAATCCTTTAAGGTGTAAGATAATGAAATTATCTCTTGAAATTGGAAATCAAATCCTGAACTTTTACATGTAGTTCTGTATTGTTAAGTCCTGCAGGTTGTCCAAGTCAGCGAAAGGACTGTATTGGAACAGAAGGCATATATGCTCTTTTATGTGCGTGACAGAAGAAGCACTACTCTTCCTAAGAAACCACTTAACGTCATTCGTAATTTAAGTGCCACTGCAAATGGCACAGGAAACAGGGAACTTCACATTTCTACCACAGGATTGAAATCAGAATGTCAAAGTAGTCAGTTGGAAAGAAGCCTAGATGCTTCTAAATATGCTGCTTCTCTAACAAAAACAGAAGTTTCCTTTGCTCAGCCAATTTCTGCAGTAGACTCCTCATCAAAAGAACCGCTGGTAAAAGAAGAATCTGGCTTGCAAAGTGGCAGTCATGTTACTGCCCAAGTTGTGCAACAGTTGACTATATTGAAGGGCCCCATGCCTTCACAGAAGTCTACATCATTGAAGAAATCTTCTCTTTTAGAGGTAGAAAACTTGCCTAAGACCGTCTCAAAGGCAGAGAAAGGCAGTGTCTCTACATCTATTAAAGGTCATGATGCCACTTCTAGCACTGAGATTCAAGGGCTAAGCAAAGGTTCAATTGTTGTGGTTTCTCAACAAAGTGCTTGCAGTGGACTTCAGAACCCCTCTTCCAAGAAGCTTCTGACAGAAAATTGCATATTGAAGGGCCCCATGCCTTCACAGAAGTCTACATCATTGAAGAAATCTTCTCTTTTAGAGGTAGAAAACTTGCCTAAGACTGTCTCAGAGACAGAGAAAGGCAGTGTCTCTACATCTATTAAAGGTCATGATGCCACTTCTAGTACTGAGATTCAAGGGCCAAGCAAAGGTTCAATTGTTGTTGTTTCTCAACAAAGTGCTGGCGGTGGACTTCAAAACCCCTCTTCCAAGAAGCTCCTGACAGAAAATTGCATGCATGAGGTATTTCTTTCATCTGTTTCAAAAAGTAGTTCCTTCTTAGCTCTCACGGTTATGTAGGATGTCAATTTTATCTTGGATGCATATCTTGTATAAAGGGGACAAAAACATTTCGAAGGCCTTTTTTTGGCTTGTTTTTTTTTATGACCGAAGGTGACCAGGCGTCTCAGCCGTAGGGACTTTACTCGACTAATCCTTCAGGGCATGTGCACACCTCCCTACACACACATACCTGGTTCAAACGATGAGGAGTAACCACATGGGGAGTGGTCTAGAGGGGGTTGAACATAAATCGAACTCAAGACCTCCCTTCATGAGGGAGCTTCTTGACTGTCAGGCTAACTGGGTTGCCTTTTTTTGGCTTTTGGGGTGGAATATTTGGCATTTCGGCTGTTTGGTATTCCTTTCTAGAAAAAAATAGGAAAAAAAAAATGGAAACATAAAAAAACTCATTTTGTCAAATCCTTCTTCACTTGCAAAGAAGCTATCAATTGCATTTGTAATGAGTTTAAAGACCTTTGGAGTGAGGAAATTCCACAAAAAATGAAGACTGGTTTAGAGCATCACGGTTGAGGTGTGGTTAGAAAGAGATTCAACTGAAATATGAGAGCAGAATGCGCATATCCTCCTACTCTCGCTACTTGTCTTTTTTAATGGAGGCTGGGCATCTTTGACCCTCATTTTAAGGCTAAACAGGGTAAATGGAAGAACCTTAAAAAAGGTTTAAAGAAGCTATTGCATAACAGGGTTTGCAAGTGTCTTCCATCTGGAACAGGCCAAGTTTCAGGTGAAATTTTTCAAGGCCTGATTCATTTTCATTCTCTACGAGAACTAGCAGAATTGATGACCATGAAGAATGAATTGCAATCTTTTGGTTTTGCTATTTGATTGGACCTACGAGATGTGTAATTGCTAATTCATTCTTTTTTTAACCAGGACATCTGGATCTATCATGTATGGGAGATGGCCCAGAATTTTCCCAACAGATGAAAACCATCTGATCAAGCATATGTTGGATCTAGACTCCTATAATTTTCTGTTTTTTGGCATCCACTTGAACAATTGGTCTTTGCCCAATTTGGGGAGAGATTGAGGCATGCTACACCCTTATATGCATATACAACCTTTTAGTGGAATAGTTTAATTGCCACTTTTTTGGGGTAATAAATAATATTAAACTTTATTCTGAAAATATAAATACTTTATTACAAAAGGAAATATGCACCCAGTATATGACATCCTATGCAGGAGGGAAACTTATTTTATCTATGTTGGGCTATGAAGTTTACTTTTG
Organism: Chimonanthus salicifolius; assembly: GCA_013350335.1. Taxonomy (NCBI): domain Eukaryota; kingdom Viridiplantae; phylum Streptophyta; class Magnoliopsida; order Laurales; family Calycanthaceae; genus Chimonanthus; species Chimonanthus salicifolius. The sequence continues at coordinate 68,447,527 of CM023536.1, read as the reverse complement.
CTGAATTTTTGTTCTTATATTCTTCCAGAATGGCAATGTCATGAATGACAGGGGACCAAGTAATTCACCATGCAAGAAGGCCAGTGACGCGGAATTTATGAAAATTGGGGTGGCGATGTTATTAGGCCAGTCAGGTGCTGCAAATGGTTGCATCCATGAGAAGTCCATCGAGCAAACTTCTGGTAAACAGGTAATGTGCAGTTTCCTTTTTGTGGCTAGGCTATGTTGTCGGACTCTTTTTTTCACAAGGTATCAGAGACTTTATCACTGCATCTGCTGAACTGTAGCAGATACATCAGATACATGAACTGATTATGTGGCAACCCCATTATGAGTGGGATGTCCTTAATAAACTACCTTTGGAGTCTCCTAATCATTCAAACAGAGATGTGATGAAATAAAAGTGGATGGTTGAGAGAGTCATCTATTCAGCTGAAATTCCAGTGAATGCATACCAGTCTGTTAATACTTAACAAAGCCACCTTTGAATCAGAGGGATCTAGGGTAGCTCCATTGAGTTTTTGGGTCTCTTCATGGTGCATTGATTAATTAAAAAAAGTATTTTAATTTATGCTTATATTTAGCTAAAATAATGACATAACCTTGTTTTTTGCACTTATTTTCAAGAATGCTGTTGTTCTAAATGAGAAGGAACCTCTTGATTCAACTTGTATGGAACATAAGGGTGATGTTATCCTTCCATTGAAACACAAATCAAAGAAGCCTTTGAAACATCCTGTTATGAGGAGCATGCCTTTGGGTCCAAGGCAACTATTTCTGAAGTCCTTGTGTCTAAGAAAGAAGAAACACAAGAGGAGAAAACACGTCTTAGATATTAAGAAGCTTCATCTAAAGGGCACCATGGAAGACTATAATGATCCTGGGACATCAACATCTGAGAATGTTAGGATGGCTGACTTTGACTTGATCCCAGTTCAACCTAAATGTCGACGGCACTGTTCTACGTTTAAGAAAAGACATGTTCATGGAGAAGTAAGGACTAGTATTAGTGCATGCAAGGGTAATTCTTTCGAAAATAAAGGGAAATGTTCTGAGGAGAGTAGTCAGCAAATTGCTGAGCGAGCAACTGATGAACTGTCAGAAAAGAGCTCAAGTGCTGCAGCAAATCAGGTTGATGTTCAAGATAAGAGAGCATCTATTCAGCATGGTTTGAAAAATACACTTACCATGGGTTTGAAACAACCTACTGGTGCGTTTACGGCCTCTTTGACTCCTTTTTTACCCCTTTCGGTCAAAGTAGTTCTCTTATTCTTAATCTAACCTGTTTGTGACATTTTTTATAATTTTATTCATTGATTTGCAGTTGCATGCTGGGATGACGTAGGGCCATCATCATCTGAAACTCTTGGATTGAATGATGCACTGAATTGCAGCATTGGATATGTAGTTGATGAATGGTAAGATTCCTGTTTGATTGTTTAAAGGGAAACATTGCATGCTGGTCTTCTGGTTGCTTCTAGTATTATTAGTAATACAATACTAAATGTAGCGTTTATGTTGTCTTTTGCGATATGGAGTGCATAACCACTGGCAAGATTTGGTTCATGGCTTGCAATGTGCAAGTATAGAATGGCTTGGTAATCACTGACTTATCCCCACCCTCACCTGAACCAAACCCAAACCACACTAAAAAATAAAAAAAAAGAAAAAAAGAGAAAGAAAAGAGAGGGATTCCACATTTGAGAATTCTGTATTGCACTACAGGTTTCCACGTCGAGAAGTCTAAGTTACACTTCTTCTGTACTTGCACATGTAAGGGTTGTTTGGCTATAAGAATTTCAGTGGAAATATACCTTATTCAGGGAATTTTAAGAAGTGATTTTCTGGTGGCTATTTGAAAAACTCTCCTTTTTCGAGTTTCCCTTTTAAACACTCCCCAACACCCCCACCCCCACCCCCACCCCCACCCCCACCCCTTGTCTAGTGCCTTGTCACAAATAAAGTTTAAATTTCGTTGCCCCCTATCGTTATGTACTTATTTTAACTTGGAATTGTCGATTCTAATTAAAGGGCAACTACATGTCCCACTAGTATCAGGAGCCCAATGTTATCATTAAATATTTAGTGGTGACGTCCATTGGATTTTTAGGGGGGCATTCTCAGGTACCTGTGGACGAATATACATCCATACAAAAGCAACCTTCGTGCATCCACACAAAAGGAACCCAATAAAAAAGAGTGGGATGTATATACACTCTTGAAAATCTCTCTGCCCTTCCCCTTCAAGGTATCAAAATTTCATTGATAAAGAAAGGTACAAGAGTAGGAAACAAAGGGGACGAGAGTCTGAGATGGACCCCCTGTGAATCACTAGATACAATGGAAAAAGAGAAGAAGAGAACAATCCATTCTGTGCGTGTGTCAAATGTCGTAGAAGAAATGTATCCCAACTAAAATATATTGAGATAGACGTTGACGTGTGCAAAGGGGTGAAAATAAGAACTATGGATAACTCTTGTCCTTTTCTAATCATTTCTAGCTTTATACTTACCAGGGATGAAGAGTACGACCGGGGAAAGAGAAAGAAGATCAGGAAATCCAGCCATTCTTTTGGTGGGTTGAATCCTTTTCAGGAAATTGCAACTAAGAAAGCTCAGATAAAGAAGATGAAGATGACAAAGGATCAAACCAGTGATCAAATCAGTGCAGGGAACCTGCCTTTTAGGATATGATGTGCTACCACCACATTAGGAATTTGGCTGTCGATTGCTTTATTTTTATTGTGATGATGCTAGCTGGTCTTGCAATGCTTTGGGTGTTGAGATTTGTAATTGTGAGAAAATCCGAAAACAGTGCAAGATTTGCTTTTTGGAGTCTGATGAGAAACATATCTATGTATGTTTTTGTAGGAATTTTGAAGCAATTTATTTTGATGTAGGTAATTTTTCTAGTTAGCTAAATCAGTTTGATGATAACGATTATTATTGGTGCTTTCAATTGCATGTGGACTAAATATAAGAATTTTTTATCTTTCTTATAGTTATGAAATCGGATATGTATCTGTGTTTTAGAAAATTAGTAGAGATCCAGCTATTTGACTTTGTATGATACAAAAGCATGAAAATAGACCCTTTATATTTCTTTTTCATGATATTTTGAAATATAAGAATTTGTTATATAATCAAAGGAGTTGGAGTGATGGTTAAGAATTTGTTATCAGAAGTGGAAGTCTTAAGTTAGATTTCTATTTCACACCAAAGGGTTATTCTATGTAGTGTTATCTGGTGTGTGTCTGTGGATAAGGGGGTTTGCATATGCTTGAGGATTAGTCATGTGCTCTAAGTGGCATGGATACTTTGGTCTTAAAAAAAAGAATTTGTTATTTATATATACAGGTTTTAGTTATATTTATACATGAATAAATATCTTTTACTCAAGATTATTTTATAGTCGAAATTCAAAAAATTGATGAAAATAGTTTAAAATAGTTAAAAAAAATATTTGAAATTTACAAATACTTTTTACCCTTAAACTTGCTTCTAAAGTGTTTAAAATCAGCTCTAAATAAGCCATTTTTCATGGGAATATGTATATAGTAAGGTCTCATCAAATTATCCAGTGTGTGCGAATAGGAGGTGCTCACACACTCCAAAGAGACTGTCGAGTGCGACACTTGGATACCTCCTGACCTAAAAAAACTCATATCATATTTTGTTTTTTGAATAAATTCTCATCTATCATTTTGCCAATAATCAGAATACAAAGGTTGACTACCAAATCAACAGTCGCCCAAATATAAAGTGGAGACGAGGTGAGCATGGTGATCATTACTCCATCCTGTGACCAAACTATTTAAGTGCAATAATATTTTATTATTAAAAATATTTTTTTAATATTTAGGCTCAATTAAAATTGATATTCATTTAATAATAATTATTATTAGATTAATCATAATATATAAAAATATTTATTTTATGAATTTTTATCTTAAAAAATAAAAAAAAAACTAAAATAAATTCATCACTCCTATCTTCTACATTTCAACAATATCTATGATAATTTACCTGTTTATTTTTTTATCCTAAACTAAGACCTATCCTTTAATATGACCTATTAGAAAATTAGGACACCAGCTTTTCTTCGGAAACGAAAGAAAAAGATATTGGAATTGAAATAATAGAGAGCTCCCGCCGGAATCCAGCCGGTCGGCAACTTTCTGCCTCCAAGTAACACAAGCCCAATCAAATAAATAAATAAATAAATGTGTCATAATTTTAAATTCATATCACTTTAAATTAATTTTAGAAAAGCACAGATTTACTAAAATGCCCTTGCCTCTATAAGTAAATTAGCTGCAATATCCTCTAATATTAAAAAGGTTTTTGCTTTAGTACAATCCGGGCTTCAATTATAAATTTTCATTGAAATCAAATTTTTAGAAAAAAATCTATTATATTTTAGTCATGTTGACCATATCAGCTAAAATTTGTAAATAGGTATGATGTTATTTGATCAAAATTTATAAAAATTTGTCAAAGTTTTGACTGAAATTTAGCCAATTTTGGCTGGTACCATTTTTTAAAATATCAACATTGCTGATATTTAAATTTTAGCTTAGATGCAAATTTCATCTTAAATTTTAGATTTCTGCTGAGATCAAATATGTAATTAAAGTATAGTTCGATTCATGACGTTCAAAAACTGGTTTAAATATGTAACTAAGGTCTACTCTCTGCAACAATATTTTTTTTTTTTAAAAATTTCAACTTTCTTAAAAAAATTAGCAATTTTTCTGGCTTAAGAATATTCCATTTCAATTGGATTGGCTATCAAACAGTTACACTCACTAATTGATTGAAAGACATGGGTTCAACCAATAGTTAGAAAACTCAGAAAGCGAAAAAACTTGGACAAGTTAGTCGCTCGACTCGATTAGATATTCTGACTTTCTGAGTCAAGTGAGCCAATAAATTTTACTGAATTTTTTTAATAAATGGAAAAAATCTTTTGATATAATTAATAGGATTTAAGTTAAAATTTAAAATATTTGGACTATGGTCTCCAATCTTAAATGAATTGATGATAAATATTCTCTATTTTGTAAATTACAAACTATGAATAAATGGGAGATACAAGATTATAAGCCCTTTTTGTGGATGACAGTGAATTGAAAATTATTTAAATTTATATTAATAAAAAAAATGGTTTGATTGGACGCAAGAGTTTGAAGCAATATGATAATGTCGTTTGACATAATAATAATAATAATTTAATTTAATTTTAATAAAAAAAGTGTTCCTTTTTTTAATAATTTTCCTTCTTTGGACGGTTTATCTCAAATGTATATCACAATTACACATCATATTTTCAAAACACCACAAGAATCCCTATCAACACAGTATTGTCACTGCAATTTCGGCCAAATATTCAGTGGAATTGGGCCCCACACAGATCATCATCCCCTGATGCACTGCAGCCACGTGGCAAAATGTGATCCATTAGCAAGGTTCAAACGACAGGTGCCTAAGCCTCTCATTTATCGCCACGTGTCATGTCACCATTGCATGGGCCCACAAGACGAACAGTCATGTCCAAATCACGGGCCCTCACACCCTTATTGTTGGGCCTTCGCGACTTGTGGATTGATGCACTAACTTATCATTTGACGTGCAATTGATTTTTAAATACATCTTGAGTTTGTATGAATAGATTATGATATAAAGAGATTATATGAATATATAATTTATTTTTATTTAATATTAATACATTTATATTTTATTAAAAATAAAATGTTAGATTAAATAGTTGGAATGGTCAATGGTGCTGACCTATGAGCAAAAGTTTGACCTCGGCTCTATATGGGGGCCAAGTTGAAATTCACACCTTCTCTATCTTGTTCTCCTCTTAACTCTTTTGAATTTGAATCAATCACAAGTTCATCTCCTTGTTGTATTAAACATTTATTCAAAACTTTGACACTTAATTTTTGAATTAAAAATTATTATTTTTCAAATATAATAGATCTAAATTTTTATAAAATATATTTCTTAAAAGTACCTTTCAAATTCATTCATTTTCATGCATCGACCCCGCTTCTATAGATTTTGTCATTCTGCAGGAATTAAGATTGACATAATGTTCAAGTGAAAGTGATTCATCTTAAAACTTTTTTATATTAAGAAGTAATTCAGTGCTAAAACTCAGCACATTTTATATCAACATATGTATTTGTCTAATTCACTAAATTATATAGAACAAATTATACTATTTAGAATATTAGATTGATAATTCTGGTAGAAATCCATTAGAATATTAGATTTTCTTTGATCAGATTAGTCGTTCAACAAATGGTGTGGCAGATTTTTTTGTTAAGACTAGTGTTGAAGGGCCGACTTTAGGCATTTTACTTTTATGGCATGGTTTCTACTTTCTATGGTTGTTAGGTTATGTTTTTTTGTTGTTTTTGTTTTCTTGGGCTTAATATTCGTAGGCTTTTTGTGTCGTGTAACTTTACCTTGTTATTTTCTTTCTTTCTAATGAACTTTCTTCTTTAGGGTTCAAAAAAGAAATCCAACTCACCTACCTCTCATTTTAGAGAGAGTTTAGTAATTTTGTTAATCATTGACACTCGCTGTAAAATTTTGCTAAATTATATGATATGGAATCTTGATCCAATTTTAAATGTCACTAACACATGAAAGTTGAAGAAGGAAAATCTGTCGCTTCATCAAATTAAAGAAATAATTATTGATATAAGGATATATTTAAATAAATTAATTTCATTAAACACATAGAAAATATTGATTTAAATTAAGTGAATAGATTGAAATTGAAATATTTATAACTGTCTATTGTATTTGCCTTTAATCGAGCAGTCAAAGATGATTGAATGAGCTTTTTTTTTTTTTGTAATTAACATATCCATAATATTTACTTTAACATGGCAGGGTCTAAAATTTTATGAAATTATGCATATTATCAAATTTAAAAGTTAATGGTAAAAAACTAAAAACTAGTAACTCAACTTTATTGTGTTATTAAATTCTTCAGGTTTTTAAACGCTGGTAGACCAGTCCAGGCCCACCAACCTCTGTTTTCTCTTCCAAATTCCATTTTCCACTCCCCTTGTCTTGTTTTTCGCGCAGCATTTTCGGCCCAAAACGAGATTTCAAAGGCACAAATTCCAGAATTTCGGTCTCTCCACCTAAATAAAACCAAGAAGAAGAAGAAGAAGCGGAAGAAGAAAGGAAGTTGGGTGATATTTCATCTGTTTTCTTTTTCTGATATTGAGAAGCTGAGAAAGTCTGTAATCCGTTCTTAGGTACGTACAATTCCAGACCCAATCCAATGCAAGATATATATATATATATATATATATATATATATATATATATATATATATATATATATATATTAATAAAACTTTTACCTTTTTATATGTGGAATCCCTTTTCCACAGGGAAAGCTGTTTTCTCACAGCAAAATCACTACTTTTGTTCATTAAAGAGAATATTTTCCCACTTCTTCTTTCTTCAAAGTTCAAACCACTTTTTTGTGCAGTTTCACTTGAATCTCAAAACGATCTTTAAGTCGTTAAGATGGTTTGGTACTTTGGTTCGTCAATAAAAATTATTATGATTTTATTTATTTATTTTTCTATTCATCTTTTTTTTTTTGAAGATTTTATTTTTTATTATTTGCTACATGATTGCAATATAAATTTTATTTATTACGTTTTTAGTAATATTTTGTTATTATTATGCATCACTGACATCTTGATTCAAAGTGCTTTAATCTATCAATTGAACCTAATTAAGTTAAGCTATTTTAAAAATGGTTTAATTAATAGTTTTATTTTTTAATACATTACTTCAAAGTTCAAACAGTTTGGTTTTCATCAAACATCCTTTTTTTTTTAAAAAAAAACTTTAAATTCTCTCTTTCCTTGCATGAAAAGAAATGTTTGTTTTAAAAATTATTCATTTTAAGACATTGCTATATGAATTTTTTAGTTAGAATAATAACTATAAAACTTGTTTCATGCATCCAAATGGGGCGTGACATATACATATTCTTAATGACTTTCTAGTTTTGATCCAATCCCAATACAGTATTACTACTCATATTATGATTAACTGTTCTATCTGCATTTAAAGTGCTTTAAAAGCTAAAATACTAAAAAATTACATTTAAAAAAAAAAAATTTATGAGTATTTTACAAAAAATTCTATCTAGACAGAACTGCAACAAAATTAAAATATTGCTCCAAGACTAATATCAATTATAAACCTACCATTCAAAGATTTTTTTATGTAAAAATATACGCAAGCTACCATAATTTGATTTTTTTTAAGATCATAAAAGAATTAGAAATTCTTCATGTAACACGTTTTTTGTTTTTTTTTTAATGTTTTTGCTTTTGTTTTGGCATGTGGAGATTCTTCCCTTTCTTAATCATGATTTTTGTTGCTTGTTAGGCCCGATTATAGATTGTCATGGCCTGAGTTTCTTAGGCCCATTCTTGAGCTCAGATCCATCCGGAGGTCCACAACACGCAGACTTATTAATTTGCTTATAGTAACACATATTCCTAATATTTCGATAAATATCTCAATATTATTTTATTAATTGTATCTTCTATAGTATCTTCTTATATTTTCAGAATATTGCTACTAACGTTAATATCATTATATTTTATGATATTATAATAAGAATATCATGATATTCTCCCACTAATTACCAAACATCTCTATATTTTTTGAATTTATACATTTTAAACATTGAAATATATATTAAGACATATTTTAATATTTATTATTTTATTTGTGAGACATTTTGTTATGTGCTCAAGGGCCAAAGCCCAAGGCCTAAGGCTCATATATGTCGAAGGCAATGAATAGGCCTATTTATATATTAAGAAATGAATAGGCATTGTGTCATCATTAATTGTCGAGACTTAAGAGTGCAAGAGAGTTTGGACCATCCAAAAAGGTGAGCCCTACATAAGGATCCTCCATCCGTCGGCAAGATAGAGTTCTTAATGAATTAGTTAAATAATGCATGTGGAAGATATAGACAAAATTCAGAGATAAAAGTAAACATATCCACATCGGAAAGGAAGTAATGATCGCTTCAACAATCAAGAAAGAACAACGGTGATCATAACGGTAGCGACGATGATCATTTAAACCAAAAGATGGAGCAACAAAGATAACGTAACTGCAAACATAACTTTAAACAAATCTAAATGTATCAACGAACCTATTGTATTCATGGGTCGAGGGTTCTAATTGAGACACAGATTCATGGTCACATCTTGGGTGGGTCGAGTAGGTTGATAGGCAAGGGCTTTTGCGGGACAAACGAGGTGCAGTTCAATAGTTGGGGCAGCTGTGTTGACGATGAGGACAATTCTCTGGATGGTATGTGGATTGGGCATCACCGGACTGTAGCAGCTGTCGGTGGTGAATATGCAGTGTGAATCGGAGATCAAAGTAGGTGACGGTAAAGTAGCGGACAGTTGATGGCGAAAACTGGGCTTATTGGGGAAGTTGGACTCAGTGGGAACCGTGGCTGACTGAGATAAGAACGCAGAACCCAAGCAATGTGGTGAACGTGGCAAACTCTCTTTGCTGGTATACTTATCCGGCAGAGGGAGAGATGGAGATCACTTATTTGAACTCAGCCCCTTGGATCGTTGCAAGCTCTGATACTGATACTCTGTTAATAAAAGAGGAATTTCTTAATTGAAATGCTTGATTAATTCATTGAGGGCAGGTATGACAATTATAGATAATTCAAACTCTTTACTAATCCTAAATCAATTCCCTCTCTCAACTTAAGATCAACACAAATTCAAAATCCTAATCTAATCTTAATTCTACTTATCCTGACTTTTTTAGCTATTCGGTATAAGACAATGACATGGAAAGTCGGCTAAAAAAGGATGATATCCTAGTTAACCCTGTATTACAAGACCTCGTATAGAAGCCTAGAAATTGCAGATGAAGCTGAACTTTGGTATTAAAATCAACGTCATCTCCTTTCTTTGTGATAAAAGTTCACTTTCGTCGTGCATTTCTAGCCATTTGTTATGAGGTGGTGACATGGAAAGTCGGTAGAAAAAGGATGATATCCTCGTTAACCATGCATTACGTGACCTCATATTGAATAGGTACAAGGATAGAAATCGCAAATGAGACTAAATTTTGGTATTAACATCCATTTCATCTCCTCTCATTTTCAGGCATTGGTGATATGCTCATAATCTCATGGCCAGAGATGCTCCGATAGTGGTCGTTGGGCATAATCTGCTTCGGTACTCTTGACAACTTTGAAGTGCTGTTTGGTTTTACTTAGACAGTTTCATTGCATTTAGTCATTTCTGCATAGCTATATGGGATCCTCATATATCTATATTTAGATCTCGTGTTGGTCTTAAATACTGAAGGTTTCATCATCAAGACTTCAAATTTTTTTCATCTGGATAATCTTGATTTGATTCATGATGTCTGGTTTGTCAAGCTAATAAATGCATTCAAATCAGGACTTGAATTTGGTGGCAATAATCAGGAGATTGCATTAAATTTTTCCCTCCTAAGCAGTTTACACATTCAAATGATAAAGAGTAGATAAGATCAAACATGCCTACATCATTGCGAGAGGAGAAAGGCTTCTGCTGTTTTGGAGAATCCAATTCTTGTATAGATGAGAAGAAGAAGATGAGAATAATCGACTTCCTTAGACAAGATGGTGAAGACATGGGAAAGATCAAAGAAGGAAAACAAGACTCATTTTTGTCGTCCTCATCTCCGCGATTACTTCTTGCTCGTTGGTTCTCTTCTCTCACTACTCAGTGCAGGTGCAAGTTAGCATCACTGACTGCATCTTCATTCAAGACGAAGAAAGAAGCCGGTTACAAGGTTGAGCCGAACATGGGTATAGATGGAAGGAAGGCTGTTGTTGGATCACTGACTCGGGTTGCTCCAGAGAATGTCTGTTCATCTGAGTTCGGGTTGGCGAGAATCAACAATGGGGAGAGTGTGGATGGCAAGAGCAAATGTAAGGAGTTGATGAGGCCTGATTGTGAAGGAAAAGGAAAGATGGGAAACCAATTACTTTCGCATTCAATGGAAAAAGTTGAAAATCAATATGCATTGCCCTTAGAAGATGTCAGCAAAGGTGATGATTCCATCTCAGATGACTTGAAGGCGAAAAAATGTAGTTCAAAGGTGGATATTCAAACCCGTTCGGCACCTGTGGACAGAGTACTTTTATCAGGTGAACTATAAATACCTGTGGACTTGGATTCTTTGGGTATATATATTTTTTTCTTTTTTCTTGTTCTATTCAATGATCTGATTGTCGTTGTAGTGATCCACAAACCAGAAATCAATGTATTTGTTAATCCATTTTGTTTGTTCCAGTGTTTGGCAAGGTTGGTGGGTATTTCTTTTGACTCTTCTGATACTTGTTGGGTAGGAATATGGTTTAGAATTCAAAATTTTGACTTCTCTTGATAGGATTTTGAGTTGATCAACTCAATATCAGTACTTAGCTTTTCCAAGTTGAGTTGAAACACTCGTTTGAGTTGCTTAATTGGATTTCAAGTTGAGACCCAGTTTCGAGTTCTGAACTCTGGGAAGGATTTTCTTACATGTGGATGGATGTTTTCTTTACCAATATTGATTTGCATCAGAGAAGGTGAAAGAAATAATAGAATGTTTGAAGTGCAAACTGCTTTTAATCTCTTTATGTATGAGGAAGCATATTTGAAGTGCAAACTGTTTTTAATGTCTTTATGTATAAGGAAGCACATTCTTTCAACTCTTGATTTTATCTTTGTTCTGTTTACTGGCTAAGTTTTTCTATGTATTCTGTGGTTTTGGGTTCTATGCAAAATAAACGCTTAGAAATCTATTTGTACTTAAATTTGCATATATTTCCTTTTCATTTTCAGGAAGATGTCTTGAGTCAACTTCTTTTAATTTGGGCATTGGAGTTGGTCTAGCTTTTTTTATTGTAAGGAGTAAAAATGAAATTGATAAGATGATAGAGCTGCAGAAACAGATGGAAATGTTACTTAAAGACATTAGAAATGAAATACCAAGAAAAGATGTAATTTCTAGCTCTTCCACGACAATCGAGAATGATGAGCATTCTTCAAATTCCAATGGAGCAGAAAACATCAACAACCATTTTGTCATGCAAAACCAAGGATCATCCAGCCATCTGGTTTTGGCACTTACTACTATGAAATGTGATCAAGAGTCCAAGTTTGGTTCTGCAACTGGGAGTACAAAAAGCATCGGAATCGATCAGCTTGAAGCAGAACTTGAAGCTGAATTAGAACGTTTGCAGCACAGTTTGGATGCTGAGGATGGATCAGGATTTCCGGGGCAGCAATCCATGGAGGTATGCATTGTTCCACATTTTAATGTCTCTTTACTTCACTGTTTAGTCTGAACTTGTGGTAAGAGCAGAGTTTAAAACCTCAAAACTCAGACTCCACTTAAAATCCAATCAAGTGATACAGGTTGGTTTTCAACTCAACTCGCTTGTTCGACTTGAAATCCCATTGAGTCAAGTCTACTCGGACTGACTCATCTGAATTTCTTCTGGGTTTTTAAATAGGGATAGAAGTGTGAAAAGATTACTCATTTAGAGCATGTTCTCTATCAAGTCAACCTTGGATATCAATCTTTAATCAGTTCAGATTTCTTAACTTGTTTTATAAAGAGAATCTTAGGGAAGACAGATACAAAAGGAAAATATGCAGAATTGCCCCCTCCCCCCCCCCGAAAAAAAAAGCTCTTGTTCCCCTCCATTTTTTCGACTCTGCGTCACTGGAAAAATCACTGGCAATTCATTTTTGAAATTGAAATAAAAATAGATCTGGACGAATTAAACCAACCCGCATTTGTTCAGCTATATTTGTTGCTTGTGGAATTAGATTCCCAACAAATGATACCCACAAAACAGTTAGTGGTATATAACTATACATAAATGTCTAAAGCCATTGAATTTTTCTTTGTTTTTTCTGTTTGATGTATCCTAAACAATATCATTCTGACCTTGATATTAAAATCATAGGTGGTTGGTGGAGTATTTAGTCCAAGTTTCACCAACGAGATCGATCCTCAAGAACACGATATGGAATTTCATGGAGTTTCTCCATATGAACTCGAGAAACGATTGCATGAACTACTAGAGGCAAGACAACAGGAGCGGATGGAAGAACTAGAGTCTGCTTTAGACTGCACTGAGCGTTTACTTCGTGAGAAAGAAATGGAGATTTGTTGGTGGAAAGACAGTGTAGAGTTCCTTTTGCAACATAAGTGTTAGATATATTATCATAAAAAGTAAAGCAATTGAAAGATTGCTAGGTCAGTATCACAATGCAAAATGTGTCATCCATTCTTGATCCATGTATTGAAAAATTTGTCTAGTTTGGTATCTCAGTCCTCATCCCTGACTTTGCACTCTTTGTAATCCAAGTATTGAAAAATTTGTCTAGAGCGAGAAACAAAATTCCATTGAGTCAAATTAATAAAGGGTGAGATCCAAGTTCCACATCCAAAAAGTACTTTAGCTCTCTAATTTTCAAACCATCGTTTTACTATCTCTATGCAATAAAGAAGAGCTTACTAGTCATGTCTAAGAAATTTGCATGAGAAAGAAGCAAAATATGCATAAGAGAGATGTATGAAAGTAAGACTTGAATGGGAGATGTATGAAAGTAAGACTTGAATGGAAATGCAAGTGTTTTTTTTTTTCCCTATTTATATATTTGTAGGCTGCTGAAGATGTAATTTTTGGCCAGTTTGTCTTGACTTTTCATAGACTCGATTATTTATTTCTATTTTTTTCAGCATTTTGTTGTTGACTTCATCATCATTTGTCAGAACTCCATTTTTTTTAAGTTTTTTTTTTTTTTTTTTTTGAGTTTTACTTCTTCGTTTGACCCTCTACAACATTACTGTATATACTTTATTTTTTTACAACTCTGATGTGGCCTAATGCAATGAGATTTATGCCAGTTATAATCTTGATTGATAATGCATTGGTTCTGTCGTCATTGTTTAAGTAGCCCCAAAATGTATGCTGGAGATAGCATATAATATACCAGTGAAGCGAGGGAGTTGATAAATTATTTTTCGATGCACTGGAAGCTTTAATGTTTTGGATATTATAATTAAACTGATGATTACCCAAAGTGCTGGACTAATTGTTTAGTAGATTATTTTTCAGCTCTGCTTCTAATCAACATGCATTAATTATGTTTTGGATGTGAAGGTATCCTGCACACCCTATATTCAAATGCCATATTGAAAGTTGAAATTTTTGGATGCAAATCTATAAAGATAAAATAAAATTTTAATTTAAAAAATCCTGTTTGAGAGACTCGGCTAACTCTAATTCTTTCTGAAGGACACTTTGATTTGAAAAGATAAATCTAAGACCTTGCTTAATCCATATAATGATCAAATATTTTTTTATGAAGGAAATTTGGGGAAAAGAGTGATCACAAATCCAAAGAATCAGTTTCAGAGTAAACATATGTAATGGCTCGTAAACCTTCTTCTTTCCAGCAGAGGGTTCTGATCAGTGAAAACACCAGTGCCCTCCCTCGTCATTCAATTTCCGTATAAATTTATTGTATCAATAACCTAAGAAAACCACACTTTCTTGGGTATTGTAAAATTTGTATCTGCATTGTTTTTGGGCTCCAACTTTCGAGCCTGTCAGTGAAAGCCTGGGTGCAACCCATCTTTGCTATTTGACCGAAAATGATAAATAAATAATAATAATAAAAAAGCTCAGATACCTTAAGCAGTACAATCAACAAAGGTTCTAATCGTTTTCTTTGACTGTAATTAACAAAGCATAGATATCCGAAGCACTACCAGCTTTGGAAAATGCATCATGAGAAATAATAAATATCATAAACTATTTGGGAATCTCTTTTCATTTATATTTTTTAATCTTTTAGTGAATGAATATTATAAAAAAATTATGGGTTTCTTCTTTACTGGTCAAAGAATCTATTCTTTGCTCTCAAGGATAGAAAAATGGAGATTGCCATCAAATGATTACAGCTCATTGAAGATCAATATATAAAGATTTTTTATTATTATGAACCCGACGTCGGATAGAGGATTTTAGTTTGAGAAATACTTCTCAATATATATCACAATATTGTAAAATATGTTATAAAAATATAACAGTTTATAGTAATTAAAATTTTAAAGTCTAAAATTACAAAGAAAAAAATAATCGTATAAGGCTCAAATTTTATATAGTCAATATTTTTACCATTTTCTATATATTTTATCAATAAATACATGACTCACTTTAATAGTTAAAGAATAACATCCTTACAGAGAGACTTAAGAAATCTCCCAAAGTTTTTCCATGCTAACAAAAACAAACAATTTTGATATGCATATAACAAAGCTATCAAATATCACAAGAGATTTAAGGGGTATATACAACCGTCCGATATATCGGCGATATCAGAAGATTTTTCTACTCAAAAAATATAAGAAATGATAAAAATATCGTCTTTTGACATCTTCTGTTTAGAGTTCAGACAGCTTCCAAACCAATTTGGTATGAGATGTTATTTTTGGGTAAGCTTCAGTTTTATTACATTTGTTGGGTTATGGACAACTCTTTTGTTAATTATATAACTCATAGCCATGAACGAAACTATAATTCACAGCCATGATAAATTCTTTTAATGGGTGTCATTAATTATCTACAACCAGAATTATGTGGATCGCTTAAGTTTCTCATTTGAGGAAACATGTAACAGTTGAATCTACAGTTTGCTTAGGTCTATTAAGGAGAACGCATCATGAATAATTCATAATTGCAACTATAAGTCGATTAAAAATGGAATATTGAAATTGGAAAAGAATCTATGGTGATCTTCAATACGAGAATGGGTAAGATAGGGTCTTATTCAATTCAGATTTATTTCTAGTTTTATTAACTGAGTTACGTCTATTTGAATTTATTTTGAGTTTGAGTCAAGTTTAGATCGAATTCAGGTTAAAGTTATCTATTATCTGATAAATGAGACTTTTTGGTGAGATTCATATCAATAATAATGCTTATATATATATATATATATATATATATATATATATATATATATAGAGAGAGAGAGAGAGAGAGACTTAATACAATTGGATGTCTTGCATATAAGCATGATGATAGTTGGGTGACTCGGTATCCAAATGGATTCAGGTCAATTTATTCATTTATTAAATGAGTCAGGTTGAGTAATCATGTTGACTTAGGTTTTACAAGGTTTAGATGAACTATGCCAGATTAAAATTCTTTGCATGATGCAACTACTTGGTAACCACAAAATTCTCATTTCTTCTTTATAACATAGTTATTTGGAGATTTTGACTATTTTAGATTAAATGGTTATAAATTGAATATTGAACTAAAATTTAATTTGGTTATAACTCATCAAATTTATATTCAATTTATACTATTATTTTTTTACTGTATTTTATGGAAAATAAAAAAATAGAAAAAAAATAGATGTAGATAATCTGACAAAGGATGCTATTTTTTTATTTTTTCAAATAGTGTCTTTCTTGGAACCACTCAAACCCTTCCCCTATCTCATTCCTCCTCACCCCCCTCTCCCACCCACCCTCTAACCTAAGTTGCACCTTTACTATTCTGCATATCCAATCTCATCTTCATCTTTATATACAAATGAAGTTTTAAATATATAAAAAAAATCTTACATGAAAAAACCCAATAAATCTCTCTCTCTATATGTATATATATAAGCAACAAAGAAGTATTCTTTATCATTATTTGCAAAAGTGAGGTGGCTCTAATTATCAACTCCATTGAGGATCATCACTCACATATTTCCTTGATGTAATGAATTGGGTGTGTTGAGTCTCTCTCAAGTCTCAATTGAGTGCAAATCATTAAAGCCTTCTCTCCACTTTGCATGTTGTCCTTCCATTGCATAATCCACCTTATTAAATCCAATCACACTCGTTCTCTCCCTCCATCATAGATGCCACATGTTTCTAGTCAACAATGCAAAATCATCAACTGCACTTTACCTTAAAATGTCCAATCTACCCTCACCTCAAAATTTCCAATGTACCCTCACCATAAAATCTCCAACATCTTATCCTGTGCCCTTGCCCTTATCTTTGGTAAAGCTTTGATTCTTGGTCAAGTACAAAATGTTGAATGTAGTACAACATTGGCAACGATGGACCTATCAAAAAAGTTTATATTTAACTATTATTTATAAACAAATAATTGTTATAAGACTTTCATGTAAAATTTGGTTTCTTAGACTTAATTTATTGAAAATTGCGCATGTACTCAATTTGACATCAATATGACTTTTAAATCCTATTTGTAATGACTCGATTCGTGAAAAGGGCCTTAAGGTTCAACTCAATGAGAAATTGTCCGCTCTGGGCCTAAAAATGAGCCCTTACGGTTTTGCCTTTGGGTCTGGCCCAACCCAGTAGGCCCAAAACGCGTCTCATGAGTTAAGGAAGGACAACTATTTATAAACCCTATCCGAAAGTCCTCAACTTCCGACGTGGGACTCTCTAAAATTCTCACATGCACTCCCACTTGCTAGGCTTGTTTGATCCGAGCGGCCCACACTGCTGGTCCGACCGACATGGCCCAGTTTCACTTGGATCAGCCTCTTTAGAGCCTGGCTTCTGGCTCATGGGTCAGGATATCACACTATTGATCTAACATTATGAATCTCAATCATCAGATAATGTTGACATTTTAAATAATGGTCTTAAAAAAAAAACATGACTTTACTTATATGATCAAAATGAGATTTTATAAACACCATATACAAATAAATACCTTATAAACCTATCACTCATGTATGATTCAATTTGCATAAAAGTCTCGTGAGATTCTTTCTTAAAAACATATTATTATTATGAGGAACTTATTATAATTAGGTCAATAAAGTCTTGGTTTTTAAGGTCTTTTAAATTTTGATCACTTTAATATTATTTTAACATACGAATGTTTGTCATTTAAAAATATATATATATATATATATATATGATTTAAATATAATTTAATTGAGACAATTCTCTAAGGTATTCACGTATGAACTTTTCAACACTATTGATGCGCCCCCACAAAGTCACTCCATGCACTAACATCTATTTCGAAATACCCATTTCAACCCATAATTTCAAATATTGGTGTGGAGATATTATGAAGAAGATAGTATAAGATGGTCAGAAAACAAACAAAGAGGGAAGAAATTCAGATGGTATTTTGTTAAAAGGTCTGAACAATGATTTAAATGGTAGTAAGTGGCATGTGAGTAGAGTTTTTTTGTATTGTATGATGAATATGTGAAGTAAAGTTTTCAATGTTGTGATACAGTAGAAGTTAAGTTTAACAAATAATGATGTTCACTAAATCTACGGCGCTGATTCTAACCCAATAACATAAATTAATTAATTTATGACTCACAATAATTTTTAATTTAAAAAAAATATTATCATTTATCAAAACATTCACATTCCTTTGTCTTTGTTGGTATAAAAGGTGTTGCTTCATAATCATAACATGGCATATATTGAAATTAGAGAACAAGTTCCAACTTCCAACGAACATCCTCACAACTCTTTACTCATGGAAAGGGGCTTCTTCAGCTTTAGGGGGCCATTGGAAAGCTTTCCACATAAAAAGATCTCTTATGTTTGAATTTGCACTACTCATGGCTCCCACTCATCTTTTGTCATGGAGAAGATACTAAATCCCCCCTCCCCTTTTTTTTTTATTCTTAATTTCATGACTTAATGTCCCTGCACTCTGGATTAAGGTATGTAATCTCGATAGTTAGATTGAACCCAGAGTATAATCTTAGTATTACTTTTGACTCAACTCATATTTCAACCATCTTCTAATTCAGGTTGAGTTAAATGGCATTTTAGATTAACTCATATAATTAAGTAAATAATTTGGTCTATATATACAATATTGGTATGTTTCAAGCACAAATATATCTTTTAAAGCAAGTCTCTACCACTAAAACATATTTCCCATAAAGAGTCAAGATTAAAAACTATCAAATAAAGACATAAAAAAAATGAGGAGCACATGTTTTTATATACACAATTTAAATAATTAAGACAAGTCAGATTATATAAAGTGTTCTAAATTAAAATGAGTCAAACTTTTTAATCTATACCGAACTCATAATTTAAATAGTTTGGGCTAGCCCTAACCATATTTCGACTAAGTTAATTGAATTCAAATAAGTTGGTGGGATTCAAATTGTTCTAACCCTAAGTTGCAGTTATGTCTTGACTCTTGTGCCATTAAATAATTAAAATTTCAAAGTTCAAAATCTAAAAACGTAAAATGATAAGATGGGTTCTAAATTTTACACATCAATTATTTTGGTATTTTTATGAGTAATGGCCCTATCATGTGGTCCTTACAGTACCATAAGAAGGAGTGAATTTATCACCTATTTTGAAGTAAACAATCCTGTCATTTTTTATTCATAAGTAATGTGTATAGATTCACTCATCAATATATAATCATTTCACATTTCTATATAACCTATATAAATTTATTGTCTAATTCAAAACTTAATGTGCAGCTTTCGTGATTAGGCAGGGACTTGAAGTTTTCATTTATAAAAAAGAATGGTTGGTGTGGGCCTAAGTCATTTTGATTGGGATTATGGATTATGGAGAGAGCAGCACATATCGTCGTCCTAGATGAAAATGAAAACATCTTCCATTAGCAGCTTCCATTGCAGTAAAAGTGATCGACAGAATCATTAGCTTCCACCATCAACAGCTTTGACAAGTTCTCTCTTCTCTCTCTCTTTCTCTGTTTTTTATAGTCAGAGTTTTCTCACATTCTAACAGAAAAAGAGTTGAAGTCGGGTTGTCTATGTTTGTCTCTTGCATAAGTTGCAAAATAACGCCCATGTTCTGCTGACTCACTTTTTTCTTTCAGGCCCCAAAACACACCATCTTTTAACGGAGGCTTTGATTTTTGAGTTTCTAGAAATTGCAGTAATTTTTTTCTAGTTTGATTTTTGATAAGATGAGAGTTCCAATGCTTCTCTTGTTTGATGCCCAAAGCTCCTTACTGTAGCTCACTCACTTTGAATCCCAAGCCTTTCATATATGTTTGCCTTTTTTACTAGGAAGAGCCCAAAAATCAGTTTGCTACAAGACCCAAAACAAAGTTTTCTCAGATGATTGGTTTGAACTCTTTAGAACTTCAATAAATTGCATAAACTGGAACCTTTTTTGGTTTGGAAGAGACCAAAAACCAGTTTTGCTCAAGATCCAAAAGAAAGTTTTCTCAGATGGTTGGTTTAAACTCTTCCGAGCTTCAAAAAACTGCATAAAATGGTGGCCTATTGATTTGAGAAATTTCAAAAACCAGTTTTCTGCAAGACTCAGAAGAATTTTCTTGGATAGTGGTCGTTTAGAATCTCCAAAATTTCCTTAAAAAAAAAAGTTTTGCATAGAATGGTGTTTTTTTTGTGTGGAAGAGCTCAAAAAACAATTCTCTGCAATACACAAAAATGGTTTTCTCAGGTGAGTGGTGATTTAGACTCTTTGGAACATAAAGAAATTGCGTAGCATGGTGGTTTTTACACAATAGGAGGTCACAGGAAAAGTCTATTTCCGTTTCAGTTCTTCCCATTTTTACCCCGTCACTGATTTTCGGGCCTTCTTTTCAAATGGGTGTTGGTTTTTCTGCTTCTTTTCTTTTCCTAGCACTTCTCTTTATTCCCTTAGCTTCTCAAGAACCAAATACAGAAGGATTTTTCCTCTCAGACTTCTTTCAGAAAATGGGTCTAAATTCATATTCATCATACAATTTCTCAGCTCCTGTCTGTTCATGGAAAGGTGTATTTTGTGAAGCCCAAAATCAAACTGTCACCAGTTTTGTGGCTTCTGGTCTCGGCCTCTCAGGTCCAATTCCAGAAAATACAATTGCAAAGCTCAGAAATCTTCAATTTCTGGACCTCAGCAACAACAGTATCACTGCTTTTTCAGCTGATTTCTGGTCTTTGGGTAGCACTGTCAAGAGCCTTAACCTCTCCTACAATCAGATAAATGCCTCTCTTTCAAGCAACATCGGAAACTTCATTCGAATGGAAACTCTGGATCTTTCTCATAACAGTCTCTCCACCGACATTCCTGCTGCCATTGCCTCTCTTTCAAGCCTCCAAGTTCTCAATCTCAGCCAAAACAACTTTGATGGAATCATCCCATCTGGTATTCTTGGGTGCAAAGATCTTGTCTCAATCGATCTTTCCTCAAATGAACTAAGCGGGAAGGTCCCAAAAGGCTTCAGAGCTGCATTCACGAATCTAAGTGCTTTGAACCTTGCAAGGAACAAAATTCATGGAAGGGTATCTGATTTCACAGGCCTGAAGAGACTAAGTTATCTCAATCTTTCTCAGAATTTTTTTCGGGGTCCCATGGTAAGTGTTTTTCAGCTGCCACTGAAGGTGATTGATCTGAGCAAGAACAAGTTCCAAGGCCACATTTCTCAGATAAATTTCAATTCCAGCTTCAATTGGGCTAGTTTGGTTTTTCTTGACGTGTCCGAGAATCAGCTGAGTGGAGAGTTTTTCATGTTTTTCAGTGATTTGAATCAATCACAGTCACTCAAGCATCTGAATCTAGCTCACAATAGATTTTCTGAACAGAATTTTCCTCCCATCGAAAACCTTTTTGATCTTGAATATCTGAACATTTCCAAAACCAGCCTCTCAGGTAGCATTCCAATTGAAATCTTACAACTGGGCAGCTTAAAAACACTAGACCTTTCGCAAAACCATCTTTCCGGTAATGTTCCTGATCTAAGTAGTAATGAAGATCTCCAAGTTCTCGACCTTTCTCAAAACAATCTCACAGGTGAAATTCCTTTGGCACTGGTTGAAAAACTACCTGAAATGGCAGAATTCAACTTCTCCCACAACAATGTGAGTTTGTGTGCTGCAAAATTCTCACACAACATATTCATGGCCGCATTTGCTGGGGCACAAGATGACTGCCCGATTGCTGCAAACCCAGCTCTCTTCAGGAGAAAGGAAACGGAACACAGAGGACTGATGCCCACATTGGCAATCGTCTTCTCGATCTTCTTCTTTATTGCAGGGTTCATCTGCCTAGTGATCGGGTGTAGAAAAAAACCGCAATTGTGGGCAGTTAAGCAGCCCCCATATAAAGAACCAAAAGTCTCTGGCCCATTCTCATTTCAGACAGATTCTACGACTTGGGTTGCAGATGTGAAGCTTGCAACGTCGGTCCCTGCAGTAGTCTTTGATAAACCATTGCTGAATTTTACATTTGCTGATTTATTGTCTGCAACCACCCACTTTGATCGGGGGGCTTTGTTGGCCGAAGGGAGATTTGGTCCCATATATAGGGGCCTTCTACCTGGAGGAATTCATGCAGCTTTAAAAGTTTTAGTGCCCGCACAGGCCATGACAGATCGAGAAATTGCAAAAGAGCTTGAACGCCTCGGTAGAATCAAGCACCCAAATCTAGTCCCCTTGATTGGGTACTGCTTAGCGGGTGAGCAGAAGATAGCCATTTTTGAATATATGGAAAATGGAAATCTTCAAAACTTGTTATATGATTTACCTTTGGGAGTTCAAAAAACCGAAGATTGGTGCACAGAGACTTGGGAAGAAGAAGATAGCACTGCAGTTCAAATTATTGCATCCGAAGGCCTAACAACATGGGCATTTCGACACAAGATAGCACTTGGGACAGCTCGGGCATTATCTTTTCTACACCATGGTTGCTTCCCTTCGATAATTCACACTGATGTGAAGGCTAGTAGCATATATCTTGGATCCAATTTGGAGCCTAGACTGTCAGACTTTGGGTTGGCAAAGATTGTTGGAAGTGAATTAGATGACAATGAGCTGTCAGGGGTATCTCCTGGTTATTCTCCTCCTGAGTTCTCTCAGTCAGAAATCTCACTTGCAACGACAAAGTCCGATGTATACGGATTTGGAGTTGTTCTGTTTGAGCTTATTACAGGAAAGAAGCCAGTGGGAGATGAATACCCAGGTGGGAAAGAAATGAATTTGGTGAAGTGGGTGAGAGGACTAGTGAAGGAGAATCAAGGGTTGAGGGCAATTGATCAAAAAATTCGAGGGACAGGTTCGGAGAAACAAATGGAAGAAGCTCTGAGGATTGGATATCTATGTACTGCTGATTTTCCATTGAAGAGGCCTAGTATGCAGCAAGTTGTTGGGCTCCTGAAAGACATTGATCCAGTTGCAGGTCGATGAAAGAGAGGAAATGAGATTTAGGTTCATTTACTTCCTTTTTGGGTTTTCAGTTTTTTGCCATGGAAAAAGGAAATGTACAATACTTCTGATCTGCTATTTGGATTTGGTATTTTCCTTATATTGTCATGAAGGCAAGGTTATGCTTTTTTGGGCAGAAAGGAAGGTTATGTCTTTCTCCATTTTCTTCTGTTCTTTCCTTTGTATTTTTAGATCAAATCAATGAAGAATTAAAATCTGCTACTCTTCTAGGCTTTTGAGATCCATTTCATCTTCTGTATGATGCAGATCAGTGAATAGATTGGGCCTGTTCTTGTTTGCCATAGGTCTGATTCAAGTTGACCGAGAGTAGCTTTACTTATCATTCTACTCTATTAATATATAAAGAAACTGTTTATGTGTCCATTAAATAAATTTTAACCAGAGGACACACAGTAGTCACAATTATTCAATGAATGGATGAGATTTAATTTTTATTTCTATCCCATTTCAATTCTACTCTTTTCAGTTTCTAATTTCATTCTAAATCGTAGACTATCTGTCATATATACTTTTCCCTTAATCAGGATTCTTCCAAAGAGAGCAATATACATCTAGCATGTCTCATTTTCTTTATTTCCTCGTCTCTCTTATTAGTTCTTTCTCCCACACTGTCATATATTTTGTTCCCTTACTGGTATTCTTCAACAATAGTAAATGGTAACCCCCATGTCTCTTTCTCATTTGATCTTCTTCCATTCATGACTAGAATCATATTCCAATGAGAATGAGTTCTCTGTCATGTCTCTCTTCTCATTGCCACTCTTTCATACACAAATGACAAACTCTCTGTCACCTTAGGCTATTATATTCAGATCTCTCGCTCTCTCTCTCTCATTGACATGGACATGCTTGCTCGATTTTGTCACTTCATGTGCTGCTATCTGTGTGCACGGAAGAAAGGAGGGAGACTGGAGTTGGGAGCTCTTCTTCTCGAGTCCTTTCATGAAGGCAAAATGTGAGCAGTAAGTCATCATCTTCTTATAAATTTTAATCTCAATTAGATCTATTAATTTGCAACTGTGGCCTTAGGCCACTATTGCAGTCTTTTTTTTTACAGGTTTTTTTTTTTTGGATCATGTAACTGAAGGACAGATCAGATTGAGAATTCAACAGAATTGCTAATGCTTTTGGTAGGGTATTACTAATCTAAATGTAAATCTTATGTATCAAGAATTTCATTAGCAGAATGTATAACCATGCACTACACAGCTTTCAAAGTAATGTGAACATTGTTTGGTGCATAAAGGTTTCGAAAGATACAAAGAAATCTCCAACGAGCGAGTTCCATTAATTTTTGAAGTTTATATTTACACTATTTCTAAAACAAATCTCTCATATTTATAAGAATTATTTGGGTGAGTCAAATGGCCCAAATTGAGCATGGGATTTCTTTTTATTGTTGTTAACTTTGGTAGTTATTTGCAATATACTCTGCCAGCAAGATTTGTAGATGCCATTGATGATTTTAACCTTTTAGACCATTCATGTGTTTTTGTCCTTCCTATGGAATGCAAAGTTACAAATACAAGGCTGTGGTCCATGTGGTCTTTCTGGTAACAGGAGAAGAAGACAAGCCCTTCCCTTCTCTCCTTCTCTCTCTGAATTTTTTCAGATAGATAGATAGATGGTAAGACTAACACAAGCCACAGGTTCCATAAGCCATGTCTATGGCCCACCTTCCATCTTGTAGATGAGGGTTCAATGTCTTTTAATGTCCTTGTTACCAATGTTCTGAAAATCAAAATTATATCGAGTAGGGGTGAAAGTTCAAAAGGGTAAATCGGAACCCGACCTGCCCAATCTGAGCTAAAATTGGACTTGGCTCAGTTAAAATCAATCTTCAGGCTTGGTCTGGGTCGAAAAGGTAAGCCCAAATTAAAATGGGGCCTGTCTCAGTCTGAGATTTGGGAAGCTCAGCTAAACCAAATTCGAGATACTTCATATATTTTATACTAGAGACCAAAAGTTTTCTTTAATCTTATTAAAATTCTACCAGTTTAAACAAAAACCAATAGTTGAGATTGAAATTGTGGTAAGTGAACTACAAGTAAATCAAATTTTAACCACTAGATCTTAGTAGTTAAAATTACCAATCATTTGGCTTAAAAAGTGGGATTGATGTTCACCAAAGTCTTTTATAGGCCTAAAGATTTACAGTTTAAGAGGCCTCGGGCCCAGACTAAGATTGAACTGAAACTGGGACCCGACGAAGCACAAATTAGCCCAGATTAAGATTGGGCTTTGATGCTTTCATTGGGTTCAATCTTGGGTGGGCTTTCCCATCTATTGGCCACACCCTGGCATTATTGCTATAATACCATCACAGTTGCAGTTGGAAGGGTCTCTTATCGCATCTCTCTTCCTTTTCTAGCCAATTGAAAGGATCTTCTGATCAATCCAGAGATCCTTTCGATTCCATTAGTAATGAGAATTCGGAATATCACACATTGATCAATCAAACAAAAATTCAGCAACTAAAAGAAAGATCGATTCTTTGGGGTCCTTCCTTTAAACGGAAGGAACAGAGATATTATCAGATCGACTATTGGAATGCCTTTTTGAATATTCCTCAATGTCCCGGCTATTCACGGAACGTGAGAAGCATATGAATAATTATGCTTTTGGAAGAATTGAAGAATTTCTTGGGAATCATTCATTGTCCTGCCTTCTACGCAACTTCTCTAATCATGGGATTGTAAAGTGATTTATTAATTGATTCTTTCTTCATTAAGAGACTTGTAATTTATATATATACAGATTTTAAATTTATATATATACAGATTTTAGTGATAGAAACTCTAACCCATTTTTCCAAATTCTACATAGGACTTTTTTATAATTTTATGAAAAATATATAATGAGAAAATAAATAAATAAAGGAGCAAATAAGAATGAGAGATAACTACAGTTTTTCCTAGAGGTCATGGGTATTAACCGTCGGGGTTTTACGCTGGGTTTTTGTTGTTTTCCATATATAAATTAAAAAAAAAAAGAGGAAAATCCCAATCAACCCATTGGATTGGATATTCTTGTTAATAAATGAGCAGATATGCTCAAATGAAACCTTAATTTTCATGTCAGATTTGTTTAAGTTTGGTAGGTTCACAAGGAAGTTGATACCCTTACCATCTTGATATTTTTACCCCATATTGATATTTTACCAGTTTTGAGGCGTGGTTGTGGGTCTTAAATACGGCAGAGTAGAAGAATGAATCGAAATGAATCGAAATGAAATAGTGAAAAAAAGATGATAACTATAGATAATTTACTTTTTTTTTTTTGAAAGACCATATTTGATATATTGAGCTGAACAAATGTAGGTGCTAAATGGAATTATATTTTAAATCATTTAAATAATATTTTATAGTAAATATAATTATTTATATAGAGGTGGTCTAAACGATATTTAGACATTAAAGTCTCAATACCTTTAGAAAGAGTCTTAAATATTAGTTGATAACTTGATACATATCATTTTTGAACTCTACGGTATGCTGCGGTCAATGCGTATATTATTTAGATGATTGAATTATGTATTGTCACCATTGATCGAGATATTCTTGAGATGATGGATATTATTGATATACTATATATTTTATTTTCTTGCTATAAAATATATTTGAACTGATATGGTTACTAATGCGATATATATCATCCATAAGCTGATATTTAGTTGTTATCAATTTCATACTGATATTTTAACTTATTGTTTAAAGAGAAGATCTTAGAGAGCAAGACTCATCCTACGATTAAAAAATATTAAATTTCTCAATTTAATTATCTTAATCCTATAAAATGAACCATGAAAATTGATTGTTAATGACAATTAAAATTTTAAAATATGAAAAAATGCTAAAATGATGATATAGATCAAATTTTAATAACCCATTATCCTAACCTATTTGTATGTATTTCAACTAAAAATATTTTGTTTGATTAAAAATTCCCTACACCACTTTTTTATAAAATATTTATCAAATTTAATATGCTTTATAGAAAAAAAATTTGATAAAGAAGAAAAACAATTAAATAAAGTTAGTATTAATAAAGTTATGTATATTATATTGATGAATATATCAAATTTTAAAAAAAAATTAAAAATATTATATTAGCTACAATTTAGTAAATAAGTTTTAATTTTATAATTTTACCGATTTAATTTAAAACTTAATCAACAAAATTATGCATATACTGTTTAAAAAGAAAAAAAAACACCAAAATTATGCATATATGATGAAGCCCTAGAAGAAGCTCGCGTCCACTCTTTTGTATTGGATTTCTACTTCTTCTTCCTCTTCAATTATTCTTATTGATTTTTTCTGTGAAAGAGAAAGAAAGAAAGAGGGGAAAATGTCGGATGAAGAGCATCACTTCGAGTCAAAGGCAGATGCAGGAGCTTCCAAGACATTTCCCCAGCAAGCCGGAACTATCAGGAAGAATGGTTACTTAGTCATCAAGAACAGACCTTGCAAGGTTTGATCTTTTTATGATCTGGATTTTTTTAAAAAAATTCTGATTGGATTTTTTCTTTCAATGATCTGGGATTTGTTTGGATTTTGTGTTTGTTCTAGATCTCCCCAATTTTAATGGACTTGCTTGCAAATTTTTTATTTCCTGTTGACCAAGTTCTTGTGGGGGCTCGAAGAATCCTATTGAGTTTGTGTGTTTATCCATGGACCTTTTTTTTGGTAGGAATAGGTATTTATTTGATCTCGTTATTGCTTGTTTCTGCCCCTGAAATCCATCTTATGTGATTGTTATTGGTGCTGTTGGTTTTGAGACAACAGATCTTTAGTTGCTGTTGTTGTTGACTCTTCAGAAGAGCTAAATCTCGCGTTGGGCATGACACAATCTCAAAAGTATTTGATTGTTATGATGTTGTGATTTGTTTATAAGTTTTCATGTTTCTTATTCGTTACAAGATTGCATTTTTAAGTTCCTGTTTTTGATAGGTTGTCGATATAAATCATTAAGATCTGTAGATTGCACAATGAAGTGAAAGGACGGCGTTACCTTATTGATACTCTCAAATAAGAAAAAAGAGAGAAAATGAAAGCCTTACTTTTTCTTACACAATACCATTACATAGTATCTCCATGCATGGTAGATTCTTCATATTTGTTTCCAGTAAATCAGCTCTAGTTTTAGCTTTCTGCACAGATGACAAGAACAGATACGAGTTGTTGATGGTCTTCCTTGTGTGCCGCTTGGAAGAAAATCTTTTTGACTAGGATCTGAATCATTGCAGATCTTTGTTGTATTATGGTGTTGCCATTATCTCCAATTTTCTAGATTTTTTTGTCTGTTTGTATCTTTCAGGTCTAGATGCAGGGCCTGTAGATCAAAATAGTGCTACATCATGTTAACTTGTTAAGTGTATATTCATGGGGTGCGTGCTTTTAGAACATTGTCATATTTTATTTTTGCCCCCATCATCATCATTAATGCTTTATCTCATCTATCTGGGTTTGTTTATCACATTCTACTTTTCCACGTGACTCTGTTTACAGATATTTTTGGCTACTTTTGACAGAGGAAATCTTTTTTTTTTTTTTTTGTGACGGAGGGGGGAACCTCGAGCACAACCCTAAAACCCCCCACATGTAAATTACAAGAGATTAACTCCATTGAGCACAGAGTTAACTCCGGTCTTCATGACGAAGTCTACTACTCCATTGGCTGTTCGTCTAACCTGTGTGAAGTATACCTCCTGGTCGGAACACAAATTCTTTATTTCCCCATCTACTATGATCAGTTTTTAAGGTGGTCTCTTTTTCCCCTTCACCCATTTGATTGCATTCACTGAGTCTCCTTCTACAGCTAGCTTCCTTAGACCATAGGACATCCATAACGTCAAAGCCCTCCTAATCGCTAAGAGTTTGGTCTCATTAGAGTCTCTCACTCCTACCGGCTCTGAGAAGATCAAGTAACACAAATTCTTTATTTCCCCATCTACTATGATCAGTTTTTAAGGTGGTCTCTTTTTCCCCTTCACCCATTTGATTGCATTCACTGAGTCTCCTTCTACAGCTAGCTTCCTTAGACCATAGGACATCCATAACGTCAAAGCCCTCCTAATCGCTAAGAGTTTGGTCTCATTAGAGTCTCTCACTCCTACCGGCTCTGAGAAGATCAAGTGAGACGTTCTGTAGGAATCACCTAAAACCCCATCTATTCTTGCTAGTCCAGACTTGCCTAAAGCGGCACCGTAGGACCAAAATTCTAGAACTCTAATCTTCCTAGGCACGCTACTCATACACCCCTCCAACGAGGACATGAAATCCGTCATTTTGTATCCCCTAAATTCCTCGCACACCGAAAGCCACATACATGATCTCCATCTACCTCTTGTGACAATCTCATTGTCCTCTAATGATTGGCCCTCAAAGATTCTAGCATTCCTCTCCTTCCAAATAAACCATAGCACAACCCCTGGAACTGTATACCATGCTTTCTTCATTTTTTACCAAAGTCTTGAGATCAACCAACTACCCACTACCCTCACACACGATCCATCGAATACCCAAGATACTCCATTAGGTCCACAAAGTAATTCCAAAGCCATCTCTACACCATGCACGTACATTGCAAAAAGATGATCCACATCCTTCTCTCTACTACCACAAAGTGTACAATGAATATCCTCCCCTAATCTCAGTACTCCTTTCCTAAGAAGCTCTGTTCTAGAAAGGATTTTTCCTTTTAGGGCGCACCACACAAAGGTTTGTATTCTTGGGGGAGTGAGCCCAATCTAAGCATTGAGGGAAGGTATGTTTTGGGAAGTAGGGTCAAGGATGTTTGATTCTTTTCATTAGCTTATAGATTTTGTGGGCCTGTTATGTTGATTTATGAGGTTTTATTGTACTCAGTTTATTCAAATTTATTTGATTTTTTTCTCAAGCTTGTACGCACACATATATTTTTGCCTAAAAACGTATCATATATTTTTCTAGGCAACTGCTTGGGTCGTAGGTGATTGTGCATGGGTCATGGGTTTTTGGAACTGGTGAAGTACAATATGTTGGCCGCATTTGATTTGGTGCACCACATACCACATGACAGTTTTATGTTTGCATTTTATAGTTTTAATCTGAATGTCAGTGTCATGTTTTATGTCTGCATTTTGAAGGTTTTATCAGAAGGTTAGGGGTTTTTTTTTTTGTGTGTGTGGGCGGTAGGGGGAGTCTGTTTTTTTCCCTGAATCATCTCAATTGAAATTTAAACTTGCATTTGCTTCAAATATACTCCCTCCATCCCATTTTAAACATTTGTATTTTTTAAGGAACTTGAATTTGACTTTAAATCACCCAAGCTGAGAGGTAATTCTCATCCATTTTCAACATACTGTATGCTACTCCAATATAAATAGGACAACTATTTTGGGATAATCCCAAAATCCATATGAAACAACTAAATTGAGATAGAGGGAGTGGTATTTTATCTGTTCCAATTGAAATGCATTATATATAGTATTGCACACAACATTACACAACTAATTACATGTAGTACTCTTTTCTGGGCTCTCTCTCTCGAGAAAAAATCATTAATTCTGTGATGTCATTTAGCTTTTCAACTTGATGCTTCTATTCATGTGCTTTAGTTGTAACGTGTGCAAATCTTTTTTATCCAGTTACCAACTATTGTTGGTTTCTATGAATTGCCCTCTGTATGGGAGGTAAAAATCACTTGATATTTTATACTGTTCGTCTCCTTTTCTTTTTGAAAAATACTATTTTAGTACTGAGACCTGAATTTACACATCATGGAGTATTCTTGATTGGGTTCATTGAACAGGTTGTTGAGGTGTCCACTTCAAAAACTGGCAAGCATGGTCATGCCAAATGTCACTTTGTGGCGATTGATATATTCAATGGCAAGAAGCTTGAGGATATTGTGCCTTCATCCCACAACTGTGATGTAGGCTTGTCTCTCCCATTGTTGCCCGAGTTCCATACTTTTAGTAGTGCAATTGAGCATTCAATCATCATATTTGTTTTTTTGTTCAGGTTCCTCATGTCAATCGCACCGACTACCAGCTGATTGATATATCTGAAGATGGATTTGTAAGTTTTGGATCTCAATTGACATCATTTGTTTCAAATACTCTATTGCGAGCGGCTCTTAAATATGATGAATATGAGTTGGTATGTTGCAGGTGAGTCTGTTGACGGAAAATGGAAACACAAAGGATGATCTGAGACTCCCCACTGACGACTCCCTGCTTAGCCAGGTTAGTGCCCATGCTTATGCAATCTGCCAAGCCATTAGACCGAACGATACCAGTATGCCTATGTTCTTTTATCGCTATAATTTGAACTTGGAAGTTGATTTTTTTTTTTTTTTATTATTACTATTAGTGGGAAGCGGTAACCAAAACTTGGAAGTTGATTATGATCATTGACCTTAGGGGCACTGGCAGATCTGAAGTTTGGCTTGCCCTGCCTAATTAATTCCATGCTATGATGCCTGGACATGTTAGGGATACACCATCAATAAAGCAGCAGGGGCACCGATTTTACGCATAAAAATGAAGTGTCTGACATGGACACATGAGTGTTTGACACCGACATGTTGTGTACATTGAAGTGCCTGTGCAACATAGATTTCATGTCAAAATGATTATTGGTGCCAGGCTAGTTAGCTACCTAAGTATCAAAGCCCAAACCCAGTCCAACCTCCTTGCCTATAGATCGGATAATGTTAAAGAGTTGGCCTTCACAGGCCTTACAACTTTATAGAAACATTAGCCTTGAGCTTTGCATGAGGCCATGGTTGGTCTATTTCAGCCATTCTCTTGTAGCCCCCTATGTGATTTGACTGTATATGCTCCCGTACATATCTCAAATTTGAATATCCTAGTTTAATAACATTTGGTCTTTCTTACACTCGGGAGAAATTATCTTGTTGTGTATTGGATGATTAACTTTTGATTGAGCATGTATTTATATTGTTTTCTTTTTCATGCTCATTTTCATCCCATAAATTGCATTTGTACCAAATCTGAACCAATTTTGAATATACTCATCATTGACTTAAGCACAAGTCGTTTGGATGGTTAAACTTTGTGACCATAAAACTATACTTAAGAGTAATTTTTTCTAGTTGCTAAAATAAGCTTTATAAGAAGTTACTCGTCCGGAATGGATAATTTCTCTACACTCGAGCCACTCTGGATTCATGATGCCCCATTACAACTCAAATTTAAATAAACCTACTTTCTAGAATTTCGACCTTTTCCTATTCAGTTAATGCCCCATGATAAACTTAAAGGATCTAGCTTTCTTTCACAGTGCATTATTTTTTTGAAAGGTTTTCTTTTCTTTGTGAATTTGCAAGACTTATGGGCTGTTGATTTGAGGTTTCTGGATTTTTCTCTATTTGCCAGCTTCTTTTGGCATGATCTGTCTACGTTTTTAATATCATCTTGAAGAAAAAAAAAAACAACCTACAATGCAATCCATTGTCAGACCTGGTGCTCCAAACCATTGATTTTCTTCTGAGTTCTGAATAGCAATTTGGATGCAATGGTTTTGAAGTTTTGAATAGGGACACAAGGGTGTTTTTTTTTCATTTTGCTGTTGTAGATTAAAGATGGCTTTGGAGATGGAAAGGACCTGGTGGTGACAGTCATGTCGGCCATGGGTGAAGAACAGATCTGTGCTCTGAAGGACATTGGCCCCAAATAAATAGTCTGCAGCATCATCCTTCAAACTTATGGTAATTCTTTGTGACCTAGGGAGGATATTGTGCGGTGTCTGGTGTGTGGGGTTACTATACAGATTTTATTAAGATGGTTTCAGTGTTGCGTGATGAAAGATATTTTTAGCACTTGATACATAATGGAACTTGAATGACTGCATAGGGGCAAGCATTGGTGGAGCAGTCCCACATGGATTGGGTTTATAGTACCCACTCCATCCATGCCCTTTGAATCAATGCTAAATGGATTTAATGGTCTTTATGCTCTTTTTGAGGATTTGGCCTACTGATTTGCTTTGCCACGGTATGATTCTATTTTATACTTCTTTCCAACTAGGAACTAAGACCTCTTCGTGCTATCCAATGACTAGTCCAATTGCTATTATGATCTGCTCTATTCATTTTGAAGTGGAAACAATACATCGCCTTTCGATCTCTGTTGGTCACCTCATATTTTTCCTTCATGTTAATAATATCCTTGAAATGCAAGTGCTGAGATCCTCTACAGTTGATGCTGTAAGAAACTATAGAGAGGCTGTTAGGAGGTTATATGCTTCAGTAGGGAGGGATGAGGTGGTGCCTGGATGATATCTTGCCTTTCCATTGGGGGTGGCGAGAATCTCTCTACCGTGACCTCCGAGGCAAAGCCTGATTGATCAAGGCCCCCCTCCCTCCCTCCCTTTTTTTATTGAAAAACTCTATGGAAACATTTTCTAGCGAGATTTCTTGATATTAAAATACAAAGTCATTTTAAAATGAAAATATGGTTTTAGTTTATTAGAATGGCCTTATATGTTTGGAATAGTTAAAAGGAGTTTTAGAATTTAGTGAATTGCTAAAAAGTATATTTAATTTTTTTTTTTTTTAGCTGAATCCAAAGTAGAAGGTAAAATATTGTTTAATTTTGTTCAAATGATTTTTGTTTGAGAAAATGTTTATATGTTATTTGTTAAGTTAATAAATTTACATAAATTACTTGAAATGTTTTCTCATTTCCCTGAATACTTTTTTGGTATTTTCTATTATTGTTAAAAATATTTCAAATTTTTTATTTTCTAACTTAAAAAAGATAATATGCAGATCTATGAAGAAGAGAAAAGTATTAGCCAATACATGGTTGATATGCCGACCCAATTATTTGCCCCGGACTGAGACTGCCCTGATTAAATTTTAACCGTTTGAAATTGTTATTTCCTCTTTAAATATGGATCCAACCAATTTTTATGTCCATCTTATACATCTTCACCTTTAGATTGATTATGGTGTTAAATGATCTTTTAAATAATAATAAATCAAAGTCTTAGATTATTTTAGGTATGTTATTTTAAATAATTTAATAGTTTTAATGATAATCTATCCTGTCATTTATTTTTTTCCAATTAAGAAAAAACCTTCATGAAATTGCTTGCCAGGAGACCTGACATCTTAACCCGTTTGCCCACCAAAAGTCCCCTACATTAACAGTAAGTTTGCCCTTTCCCCCACTAAGGCCACAAAAACCTTATCTGGAAATTTCGCTGTGTGTTTCGATGTGTTGCCATCATATAATTTAAAAATACAAAAGTTTAATGTATCTTAGGTCAGATTTCGGACTCCAAGCAATCGTTAAGATAATCTTATGGAGGCAGAGTTAAAAATTAAATTTTTTTATTTGACTTAAAAAATCCAACTGAATTAAGTAACTCGGTTACTTATTGAGGCATTTACTCAAAATTCTTTAAATCAAATCATACTTTTTTATACTTATTTACTTATGTTTCTTCTCTAGCATGGAGCTTACCAAAAATAGCCTAATTTGCTCTGCGATTTCATATCACTATCGTTTGACCCACGTAAAAAACAATGAAAGTAGCAATGCCCTAGTGTTTTGTATGCTCAGGCAAGGGTTCCATGTAGGGTCACTTTATGGTAATTCTAGACCACTGAAATTGATATTTTTTAAATTTAAATTCAATTTTCTGATCTTTTGATACATTTTTACTTTTGTTTTTTATTATGATAAGTAAAAATATTATCTGTAGGTATTTGTTTTTAAAAATGAAAGATTAACATGATTCAACTAAACCCATTTTGAACAATTTGACCATTCATATAATATTTAATTCTTTCAATTTTTTTTTTAAATAATAGAATGAAGCTCGTTTTCTATCATTGGATGTACCCGTAAGAAATTTGGCGCATTCCTAATTTTATAGGACGCCAACCGACATCCAAGTAGTCAACCCAATAGCAAGTGGTACCGCAGGTTTTGAAATTGGAGGTCTTGGTACCACTGTTTAAGTGGACCATCGCATAGCAATTAGCAAGTAGGTGAGTCTTTGAACTTAATTAATTAATATATATATATATATATATATATATATATATATATATATATATATTAAGAACAAGGTATCTAAACGTTCTACTTGAATTTTTCAGACGTTTCACTTGACTAATCTTTGAGATATGCGTAAACTTCTCAATTCTCAATTCCTCTTAACACTTCATCTCCTTATAAATGCCAATGCTGAATGTGGCAAAACCCACTTTGAGAAAAATCTAGATGGCCGGACGTTATTGACAAAATGCAACAAATGGGGATGCAAAGCCATTGGCCGTGCCTCCGGTAACGGCGCCGTTACCGTTACATGTTGAGAAGATCGTGATACTTCCGTGTGCTTTATGTTGCAATTATTATAAAACGCATAAGCATCATCACAAATTAAAAATATATACAAATATGAGAATATTACTATATCTCCACGCCACTAACCTAATAATAAATAATATACACACAACCATATACATATTTTTAGAATATTATTAACAATTATATGTTCTTTAGCATTTTAACATATTTCGGACTTTTAATACAATAGAATAAAACTAAAAAATGCATCCAAATAGAGTTAATTAGGTTACAATGATCATGGTTTAAGATTTTTAGGATTTCTTATTTATAGAAAGACTTCCCCTTTAATATCTTTAAAAACTTTGATATGAAAATCTACCAATAATTATTATCTTGAGAATAGCATTTGTGACAGTCGTAACTAAGAACTTTAAAAACTCTCATCATTTGAAATTCGTCCTTATCTAACACTTTATACCATATGAAACCGTTAAATTGATTGATAACAGTTGTAACATATAAGCTTATTGTTTGTCATAGTAAAGAATCAATCTTCTAAAAATAACAGCACAAACATAGTTATGTCGGACCTTCGAAATCAAACCCCTATGGTTTGGAACAATATTCTGCTTAAAATGATGATTCAATGTTGAGACACGTTCTCGGTTACAAATTCTTTTGTCTAAATTCATATTGAAATATGTATTTCTTTAAAAAAATAATGGCCAATGCTTTTTAAGATATTGCTGATATTTTAAAATTTTGGACAAATTCTTTTAGCATAAATAGGAGGACACAATCAAGAATATGATGTCACATATGAAATCAACCCCAACATATCGTTCTATTGGAAAAGAAAATACATGTGATGCATTAGCTTTCGGTCTAAGAATGAACTTTCACTGTTGACCATGAATGATAGTCACTCCTCAACTCTATGAGGTTTGAAGGGGTGGAATCCAGTGTATGGAGATACTTAGAGGTAAAAGGTATTTTCAGGCTCATGGTTCTCATGAAAAATCAAATTAATTGAATTTGAAAAGAGTTAAAAGCTTGTGTGACTTATATCATTGGCTCAACAATTCCTTCTTTGATTCAAGTTTGTTGGTACTCGTTACTGCCACCAAGGTTTAAGTGAGTAAACTTTTCTTCAAGTTGATCACACCAAACCACACACAACTTGAATACAGGTAGAGAGATAGAACATCAAAACTTGAACAAACACAAACTCAATTTCTATTGATGAACAAATAGAAGTACAAGGCTTCAAACACTTTTCAAGTACTCACACACTCACACTTTTGAAGTTATCCAATAAATTTCACAAATTGGGGGTTCCAACTTCTTCTCAAGCTTGAATCCTCTCTCAAACTTATAAGAGTTGAAGGTTGTGTGCAAATGAGACACTTATCCTCTTATATAGTTGAGACCATAGACCAAGTATGGTTGAAATTGTGCCATGTGGCAGCAATCTAATGGCCAAGAACAATTAGACTCTTTTCTAGAATTATCTGTATAATTTTTAACCCCAAAATCTCTTACATATTTCTAAACTCCATAAGACTCCACATGAACATAGAATCCTCCACACTAACCCAAACAACTAGTTATATTTCTACTTGTACAAATCTTGTATTCATCACTTCTACAAAACATGTATACATACTATAGACCACATGTCACAAAAACCTTGGAGACATTTCTTGAATGATTGGGTGCCTTCCGAGTTTCTCCAAAAATTTCTAAGAATCTATGTCACGAGAAAACCTCTAATTTTAGAATTTATTCACACTTTGCACAATTTTAACACCAATCTTAACCTTCATAGTCAATCTTTCTTTCACGGCTTCACACTTTATTAGAAAGATTCAAATAGTTGGATGTAGTGGATAGGTAATTATATAGATATGTTGTAAAGTTTCATCACCAAATGATCATCCAGACCATGTAATATTTGTCTTTAAGATTTTGATAAATTAAAATTATTAATTTTTAAGAAAGGCTAATCAAATTAGAGTAAAATTTCATATAACCCCCCTTTATATGATCTCCCTTATTTCACCACCCAATCATGTAGGGCACAAGACCTATTCACAAGGAAATCTTGGTATCAACTATCGTTAAAGAGAGTCTCATTATAATATTTTATTGGAAAAGACATGATGTAAAAATCAATAGTCAAAATAAAATCATATTTTAATAAATTTATAATTTAATAGTGATAACAACTCAAAATATGTTTCAAATAAAATACAGATATAATTCACGAAAATATATAACCGCAGAGGAAGAAAGTATCCTTTTGAAGTCCAAAGTCCAAACCACCTAAGGTGAGAGAGTCCAAGTGGAGGTATTGTTCCCGAGTACCATGCTGCCATCACATGGCAATGGCGTTGTAGAAACAGGAAAGGAAAGGTTGGAAAATAATTAATTAACTAGATTTTTAGTGAATATTAAATTATTAAAAGACCAAAAGGAGTTGACTAAGACTAATTTCAAACAATGATGATAATGGCAGGGGTAAAAAAATCGGCCGGGCCGTTATCCCGGCCGATTTTTCATATTGGCCGATATATCGGTTCGACCGATATATCGGCCGAACTTTTTCTCTCTCCTCTCCGTTTTTTTTTTTTTTTTAAAAAAAAAAAATCCAAAAAAATTACAGCAAATGCAGAAAATTATGAGCTTATTGAATATGTAATTTTTTCATAAAATATCGGACATTTACATCTTCTAATATATTTTTGAAGTTACGATAGTGGGAAATTATATAAATAGTAATAAAATGGTGAAAATTACAAAAAGAAATAAAATAAAAGGAAAAAATTGCATCCCTTTAAAAGAAGTTATTATACATTAAATAACAGCAAATAAAAAAAGTTCATGTATTATTTTATAGGTTTTACCATTTTCTAACATTTATATATCATAGTCCATAGATAATAATGAAATAATTACAAAAAGAAATAAAATAAAAGGAAAAAATTGTATCCTTGTAAAAGAAGTTAGTATACATTATATAACAGCAAATAAAAAAATTTCATGTATTATTTTATAGGTTTTACCATTTTCTAACATTTATATATCATAGACCATAGATAATAATGAAATAATTACAAAAATAAAGAAAATAAAAGGAAAAAATTTCATCCCTGTAAAAGAAGTTAGTATACATTAAATAACAGCAAATAA
This sequence comes from Chimonanthus salicifolius, assembly GCA_013350335.1. Classification (NCBI taxonomy): domain Eukaryota; kingdom Viridiplantae; phylum Streptophyta; class Magnoliopsida; order Laurales; family Calycanthaceae; genus Chimonanthus; species Chimonanthus salicifolius. The sequence goes on along the minus strand of CM023536.1, from coordinate 68,408,687 downwards.
AAAAATTTCATGTATTATTTTATAGGTTTTACCATTTTCTAACATTTATATGTCATAGTCCATAGATAATAATGAAATAATTACAAAAAGAAATAAAATAAAAGGAAAAAATTTCATCCCTGTAAAAGAAGTTAGTATACATTAAATAACAACAAATAAAAAAATTTCATGTATTATTTTATAGGTTTTACCATTTACTAACATTTATATATCATAGTCCATAGATAATAATGAAATAATTAAAATAAGGAGTAAGTGAATGTAAAAAATGTTGCTGTAAATTTTAACATGTTAGTAACAGTAACTAAGAGCAAATGAAAAATGTTCATCTATTATTTTATAGGTATTATCATTTTCTAACTTTTTTTTTCATTTATGCTATTTTATGTTGAAATAGTTAACAAAAATGAATAAATAAATGAAAAAAAATAGTAACTAACAAAGTACACAAAAACTAACTACAGATACATTAAGATGAAAAAAAAATTATAATACCTATATAAAGCTTTTATTACTACATATCTTATTTAACTTCAAGCATTTTTTAACTTCTTTTATGTTATTTTTGGCTAAAAAAATTAAAATAAAATACAGATAAATCGAAATAAATTATAAAACTTACAAGATCAGTAGATCTGTAAATGAAGAAACCTTTGAACGGTCTGGATCGTTCGGTTTCAAACAAATCCGGGTCGTTTAGAACTTACTTAAATCAAGTAATGAAGAGTGCAATTTTTTTGAAAGATAAATAGTAAAATCTGATTTTCTCTTTGAAAATAAGGTGTGAAATTTGAGATGTAGGTGAATGGTATTTATAGGAAAAAATTGGACCGGTTCGATTTTTTGGATTTAAAAAAAATAATAAAATATTCAGGTATGCCGGACCAGCCGAATCCTGCAGTCCGCTGTACACAGAGATGTGATGGGGAGAAATTGGTTGACAGGTGAGATCTCGTCCGAGATCTCGCCCGATATATCGGACATGAGATATCGTCCGATATATCGGAAAAATATCGCCGAACTTGAGTTGGGCCCAGGCCCGAGATTTACTGTTTTCAGGGGGAAAAAACGGCCGATTCGGCCCAGATTCGGCCGAGATTTGGACCGATATATCGGTCATCTCGGCCGATATTTATTATAAAAAAAAGTTTTTTAAAAAAAAAAAAAAACAAAAAACCGAATTTTTAAAATTCGGCCGATATGATGACCGATAATTCGGTCAAAAATTCGGACATATCGGCCGAATTTTTTTTTGTACGGCCGATACTATACGTATCGGCCGATATAATTCGGTGGTTGAAAAACCGAATTATATCTGCCGATATGCACAGTATCGGCCGATATTTTGACCCCTGGATAATGGTCATGATGCCATTACTCGCAACAGCCCGGAAGGTTCTCTCTCCTTTACTAGAATTATCATGCCCGCTCAAGTGAACTTCGAGAGCATGCCAAATTGTGGACTTTCTAAATCTAAGAGACTTCTTTTTAGTTTTTATGGGAGGAATACTTTAATGAGGTTGACTGAGAATGAAAGATTTTTTATTTTATAATCTTTAACATCTTTTTATAATAACTTCATTTTTTATAAAATGAAGAAAGTTGGGAGATCTTCTTCCAAATCTCACCTAAGAGATCTCAAGAAAATTAGAATTAAAAGAATTTGAGAGACATAATTTTACCGCTCTAAAAAAATCTCACACTTTCATAAGGAAATTTTGAATAAAAGATATAATTACGTTGAAAATCACAATACTCAATTGAAATTTTAAGAAAACTTAAAATTAAATCCAATATCATCATCATTATAGTAAAAATCTCATTTTACACTTTGAATTCAACAAAAATTCTCTAAATATAAATTTAATGAATAAAAGGAAAACACAAAATGAGTTGCCTATGGGTGTTCATAATACTCTTATTTATGATATGTCATCAATTGATGTACACTCTCATGCACTAATTAGAATATGACATATCATTTACTTTATTCTTTTCTAATAAAATAATTACACGTGAGCAAACAGGGAAATTAAAAAAGAAATCTAAGAAAAATCTCTAAATTTTCTCAACAAGGTGGCACTGTAAAAAAGAATTGCTTTCCTTAATGTTGAAGCAATGCCAAAAATAGTAATAAGTTCCACCTTCTTTTATTGGTCGATATTCTATTACACCTACATCAACTGAGTCAACATTGTCACTGTGTCTGAGTTTTAAGAGTTATGGAAATATTGTGTTTTAGTTTTAAGAGTTATGGAAATGTAGAATCACACTTATTTTGGTGAAGAATCAATGGTGGACCCATGACCCATCTACAGAGTCCTGAACTACATTTTGGACCAATTTTCCTTTTAAAAGCCTTTCGAATTGATAATCTTTTAGAGACATTTAATTTTGTCTAAAATTTATATGCCATCTTAATAATGTAATTTTTCACTTCTTAAGATGCATGGTATCATTTCATTTCTATATTGAACATTTTATTTCTTAATTTTTAAATTAATAAATTTACTTAATAAAATTAATAATTTAAAATAACGTAAATCAATTGATGACAAAACTTTAGACACTCTATTCTTACAATCACATGTCTAATAAATCCAGAGCTCATGATATATGCGTGAAGATGAAACTGAAACTCAATAAAAGTAGTGTCTGTTAAAGCATTTTAATAAATTATTTGTTTATTATTTTCAAGGCTAAAGTCATTGCACTCTACATGCAATTCTAATGGTCGAAGTGATAGGAAGATAAGTTGAATTAATGTAAATTTAAATTAAAAATATATATATATGTACATGAGAATCTAAATAGTCATGATATAAATATCACTTATTAAGTTACATAGAGTTGAAAATCTCATTCAAAACTTTTTTTAATTTTACTGCAACAAAGTTTATATTGGGGTGAGTATCACTTAGTGCAACTGTAAATGAGAAATTAGTTTGGTTTGATTTAATTTAGAAAATTATGCGTCTTTCTGAAATTATTTTTTAAATGCACAAGTGAATAATTATTTTTCAATTTCTTGAGTTTATTGGATCTCATTATATTGTTGCATGTCATGTGATTAAAAATTGAGTAATTCATTAAATTCACACATACTCAAAATTATTTAAAACTCATTAAAATTAATAAAATTTATTCACTTGCTTGACTTAAATCTTATCAGCTCCAGTTCATGTGAATTTTATAAATATTTAAATTATAAGTTTGAATAGTTTTCTCTTAATTTCTAAGTTTGATAAGAGAAATGATCCTATAGTATCATCTTAATGATGGTAACTATTATTTTAAAAGGCAAAACTTGAAAAATAGAGACTTAGAGAACTCATCTATTCATAATCATCTCATTATTTAAGTTATTTATTTATCAATATGAAATTAATTTTATATTTAGATTTGTCAAATATTTTTCGAGATGGCTTCTCTATAATATCTACGGGACTTGAATACATAATTTCTAAATTGTAAGAAAGAACTTCAACCAATTGTAATAAAAGTTCTTATCTATAAAGTACACCTATTAAGAAGATTATTAATTTCTAAAAATAAAAAACATATATATATATATATATTATTTTATAAAATTGAATCATTCATTAAATTTTAAATGCAATGGTACATTTAAATATCTTTTCAAAATTTGTAACACTGTTATTTTTACCACTGGATACTTTAAATAAGAAGGTTTTTTTAATGAAGTATTTTTTATTTGATCCATTTAACAGTGAATTCAATAGGTTCACCAAATTTTGAAGATATCTATATTTAAATAATAAATTATTAAAAAAATAGGCATTTCTTAAAAGCGTCATTTGAATAATAACATGGGATCGTTCCTCTCTGATACGAGAAATAGGGGATTTGCGAGACGAAACATAAAGGATGACGTCAGCCACTGGGGGTCAGACGAGATCACTGCAATCCAGTCAAAAAGAAAAGAAGGAAACAAACGGCGTTTTTCTCAAGATAACGGGTAAAACATGATGTCGTTAGCACACTTTAGTCAAGAGCAGTCAAGGGAAGTGCCTCTTCCAGTCCCACTCCTCTCTTTTAAAACGAAAAAAAAAAACCTCCCTTTCTCTGCTCTCGTCTTCCAAAATCCAAATCCTAAGGCCCGGTTCGTACCCGAACCGGTCCAAAACCCAAAAAACCGGTTTTTCTCACTCCAAGCTTCCATGGAAGAAAGCCATGACTCCAAAACTTCAAAAGAAGAACGGAAGAAAATACAAGAAGAAGAGGATGAAGAAGAGAGAGCAGAGAAACAATTGTTTTTCTCCTCTTCTTCTTCTTCGGTTGAAACTCTTGTTCAAGAATCCATTGCAGAAACCCTAACCCTAGTTTCTACAATTCCTGTGGCGAGAAATGAGCTAGATTTGTCCGGCTGCCGATCTTTTTCTCAGCTTCTAGCCGGAGCCATGACATCTCCTTCGCCGGCTCCAGACAAGGTCAGTTCACCGGGGCCATCGCCGTCGCTTGTTCTGGAGCTTCCCATCAATCCTTTGCCACAGCTTTCAAGCTTTCCGCTCGGATTTCAGGTCTATTTTTTCATCTCTGAGGATTTCACTTAATGATTTTTTCTTTATTCTCTATCCTGTAATCAAAATTTAAAACTCGAACTCGACTCGAAATGTAATTGACTCAATTAATTTAGTGAGTTTTTCGGCTCAACGCAGGAAAAGTAATAAAACTCGTTTATTCATTTAACTCATAGTTTTATTGAGTTGACTTGACTCAGTGTGACTCGTTCAATTTTTTCGAGTTTTTTATACTAGGACTGTAATAGTGTAAGATGTTTTATGTGTCTATGTCTGTTGTGTCATGCTTTGAAATTCGATTCTTCTGTACATGAATTTGTTGCCACTTTATTTGTAGATTTTAATTAATTAATTAATTTTTACATTACTTTCCGTACACGATGAGAATCTACAGTTTGTGACTGTTGAGATTTGAGAGGTCAATCTCGGCAAGCATTGTGTACATGTGGTGCGGGCCATATTTTATTGGTTGGGACTGATCTTGGGGTGGGGCCCACGGCAGATGGGCTGTGTAAAGATGATCTGACCGTATAATCATAACCATCTGATACTTTTGCATAAGATCCCTTTTATTTTTTATTTTATTTTATTGTTTTTACTTCTCTTCCGCCGGAGTGTATACATGATTGTTCTATTTATGCTGTTTATGCTTTCGATTTTGAATTTTGGCTGCTTTTTTAATTGTTGTTTATTACTTTTATTTATATATCCACCATGCGATTTGATAGAAAAAATATAAAAAATTCAGATGGGCGGTGGTTATGGCGGCCACAAGTCCAGAACCACTATTATGCTAGCAGGATGTGGTAATTCCTCTATTTTTATTATTATTGAGAAATGATAAAGTGCAGGTCTTGTATCTTCACCATTCATTAATGAAATTTAAAATTTCGTAATATTCTATTTTTTATAATAAGTAGTGAATTTTTTGTTATAATTTTTCTTTAATGGATTGATAATTTGGGTATGAATTTAATAATTAATTAATTTAGTTTATTATTTAATTCATACCCATTTATTAACATAAATCAATCCTCTATAATAAAATCACAAGATCTTGAATCATCAATGCTTTACAAAATTATCATAATCATGAAATTAACATAATGCGGAAATGACATCATAATAATGTAAAATCATACCCGATGAATCCATCGCTACTATTACTATAACAAAACCTTTCTTTAATCTCAATGCTCTGTTATTCCTTCTGGTGATGGGATCCAATAATTGCAGAGAGAAAATAGTTATGGGAGAGAGAGGACCCTCAGACAGTTATTAAAACTAAAGTCACAACCCATCATAATGATAACCAAATCCACCTCTTCATAACCGACACGTCCTTTCATTTGATTATGGGTCCTATGTTTGACTTAAGTTAAATAGGTCATGATGATGTGGGTCATATTATTTTACATTTTTACAACAGGTTTCTTGTGTAAGATTGTTTCTCTTTCTCACCAAGTATTGCTATAGTTTGATAAAGTTTAATATGGGTAATGCATACACTACACATGTGTGGCCCATCTTTGATTGGGTGGGACAACATAGATGGGCAGTGTTCAAAAGATCTGATAGTACAATCACAGCCATCTGATAATTGGTTTGCTGCAAGAGAATGTGGCTGACACTTCATCATCCATCGTGAAAGCCTTCGTCTCATATCCAGAGTCAGTCTTTTTGAGCCTTTGAGATCTTCTTTTCTACTCAACTCCATCGGTAGCTATGTTCTTTGTGACTATCATATCGTTTCTAACCACTTTTTACTTGAATGTGTTCCTCCTAGTAGGACTTTTTTACTTGTACTTCTACTCTTTGTACCAGGTTTGTTTCTAGTCTTCTAAAGATGCACAAACCATCTATTGGACTTGGTTTAGTTGAAGAGGCTTTCGTCAACTGCCTATCAGGAAATGGTGATTGTTCAGATTGTTGATAGATGGATTAAACAGTCCATATCTGCACACAATGCTTGGTGGGAATTGACTGTAGATTCTCTCAAGATATGCTTTGTATAAAACCCTCAAGTACTGTGGTTGAATGATTGAGTGAATGGCGACGAAGGGCCTTGTGAATGGGGGGATGGATCAGTTGGATTTTTACTTGGATTTTTTGTCCCAGATGAAACCATTGGGGTGCATTAATCTTGTAATGAGGGTTGCTTTATACATGAATTTTAGTGAACTGCCACTTCGGAATTTTTAAAACTGTTTGGAATTTGATATGAATTTGTCATAGATTGTTGTGGGGAACAGGGGATTTTCATTATGTAAGGAATGGATTGATATTGTCTGAATGATTGATAATTGCGTAACATCTCAGTTTCTACTCTGTTAGATCTCTTGGTTATACTTGGAGTCTGATTTTCCAACAATGTGTGATTTGATCAAGAAACTTTCCTTTTTTGTTTTTTTTGGTGGGTGGGAAGCAGGGGGAAGAATGCCACAGAAATCATGTCAGCAATTTGCTTCTGCAGATTGCATTATCAGTTGTGGAATGGAAATTTAAAGCGAAGAAATTAAGTGTAGTTTGTGCTCCAAACCTTTTTTAGTTGGTGAGAAATTGCCATGCCATCACTATCCATGGACATACGATTCATCTCATAGGAGCTATTGTAGACTGACTCAATTCACGTACCTGTAAAATCTTACCAAATATGACTCTTAAGCAGAAGGCTTTCAAGGATTCATTGGAAGAACTATTTCCATTGGTCCGCATTCTACAGGAAAGATACAAGTGTCCTTCAACCTGAATAGCTGTGTGGTTTTTCTGCTACATAAATTAAACACATCCATGCTAGGGATTACAAGATGAACAATTAAAATCTCATGTATGCATGACTGAGCGAGGAATAGAATCCATAACAAGCGTCAATTCCGATGTCCCTTGACCTGAATAGCTGAACCCTATGCGTGTGATTTATATGTTTTCTTTTACGTGGTACTTAATGTTGTATCATGTCTTACAGAATGCTTCACCTGACCATGGTATTGATGTGGTGCACAACTCAAACATTAAATTCTTAATCATTGCCTCCACTCTTTTTTTGCTTCTGCTCATGTTGTAATAAAATTGCAGATTTTTTATTTTCTGGTGGCATTCATCGTATGTGGTGGATTGGAAGGTTAATGCACACTTTTTCTAGGAAAAATGGTGCCATTGCCACGCAGTTTATTGATCTGCAGAAGTATTTCATTAACAAGACATTTGTTTCTATGCATCATCATGGGGTGCTCAATTCATTATTAACCTTTTTTCAGGTGCATTATGGGATGTCACATCAAGAAACATTGGCCAGCGTGACAGTTCAGGCACAGATGAGAGTACATGCTGTTCATCCATCTTCTTCCCTGGGATTATTACCAAATAATCTCATACCATGTGTGTTATCAGCTTTCAATCCAATTCCACGACAACATAGACCACAAGTAGTAGCAGAGGACAATTTTCCAACCACAGATGCAGAGCAATACACTTCAACTGACTCAAAGTCTCAATCTATTCCCAATGCTGTGCCAAAGATACCATCTGGTGATGGCTACAATTGGCGGAAGTATGGCCAGAAGCAAGTCAAGGGTATTGAGTGCACTCGTAGCTATTACAGATGCACTCATGCCAATTGTTTTGTTAAGAAGAAGGTCGAGCGCTGTTACAGTGGCAATGTGACTGAAATTATTTACAAAGGTCAGCACAACCATGACCCACCTCAAAAGATTAGATGCATGAAGCGGAGTCGGGTTCCATTTACAGGGTCACCTGGAGAGAGTGAAGCTGCAAATCTTCCAGATGAAAATGTTGATGGATCCAATTCACCAACATCTGAGAGAGAACATTGTTCTGGCCATACAACATCTGAAGAAAGGTTACATCACTTGAGTGATCGTGATAGGGCTGCCATTTTGTTCAAGGAGGAGTATGAGGATGAACCAAAACCAAAAAGAAGGCAAGTTTTGAAAGTTACTTGGGATTTCAGTTCTTTTACCATTTTCCCTGTTGACTGATATTCACTACTACATGCAGGATGACATATGTGGAACCTCTTTCAAAGACAGTTAAGGAACCTAAAGTAGTTGTGCAGACAGCATGTGATCCGGCCTTGGGTGATGGATACAAGTGGCGCAAGTATGGACAGAAAATGGTGAAAGGAAACCCTAATCCTAGGTAAGTGCCTTTTTGGAGTATGGTTTTGATTTCTTTTTTTTTTGAGCGGTAAAGATGAAATTTCATTAAAGATAAGATAAAAAAACAATAAAAGGAAAAGTGCAATACAAGAGGGTCTAAGAGGGATAGGCCCAAGAGCAAACAACAAAAGAAAAAGAGAAGAAATACAAAAAAATAATCATCCACCCGGAAGATGAAATACACCAAAAAACAGCCCTTCAACACAATTTTTAGCAAATAAGTCTACAACGTCATTTGCCGACCGAATGATATGATTGAAGGAGACCTCCAAGTCCACAGAAAGACCCTTAATTTCCCTTACTAGGGTGGTCAGCCTCCAGGGAGGACGCTTCACACCCCTAGCCCATTTGATAGCGTTGGAAGAATCGCTTTCAATAACTATTTTAACTCCCCCCAGGCTCACCCCTAGATTCAAGGCTCTCCGAATTCTAAGAAGTTCCGCCTCATTAGATTCTTTGATCCCCACCGATTCCGAAAACATGACTCGAATAGAGTCCACATGGTCCCTAAGAACACCCCCAATACCTGCCGGACCCGGTTTACCCCTAGACGCCCATCCACATTAAACTTAAGGGTCCCCAAAGGAGGAGGGGACCATTCTACTATCAATCTCCTTTTTTGTCGAGGAGTAGCCATCATGCAACTATCCCAGGACTGACAAAGATCTCCTGCCTTAAAATTTTTGAAAACCTTATTAGAACACAACCACGTACTCAATCTCCACTTTGCTTTTTGAAACAGATCCCTAATATTCGAAGATTGCCCCTCAAAGATCCTTGCATTCCTCTCCTTCCAAATAGTCCACGATACCACCGCCGGGATAGAAACCCAGGCTAATTTCCTCTTGTTTCTAATGCATTGAATAAGCCATGATTCCATAAAGCTCTCTCAAGAAACAGAAATAACCCAACATACTCCCATAAGGGTCAGAAAACAACTCCATAACCTCCATGAAAAAGGGCATGTGAGAAGAAGATGATCAATACATTCATCCGCCATATTACAAAAAGGGCATTTAGAGTCAGCATCCAAGCTCAAAAGACCTCTCCTTCTCAATTCCAACCTTCTTAAAATTTTCCTTTTAGCACAACACCAATTGAATAATTGAACCCTCGGGGGAGCAAGACTACTCCAAATCAAATTCAGAGGCCCATGAGAACCTAGTACATCTAGAGATGCCAACTCAACCAAAGATTTGACCGAGAAGGTGCCAAAGGAATCACTCGTCCAAACCAAATCATCTTCTCCACCTAAATCCAAAGGAAACTCACGAAGTTGGGCTATAAGATCATTGACACTTTCCACTTCGAAGGCCCTCAATTCTCTCCTGAAATCAAACTACCAAAAGATGTTTCTATTATCCACACTATACATATCTTGAACCAAGGCTTCTTTATTCCTTGTTGCTCTGAACAACCTTGATTTCTGTCTTAAAGTATTTATTACAATGTGTTGAACATCCGAAAGCTGCTTACATTACATTGGCAATGATTTTTTCTTTTTTTTTTTTGTTTTCTTGTTTTTTTTTTGGTGTGTTGGGGGGTGGGGGGGGGGGGGGGAGGGGGGAGACTTATTGTACTCAACTGGTTCACAAAATTTGTCTATTTCTCTCTCTCCCTCATGCTGAAACATGAATAATTCGATATCACACTCCTCCAACTTGCAAAATATAACGTAAAGGCAAGCTTCTGATTGACTAATCCCACAAATGGAGTTTCCGGTAATCCAGAGCCACATTTTCTCTAATTTTATGACAGTCTACATCTGCTTCAATATACTCCCTCTCTTGGAAGGCATGATTTATTGCCATGCGGATTGTTGGTTGATTATCACAATGGAGAGACATTGGTATCAATTCCTCAAAACCTTTCTCTTAAAGAAGAGATTTTAACTTGGTGATTATGCAAGAAGCTAGAGCTATAGCATGGTATTCGACTATTCGGCTTCAGCACTTAAATGGACCACTCTGTTTTGCTTATTTCTTTTCTCTAGAACTAAGTCACTAAAAAAAGTGAAATACCTTTAGTTGATCTTCTATTGCCAGTGGATTTTGCTCAATCAACATCATAATAACCAACAATATCTATGTTCCCATGAATGATATACAACCATTTTCTAGTAGCTATTTGAGATATCTCAAAATGTGATCATAGCAACCCTTTTCTCAGCAGGTTGTCTGGCCATTTCTTTGGTTCTTTCGTCTCTATGCCTTGTAATTCAGCCAATTCAAATTAATTAAAACTTGAACAAGAAGTTTCACTTTGAAATGAAGAAACCAGACTTCAACGGAATGTGAAAGCCAATAATGTCTTTCATACAAAAAAAATTTAGAAGCCGGACATGCATCATCAAATTTAGAAGTTTGTGAGGCCATATGGGCCAGCAAAGTATTGATGAGTGCTCTTTTGTACTTGTTTAAGAAATTGTCACTTAGTTTCTCTTAATAAACTGATCTAACTATCAATCCTATACACTGTCTGTAACATTATGACTTAACAGATCGCCCATGGGCTCTTACTTGAGCATCTTTTCTCACATCCCTATATGGGTCCCTCCGGGGCCTAGGTGGATGAGTTGGTTGAAAAGCTTTATGCTTGAAAAAGTAGCCAACCAAAAATCACCTTTACAAGATCATTGAAGCCATATTCTTTTGAGGCCTGAAGTTTAGATCACTTTTAAGGTAATTTCAAAATCCAACTTTGGTGGGGTTCAATACTTAATTTCAACAGTGAGATCATCTTTGAATGAGATCAAATTAAGTGCGGATCCAATTCATATGCAGTGGAGGTGTAAGAGGGAGGAGGGGTGTAAATGGAGCCCTGGTGCACCCCATATAGCCATGTGCTCCCGGTGCTTATATGAGCACTAGTGGTTAGGCGATCCTTGATACATACGCATACATCTTGCAAGATGATATAACTTCATCCTAAATACATGTGTTATGCCCATGAAGTATCGAAACTTTCGAGCATTTGCCCAACTGAACATGCTACTGTAATTTTTTTGTTTCTTGTTGTAACTGTAAAAGCTTCCTTATTTTTTCCCATGCCATTCTGTTTCCCTATCTGTTGATCTATGCCATAAATGTCAGGCTCTGGTTCAGTAATCGACATTGTTGATCTGATGGTGTGGTTATTATCTTAACCGTCTATTTGCAAGCCCCTGAGTTGAGGATTATGATATTTCAATCTGCCAGCATTTCAACGAGCTCCATCCCATGATGGGACCCATCCGATCAACACCATAGCTCACAATGCCAAGAGCTACATATTCAGAGCTATTTTTCTTGAATGCCATGCATTTTCCAGGGCTCAATGTTTTAACTATGCTTAGTGTTGGCCACTTTTTTATCTCATAAATGTCTTGATTTCCTGCAGGAGCTACTACAAATGCACTTACGACGGATGCCCCGTTCGGAAGCATGTTGAGAGGGCTTCGGACGATGCTAAGGCTCTTGTCATAACATATGAAGGCCAACACAACCATGACCAACCTGCTCCCAAGAATAACAGCTATGTTTCTTCTGGCACTGCTCTTCTTATTGCTGCAGCCGCTGCCATAACTTCTAGAGGGCAATTAAAGACTGCCAATCTTTTACGGGATCAAAAACTGAGAGCCCAATTTCCATCCAATGTAGACGATGAAGTGAATGAAAAGGCACTGGAGCTTGGAGGTGACGAGGCCTTGGAATCAGCTCAAACTCTTCTGAGCATTGGATTCAACTGGAACTCTTCTGAAGCAGAGGATGGAGCGAAGAACTCCAATTGTATCAGAAGACCTTTCTTCAATGGAAACCATGCTGCTGTTTCAGTTTAAATTACTGAATCAACAGGTTCGAGTGAATTTTGGTGTATTTACTTTCTTCTGAGAGGCATTTGTTTACGCGTTCGTTGAGCAATTTTGTTTTTCAACTTCAGAATGGCTAATAATTAGACCATGCACATTAAAGAATCAGACAGTTTTTTTTTTAAAAAAAAAAAAAAAACTTTTGATGTCCTCTTTGCAGAAGTCAATAATCAAGTGAATTCAAGAGAGAGAAACTCTATGATCTCAATCCGGTACGATCATGAATTTGTGTATGTCGGCTTCTGGGTTGTTGATCAGGACTGTTCATCTGATGGGTTTCATTGCAGGTAAAACATGCCCAAATTATGCCTGATCTTATCCATTCAAAATATAATGAAAATCATAGGGGTATGTACTCGTTGATTCGGTCTGTATTTTACCAGAGAATGTTAACCCTTTCTGCATAGCTCATCTATATTTAGAATTTGTTCAATTAAAACAAAGTTATTGTTGTCAAATCCACTACGGACGTCTCTACAGTAGAACACTTTAGTGTTTTGACCGCCAACATTTTGTTTCGGGAAAGACAGGATGAGAAACTAGAAATTTTCCAAAAAATAGTGAAAAATAATAAAAAATTAAATCATATATATATATATATATATATATATATATATATATATATATATATATATATTATAGAATTTAATCTTCATTAATAATCTGTACAAAAATACATAATATGGTTAATCAATACACTTTGACTAAGGTTAGGAACATTCATGAAGGATTATTATTTCTTATAAGCTTAAATTTGTTAAAAACGAACCCCTGTTCCAGCTACAATGAACTTAATTCTAAAAGGGAATGAAATTTGTTTGGATCCGTTCAATAAAAATGGTTACCAGCACACCCAGGCACGAGACTGACTAAATAGAGTAATGATAGATCTCTTAGGAACGTCCTTCAAACAATAATGGATCCATTAAAAAATATTTTGACTGAGTCAATCAAACTACATATTTAAGAGATGAAACTAAAAAGTTAAACCACTTGCTTTTGTGACAAAAACAAAAGAGTATAATCATCACTTAATTGGGTATTTAGTCAGCCAACAAATCTACAACTAATCTGTTGACATTCCAAATCAAAGTTCAAAAACTTAAAATTCGGTTGGTTTGAAATTCCATTGAGTCAAATAATTTAGATGAAATTTTCAATTTGATTTGAAAAATACTCAGTATAACTTATTGACTTGATACCGCTAAAAAACCTTATTGGCTCAATCCGTTGAAATCTTATCAAAGTCAAATAAACTTAAAATGACTTGTCCAAAGTTTCTTTTTAAAATTTAAAATTATGGTCTTAATTGGCCCAAACTTGATCCCTGTCAAGTTGATTTCAAATCTGAGATTCACAATTCAATCCTGACTTGAAATACTGGCAAGATCGGTTATTTCAGGCCCTTAATGGGCTGATAATTAATGGCCCAAACTTCAGGCATTTCTGTTCATTTCAGGCTCCAATTATTTATTTATTTATTTAATAAAATTCCTATTCAAAATTCCAAAATTGTGGCCTAGCTGATAATATTGGTAATACTAATATTTAACGATATTTTTCATCATGTCGATGTCAGACCCCTGATAGTCCGAAAAATATTAATCTGAAGTTAAAGAATTAACTTAGAATAAGTCTAAATTAGATAGGAATTTAATTCATCTAAAGAGTTGATGAGTGTACGACTGAGAATGTTTGTAGGCCATTGATACGCCCTGACAAATAACTCCAAATGGAGATGTTGCCCATAAATCATGTTTCACGAGTTAAAGTATTGCCTTTTCATGACCATAATTGAGTGTATGTCACAAGTCTTACAGAACATATCCATTCCTTGTGAATGGAAACAATCTCAATTATGTGATGGTACAATAAATTGGTTTAGTCATCGATTTGGTTTTTCTTTGTTCTTCTTAAATTTTCCACATGAGTAGGGGCAGACAAAAAGTCCTAATCACAGAAAAAGAAAGAAAAAAAAATCCAAGATTTCTTACTTGAAACTAAGGCCACCCCTTTATTCCTTGTAGGAATGAAAGCCTAGTATATAAATAGATGAGAAGATATGATTGAAATGGGTAAAGTCAGTGTCATTGCCACTTTGAGAACAAAAACATTAGCCAAAAATAATAAGATGGTGATGATGTCAATGCCCAACTGCTTTCAACAACCCACGGATATTGTTTTTATAAACAGCAAAAGCCAGCAATCAAAGATGGCAGTCGCGCCGCTTACTTCGCTCGCTGGTCGCACGTCGCCTTCGTCAGTCCTCGTTAAGCTTCGTCCGTCTCCTCTCCTCCACACTGTCTTTTCCGTTCCTCTCTCCTCCAGTCGGCGAGTGAGAATGGCGCAGTCCTTCACCCCGCGGGCCACTCTGGGGCTTACTAAACCTGCTTCCAGCTTCATTCCTCAGGTTTTGTCCCTGCACACCATCTGTTCGATCAATTGTCCGAAAAAAAGATTGTCTTCCGTTTCATTGGTTCTTGTGTGTTTGTGTTTTCATTTTCCTAAACATTCTTGTGTGCTTAGCTAGTTTTTTTTTTTTTGAATATAAATTCCTCTACTTTCTTTTGGTGTTGTATGGATATGTGTTACATCAATTGTCTAAAAGAAGCTAGTCTTTCGTTTCATGTGTTCTTGTCTGTTGTGTTTTCATTTTTTTTTTTAACACATTGCCCGAAAGAAGACAGTATTTCGTTTCATGGGTTCTTTTGTGTTTGTGTTATCATGTTGTCATACATCCCTTTGGGTGCTTTGCTATTGTTTTTTATAAAAAAAATTCTCTACTTTGCTATTGTGTTTGTGTTATCTGTTGCTGGCTATTTGTTTGATAAACTTTCTGAAAGATTGAAAGAAGATATTGTTTCGTCTCCCCTTGGTTCTTTTACATCTGTGATTGCATTTTGCAGCCCATTCTTTTTGAATGCAACGTTAATCAAAGCCCATTAAGGCATTCTTTGTCTTATTGGCCCCTAGCCTTTAAAGGTCCACCCGTTATCCTATTTTACTAAACCTATTTTTGGTTGGATATATTTAGGGCTTTTTAATCTAGTCATTTCTAATTTCACCCTTTAAGATAACTTCACTCATCCATTTCAACATATGCATCGTGGGTTGACTTTACTTTTCTACTTGTCTTTCTCCATTACCTTGTATTCACTGAATAAGGCATTATTGGTGAAATTGTTTTCTTATATTATCAACCTTTTAGTCTTGTGAGGTACTCTCTTATCACACATGACCTACTAGTTTGTCTATAGTTTGCCCAACTAGTACCCATTCTACTGGCTATGTCCATCACCTATCTCTGTGATTGAACCTAAATTCCTAAATTTGTTACAGTATTGTTTTGGATCATTATCAATTTTGGCTTGTTCTCCATACTCTCAACTCCTCTAAACGTCTGAAAGAAGATGCTCTTTCATTTTATAGGCTCTTGTAGATTCTTGATTTTGTTTTGCACCACATTCTGATTGGGTATGCATTTGATATAATGTGGAAAAGAGAAGCTTAGTTTTCACATATATTTTTTTTAATAGATTTTTTATCATATTCCAAATTCTCTTTTCTGCTGCTACTTGGCTTTCTTCTGAGAATGTGGGTTTAATTTGCTTTCTTTGCTGCCTGCTACTGTGGGTTTTTTCATTTAAATGCTTATTATTGTTTTACATTTTCTTTTTTGCCCTGACAGATTGCTTTCTCTGCAAAAGAGATTGATTTTTCTGAATGGAAAGGGGATATACTTGCTGTGGCTGTATCAGAGAAAGATGTGTCTAAAGATGAGGGTTCCAAGTTCAAGAACTCAATTTTGAGAAGGCTAGATGACATACTTAGTGGTCTGTTGGGTGAAGCATCAGCAGAGGAGGATTTCACTGGAAAAGCTGGGCAGTTGACAATTCTGAGGCTCCGTAATTTAGGATTCCGGCGGCTTGCCTTGTTTGGTCTTGGGCAGTTCACACCTTCCACTGCAGCAACTGCCTATCGAGCATTTGGTGATGCTGTTGCAGTGGCTGCAAAAGCTGCCCAAGCAAGTAGTATTGCCATTCTTCCTGCTTCCTCTGAGGGATTTACACAAGAAATCAGAATCAACACGGCGGCATCCATAGCATCAAGTATGTATTGGATAGTTCTTGTTTTTTTTTTCTTTTAGAAATTATCCAGTATTTGACTAGCTTCAAATTATTGGTGTGCAAGTCAATTGACTCTGATGAGATGTGGAGCCCATACATTCCACATGGGCCTATTTTTAACTGGCTGGTGGAATGTATTGATCCTGTTTCTGCTCAAGATTGGACAATGATCAATAATTTCATACCATGAGATCCATTGTGTAGTCAGGTGGTGGATCATGGTAATTTCTTTTGTTAAACTTCATTTATTAGATGCTAGTGTTTGCAGTCTAATCACACCTTTTTTTTCATGACTGATTGTGAACCTTCCCAATGTATGATCATACCAGGTATCTTTCTAGGAGTTTATGAAGATGAAAGGTTTAAGACAGAATCAAAGAAGCCATTACTTAAAGCTGTGGATATTATTGGTCTTGGGACTGGGCCTGTAATAGAAAAGCAGCTTAAGCATACAACTCATGTTTGCTCTGGGGTTGTTTTTGGAAAAGAGCTCGTAAATGCACCAGCCAATGTACTTACCCCCGGTTAGTAAGAATTCCACATTTTACTCACGTTTTATTTTATGGAAATGATAGGAACACCTGTGTTTTTCTTATTATAAGGGACACCAATGTACCTTTCTACCACGTAGATGATGATAAGTCTGATGTCTCGTCATAAAAAACACTAGTGTTTCCATAACTTCCTTTATTTTTCTCATATTCCATATTTTCAATTTTAATACTTAGATATGTTAGTTCTAATTGATAGGACAGTTTTTTCACTTGTGTACTTTCTTTCTTTACATATTCTTTGTTGTTTGAAGGACTTGTGAGTTTTACCAATTTTGGCTATTATCTTTCAGGTGTACTGGCAGATGAGGCTGCAAAAGTTGCTTCAATGTACAGTGATGTTCTCACTGCAACAATATTGGATGTGGATCAATGCAAAGAATTAAAGATGGGTTCTTATTTGGGTGTTGCAGCAGCATCGACAAACCAACCTCGATTCATTCATATCTGTTATAAACCCCCAAATGGGCAAGCTAAAACCAAGTTGGCAATAGTTGGAAAGGGACTAACATTTGACAGGTGGATTTAACTTTTTGTGCAGCACTTTTAGATTTTCATGTTTTTGTTATTTAAAGCAAAAGTTAGCAATAGTTATCTTTTGTTGTTGTGTGTGGTTGTTGCTATCCACATTCAATAGAAACTTTAATGTAGACAGAGACACATGTCTGTTGGACTTGGACACAAGGTGTCATACACAATGACCTTAGAGAACCCGATGCAATGTTATGCTTATAGTCTTATACAGCCATGTGATGAGTATTTTTCATAAGAGCATGAAAGACTTGGAATGAAGTACATAGGAGTGTTGTTAGATTCTTCTTTGCTTCTTTTTTTTTTTTAAATCAGTAACAAGAGGAGATGCATTAGGAGATTATAAGCTTATTGAGAATGAGTTGAAAGGTAGAACTCACATAGCCAACGCTAGATAGATAGGATAAGTATGTGATAATGATACCTCTACAAATAAATTGATATATCGACACTAGAACGTTTATGTCGAACTATCTTTTTGTTTTTTTCCCAAAAAATAGCATTTGTTTTGTTTTTTATTATTGGTAATACCTTATCACATGACGTAAGAGTTTTATGCATTAGTTGCAAGCCCAGAGAGCATATTGAGATTGCTCATGCATTAGATAAAATATGTTAGCCATCGATAACATGGTAATCCTGAATGTTCATTTTATCTTCTATGTTATCAGTGGTGGCTACAACCTCAAGACAGGCCCAGGGTGTATGATTGAACTCATGAAATTTGATATGGGAGGTTCTGCAGCAACCCTAGGTGCCGCAAAAGCTATAGGACAAATCAAACCAACAGGAGTGGAGGCAAGTCCGTTGCGACTATGCATCTTGAGCCAATCAATAGTGTTATGTTTTAAATCGTTGTTACAAAGTAATGTATTTTCAGGTTCACTTTATTGTTGCTGCTTGCGAGAACATGATCAGTGGCACAGGCATGAGACCTGGTGACATATTGACAGCTTCAAATGGAAAAACAATTGAGGTAATTCGCTTGGTTGTTTGCACTTCATAGTGGGTGAATCTATACAATTATGTATGGTTCAGTGTGGTATGAATGTTTATGACTTTAAAGAACAGTACTCAATTGTACTTATTTGTACATCTTGATTCACTATTCTGTTCTAAATCATTTGGACTGACCTAAATGAATTTTATTAAATGGGACCCATCCGTTATAAGCTCAAAATGAACTTGAGCGTAGTAGAACTTGAAAACCAGTAACTATTCCTTGCACCTGATTTGAATTTTGATTTGTCATGGGGTGCATTTTTTGAATGATAGTGTTCTTTTATTAATTTCTTTTGCAAAAACTGATTTTCTGTGATCTTTCCATGTCAAGATTCCACTAGCTGCCTCTTAAGTATTGATTCGTTGTCCTTGTTCCCTATTGCAGGTCAATAACACTGATGCAGAAGGTAGACTTACACTTGCAGATGCTTTGGTTTATGCTTGCAAGCAGGGTGCTGATAAGGTATTGTCAGACCCTTCAAGCATGATATATATATTTTAAAGAGTGATCTGGAAGCAGAACCACAAGTCTTGCCTGGTTTCATCCATTTTTGTAATTCATTGTGGGCTTACTAACAGGGTCCTGTGCAGTGCAAACCGATGTCATGGGTGCCACACCAATTTTTTTTATGTGGAAGAAATGTCTCATCTTCATACCCTTTTTTGTTTTGTTTATTCTTAGATTGTCTTGTTTACACTCTTTTGATGCTGTTTCATGCAGGTTGTTGATCTGGCAACACTGACTGGGGCCTGTATCGTTGCTCTTGGATCCAATATTGCAGGTATATGGGTATCAGGATGAATGATTTCTTCTTATCTTAAAAATCAATTTTTACCCATTCTTTCTGGTTTTTTCCTCTTTTGGTCTTTTGGAGAATGATGGTCGCAATCCCTTTCCCCTTCTTTCGTCTTCATGTTCAACTCTGCAGCAGATTAGAAGCAGTGAAAATGGAGGCAGTGTAAAACTTTTGTTCATGACAAGGCTGATATTGCTGTCTTAAATTCTGTTCCTACTAATATTTCATCTTGACATTTTTGGAAGTGGTGGTACTGATGCTTCAAAATAACTATCCCAATACCCTGTACTTATCAAATTCAACTCTGTTGATTCCAACTAGTTTTTGTCAATTGTGCATCAAAATTGGCTGCTTCCCATTTTGTGGACTGCACTGCCTTCTATTTTCCAGTTGCATTTCACTTGCCATGAGTTTCAGTGTTTAAAACTACAACGTAGGAAAGGCTATTTATACGATTTGTGCACTGAAGCACAACATGGCACTCAATTTACCAAAAGAAAAGAGTGAAGCCAAGATTGTTATTTCTTCAATTTATTGTGCTTATTTGTTCAAAGTTGATTTGTTGTATTACTTCCAAATCTATTCTTGCCAATAATCCTTATGCAGGAGTTTTCACACCAAATGATGACCTAGCAAAGGAGATATTTGCAGCCTCTGAGCTTAGTGGTGAGAAGTTTTGGAGGTTGCCATTGGAGGAAAGCTATTGGGAGTCGATGAAATCTGGAGTAGCTGACATGGTTAATACTGGAGGTCGTCAAGGTGGTGCCATCACAGCTGCACTATTCTTGAAACAGGTTCTATCTTGATTTTTATTTCTGTTGTTTATTTTACCTCTTAATATGGTAAATGCTCATTATGCCAAAAAGGGCTTTAGCTGTGTGCTATGGCAGCTCATATGAAAACTTTCTGTTGCAAATGGGCTAGACCATGCCAGAGCTTGCCCAAGCCCAGTCCATTTATTTATCTGAACCAATAATCTGGTCCAGGTCCAGTTTGAAGGGTCAGATTGTTGTTGTGTAGCCCTTTTCCCTTCTATTTAAGATCAACCTTCTGCATTCTACATTTCCACTATACCCTATTAGAAATAATATTCTTTATCACTAGACAATCTATAATTACCTTATCTTGGTTACATAATTTCGGCCAAAATAAATTTGTTATCCTGGGTCCAAGACAAAATGAAAATTTTGGCAATTTCGGCCCTTCTTCAGAACTACTGTATCGACCAAAAGTTGGTAATATTTCAGCCGAAGCTTCTACAAATATCGGCCCATTTTGGTCCAATTTCGGCATATATGGCGAATATGACCCTTTACAAATTTTGGCTGATATGGATGATATGACCGAAATATTGAGTGAAACTTTTTGATCCCTCCAAGGACTGAATTTGATTTTGACCAAAGTTGTAGCTTTGGTCCTTTTTCTGTCAATTCAAGCCTTTAAAGGCCTCCATCTTCTCCTGGTAAACCTGAAATTTTTTGTATTCTTGTTTTCTATATGCGTGACCAAGCAGTTCCAATCCATTTACATAAATGATTTAGAGTTTGTGGGTCCAATCCAGAGCAGTTCCCAAGTGTATTTCTTGAATATCACGATCCACATACTGTCAATTCCATCCCCTTTATTCTTCTTGGAGACTGTTACTAAGAGATTCAAAAACTTACGCAGGCAGATAATGAAAACTGAATCATTTTTACTGCTGCAGTTTGTAGATGAGAATGTTCAGTGGCTTCACATCGACATGGCAGGCCCTGTTTGGAATGATAAGAAACGGAATGCAACAGGATTTGGGGTCTCAACTCTGGTGGAGTGGGTTCTGAAAAATGCATCTTAAACTTGGGAGCTGAAATTGCTTGATACTGGTTATTCACGGGATTTGAGGTGGAAAGTTCAACATCTTTAAGTGAATTGCCAAAATCCAATTAGGTTTGAATAACATCTGATGAAAAGGGAATGGAGAGAAGTTCAAGTCATGGTATTGTCATCTTTTTTTTTTTTTAATAATTCAAAGTAGATCATGGTAACATCTTCTTTAAATAAATATATTGTAATTCTTTTTTTTTGAAACGTTGCCGGCAGTAATGTATTCACTGTTTACAACAAAAATCCACAAAAATAGATGCTTGTACTGTAACATTTTCTTCAATTCTGGTAAGAGGAAAGGATGAGTGCAGTATCTCTGTAATGTGAATATCTTTATGATGTGTTTGTATCGTTTTATGATGAATACTAATATTCAAACCCGTGACTTGTTTCTGAGACGATATCCAAGTATGCAACAGATGGAAGGTTTTAAACATCAGTTTCGGTAAGTTGTAGCAACTGAGTCATACTTGGAATTGGATGAAAATAGAAGGAATCAGCCCAATTGAGATCTGAATCGGCTGTGTTGGGAGAGACGGACTCGGCCGATTTTTAAAAACACTTGAAACAAATGAAGATGTTGCTTCTTCCATCTAGTAAGAGCACATGCATATGCTCATCAAATTCATCAGGAAAATGTTCTTACCAATTTAAAATTTTCAGTAAAAGAAAACAAACTCATCGTTTGTCTTTAGGTAAGAAACTACTGCGATCAGGTGAATGCCACGAGAGAAAATTGTAACATAGAGCTGGTGTGGGACGGGCCTACCTTTGCGCAAGCAGTCAACCCTGAGCTCGTTTGTATTCTAAAAGCCCAAGCCCACCAGTGGACGATTAAGCTTTAGGCTAAAGCCGAATCATGCTTCTTCTGATTGATGAAAAGCCTGAGCCTACAGAAATTATAGTCCGTTCATAGATTAAATGGCGACTTCTATAACACAATTAGAATCATCCTAAAGAATTAGATGGGGAAGCTCTCCGAAGAATCTCAATATGCCAATCTCCATCAGAGTTTTTTATATTCCCAATCATGAACTCAGTTACAGTCTTACAGATATTAGCTGAAATTCAAAATTTTGGCCGATTATCTTGGTTTCATGGGAGTAGAGATATTGGCAAAATATCAAATGATATGAGCTGAAATATCAACAAAAAATTCCGCCCCTTTCCATCTATTTCAGTCAAAAGGGGGATACTGGAAAACCTGTTTCAGCCAAAATTTGAATCTAAGATCATAATTAAAAAACCTTGAATTCTAATTAAGGTTGCAACTTGGGCCGGACCTGGCCTCACCTGCATAGAATTTGAGTTGAGTCAGACCTAGTACTTGAAAGCTAAGTTTGGCGTGAAAAGTTGAAACACCAACAATGTACTACAAAAGAAATTCCATTTTAGGCCCAGAGTAACCCGAGCCTAAATTAGCCCACATTGATATTTAGGGCTTGAAATAGGGCTCAGGCCCCTATAAATACAATTTGGGCCAGGCTAATGTTTAACTGTTCAGGTTAACTTATGCCTGGTATCAGGCTTGGTCTAGGGACGTTTAATTGCAATTCAAGCCCAGCCTTGAGCAAGCCCAAAACCCATCCCAACTCGCCTGAGCTGCAATCCTATATGTACTTGGATAGAGCAAATTTGGAGTATTAAGTGAGTAATTATGATGGCTAGTGATTCCATATATATGAATTTTTTTTGAAGAAATGGGAGAAACAATCAGTCATAAATCTTTCAATTTCATGAATTGCTCAAACTGAGGGAAAAATGAAGAGAATTTTTTTAGTCGCCACAGTTTTTGCAAAAGAATGTGCTCCTTATTGTAACATGTATTCAAGTGAATTTTCATTAGTTTCATTTTTTTGCCAAAATACTCAAATATACTCCATGTTCTTCACAGGTTCATCTGTTTGAATGAAATCGATAGCCCGAGAAATTCATATTATCATTCAGTAAGTTTGCTTGTCTTTAAATTCTAATGGTTCAACTGCAACAGCATAAGGTGAATTCCAGTCTGCGTCAAAAATTTCTTGAAGCTGTGACACAATGGCAGGATTGTAAGTGCCGAAACTCACACCCGCAGTTGTGTAGAAGTAATCCCATATAAGATTGCTTGTTCCAATGTGAGCTCGGACGTCACTAACTGTGTACTTGCCGTGGTTTACTCTGGTGTAACCAGGGTAGATATTTCCAGTACTAGTCCCATTGCTGATTGCTGCGCCCGTTAGATTGAAGCCAGGCACCTTGTAGTACTTGATCTTAACTTTCCCTCCACATCTGTTTTATTCTGAGGATGAACAAAGGGTGTTGGAATAGAGAAGGGACTTCAGATATTGGTCTGTGTTTTCGATGAAATGTGCCCAGTAGCCCACAAGTATCTTCGCTGTTGCCTTCTTGGAGAACACAACCTGTTGAAGATGATCTTTTTAGTCAAAAGAATTAAATTTCATTTTAACCAATAAGTGAAAATATGCAACAAAAAAGCCTGGGAATGCATATAGTCTGCTTGTATTTTTTAGATTTTGTACAAGCAGAGAATAGTTCAGTCACCCAAAATGTAAATATTGTGTGAGCAATGTAGATAGATGGCCAGCGCCAATATTGTCCAAGAAAGGATAATTGATAATTCCTTTTTTTTTTTTAATCAAAGCTGAAGTGGACATATTGTCGTCCATCCCACAATCAGAAAGGATAACTGATAATTGTTGAAAAAACATATGTGAAAATGGATAGTTCATTCTAAAAGTTAAATTTTATATTAGCAGTAATCTCTCCAATTCATCAGTAATTTTTGTATTCATGTCCTCCCATCACTAAAACATGTCATGATCTTTATAGTTCCTTTCATTGGTGTTGATCCGTCATCATTTCATCATCATCAAAGGCCAAAATCCAATCTATCTAAGTTGGCTTTTCGAGTTGTACTTCTCCATTTGACCTTATCATAAACTAACAATCAATCACACTCCACTATCTATCGTGTCTTTTTTATTCTTTCCCTCCATGTTTTCCATCTCCAACTCATGACCCTCTCAACTCTACTTACCAAAACTGTCTCTGGTTTTCTAAATAGATGCTTAAACAACTTCAAGATTTTCTCTCAATTTGTCATTTGAACTTTCCCTAATTATACGACATAAACTGTTCATCAACATTACCTCTGATATTGCAGATGAAAGGGAATTCCAGTAGATTGTTGGTGTCATATATTGAGACTGGCCAAGCCAATCCATGGTATTAATTCTGATGGTACCCCCAAATTGTACAGATTTGATTGTGTCCACCCATCCTTGTTCATCTGCCTGGAACTTACCAAATAATAGCTGCAAAACATAAATTCCAAAAAAAAAAAAAAAGAAGGAAAAAAATCAAAGATTTTAAGAAGACCAGCAAAGGCACTGGAAGACATTCTCAAATTTTAGTAAGACTGTGTCTGAGTTCTCACACGTAAATCCAAAAAAATATGACAATGCTTAAATTCCATAAAAAACATAAGGCTATAAGCAAATAAAATATATCTTGTCAATTACCTCCGGTGGTGCAAATGAAAGATAACTTGCATGATGTTGAGAGGTAGATTTTTTGGAACCAGGTGTTATAATTGGCACTTGAAACATGTGAGGATCTGATAATATTGGATATCCAGCTACATGCTCAACTTTCACATAACTAGGAAGTGGGGATCTGTCCATAAAATCAGTTTCACACAATTAACTTAATCTGCAAACATTCCTATGTGTGTGTATCTGTGTTGAGTATGGCGCCTAACAAAATCACCATCATCAATCAATCAAATTGTCAAGGGCACAAAGTTGAAAGTGGATTATTGAAAAAATATGTTAAGTAATCCAAATTTTATGTGTTAAAAAACATGACTTGATCGATTCAAACAAATTTGTAGATCCCATAAACAAAATCTTTCTAACCAACCTATAACCATGGCCTAGAGTTGGACGCATGGAAGGGTTCATGGGTGATCTAGCATGGGTTTTGAACTTTTGAAGGGCATTGAGTCAAAGTGGATTGAAAAATATTTCATCCAAATTTTGTGAGATTAAAAAACATCATTTGATTGATCCAATTAAGTAATTTTTAAACCCTATATACAAGCACAAACCTTTCTAACCAACAAGTGATCCCGACAAAAGGGTTCAGGAGTAATCATCTCTATCTCACCCACACACATATGCTAGGTCGCATGGGCAGGTGTTAGTTTTGGAGTATGAGAGATGGGTGCGACGTGTCAAACTCAACAAACCAATAAAAAGGACTGAGTATATAGAAACCATATTTAAATATATTTAATTTTAATATGAATTTATGAAAAAATAAGATGTCAAAATATCACTAATAGAAAAAAAAAATGTACTAGTTTTACTCTAAAGAAATCAAGGGACAGACATATCAATATATTAATTAGGTTTCAAAGGGAGAATGTGTGGTGGTAATATTTTAGTCATCTTGAAGTCAAACTAGAATTTAGATCTAGACATCTCGACATGCTCAATAGCATATGAAGTACCTGCATCTCTCTTGAGGTTGTACGAAATATGACCAGCAAGGAACTTTTCGATGTGCTTGCCATTGTCTATCCCAAACCAATTTTGTGTAAGCTGATGAATTGAGAGATGCAAGTTTCCACATATTGTCATAGTAGATCTCAACTTTCTTTGCTACACTTGAGCAACCAACAAGATAAACGCCCACCTCCTTCACCTATAAATAAAGTTCCAAAAAAAAAAAAACATTAAATTCATTAACCATGTATGTATAATCAATTGATTGTTAACAAACAATTTACAACAAAAAAATAAAAAAAATAAAGTCTAATTTATGCAACAACATACCTGAGTTAGCGATTTCCAATCATTGTTGGCTGATCCAATGTAGACATCTTTACTATCTGATATCCAAACTTTTGCATGGACAATGCCAGACCCCCACCATTCACTGAGAAGCAAGGTCACATTCTTTACATTTGGTCTTCCTGCTGCAAGATCTGCTGATTCTTTTGCAAAATCAGGATAGACTCCAGAGTGCTGCAAGATCCTAAAACATTGTCAATGGTGCAATGGAATTAGATGAGCTTATCTTTGAACATAGTAAACATCTTCATATTCCTGATACAACAATCAAAATAAGTGTTACAGTCATGAAATTTTAGCAAATACATAAATAGTACTCTATTTATTTACTCATTGGCAGATGAAAGAGACTTCATTACAAGGATGGAAGACTATAAAAAGAATAAAAGATAATATTAGCTGATTTTACAACTTTGATGGTTTTCAGATGATAATGCATATAAGATGGAACTCAATACAATTTCAGATGATTAAGTAGAACAACCACCACATTAATTCCACTTCAATCCATAGAAAAGCAACATCAAAGTTGGCCTTTCACCTTATATCAGCCTTCCTGTCAGCGGCATTTTCAATTGACCTGTAGACTTCCGATCCTTCATTGGCTCCAAACCTCTCCATATCAACTTTTGAGAAACCATAGTCTCCAGATTTTGGGTTTTCAGGCTCCGCCAAAAGTTGCCAGTACTGTGCCATGATGTCAAGTTTCCGAGAGGAGTTTCCAGCTAACCAACGAAAAACATCAGCTGTTCATAGATATAGGCATGCTTTAGTTGGAAAAACATGAGATAATTATAAAATAAAATAAAATAACAAGCACAAGATCAGTTTGCAGGACAATACAAGACTGTAGTATCTGAAACTCAATAAATAGGGGTCAGGCTGTGAGAGTAGAATTTTTATTTTTTAAATGACCAAGGTGTCCAAGGATCTTACCTGGATTTGAATAGAGGGCATTTTAACCCGACAAGTCTTTGGGGCATGTACAAGACTCTCAATCCCACACACACTGGGTAAGCAGCTATAGGGAGTGGTCCAGAGGGGTGTTGAACATGAATCGAACTCAAGACCTCCCTTTATGAGGGGAGCTTCTTGATCGTCAGGCAAACCCCCTCTCGGATTGTGAGAGTAGAATTGTTAGCAAATGGTTTTCCAAATTTTATCATCACCATCATCGTTATTCATTTTCTAATCTATCTTGTGAAATCCCTGCATAGCTGATGTGGGAAGAGTCCCACATCGGTTAGGAAGGGAAAGAGAGGAGATTTTATAAAGGGCCAAGCCCATTAACCTAGCAAGATGAGTTTTGGGCCAGGCTAGGTGGGTCTGGGCCCAAATGTAAAATCGTGAGGCCTCGCTGTGTGCGAGGCCTAGAGCGAACAATTTCTTGCTGAGTTTGAGCCCTAAGCCCTGTATGTGAGTCGGCTCGTTACATATCTGGTGTCAGCTTTTGAGTCCTAAGTTTCCATT
The DNA here is from genome assembly GCA_013350335.1 of Chimonanthus salicifolius. Classification (NCBI taxonomy): domain Eukaryota; kingdom Viridiplantae; phylum Streptophyta; class Magnoliopsida; order Laurales; family Calycanthaceae; genus Chimonanthus; species Chimonanthus salicifolius. The sequence goes on along the minus strand of CM023536.1, from coordinate 68,380,921 downwards.
CTGCTACATCAAAAACCATGTTCTCCATCACTGTTTTTTTTTTTTTTCTTGAGAAGCATATCCTCTGCTACTCAACATTTTATCATATCCTTAATTCCTTACTTTAACCCATATATCTCAATCTTCAAAAGTCTACCCTTTCTCCCAGTCCCTTCTACAGTTTTCCAACTTCCATCTCTATTAAAAAGGAGAGTAGTTTGCTCCCTGTTTCTACCTCAATGTAAGTACTTATCCGTCTCCTCTGCTCCAAGTTCTTTATACTTGTACATGATCAAGTCATCTTAGACAGCATTCTTTGATCTTCATGTCTAAAGTTTCTATTAGCTCACTTATTCATGATTTTAGATTCTCTGTTTAGATTGTGTAATCCATAAGCATAAATCAGCCAACTTGATCATTTCCAGCAATCTTAATGCAATCGATGACCAGTTGAAGTAAAATTCATTTTGACTGTCCATTTCATCACCCATTTAGATGACTAAGAATGACAAATAGAGCCACAACCCTTATCATGTTCCACTAAGTGTTTGCAATAGAATCCTATCTTCATCGTTATTAAAGCCACGAATCCTATCTATATGAGGTCAGCTTTCTAAGTGTTTGCAATAGTAAAAAGCACATATAACCATACCACAACAGGTTAATTTGTGCACAACAGAACAGCTATTCCAATGATTGTTATAAGCATTGTGAACAAAATCTTCTTAATTTGTCTCTATTTCTAGTAATGCCATTTGAATTAATGAAGGAAAATGTGTATTGGTAAGGTCTGCAATTTGAACCGGCCTCAGTTTGATCCTGTCAAACTCAGTCCAGGACCAATTTTGAGCTCAATAGAAGCCCAAGTTTTTTGCCATATGATTTTAAGCCCACACCAGTTTAAAAGTTGATTGAGCCAGGGGCAATTTAACAAGAAAGCCCAGTTTTATTATATTTATTAAAAAAACATTACATATATACAATATAATGTCATGTCATCGTAATATGGTCAGAGGCCTTGCATCTCCATCACTCACTAGATGAAAATTAAATTTTCAAAATATAGATTTTAGAATGGGTAGTGGAGATGGTACATACAAATTGGACCTCAAGCCTGAAGGTGATCAAATCGGTCCAAGTTGAACATGCACCAAGCTGACCAACTAACTAAAGGCCCAGTTTGCTCAGCCCAAATTGCCCCTAAAAGTACAAAGGATCAGTAGTTTGCATCCATTTTGGTTCTTCGTAGTGCATAACATTCTTATCAATTAGAATAGACATAAAACCATGGAAAAATGATCCCATGCTGCCATTCAAACTCTCATAATCTTTATGCACATGTTTGGTTGCAAGTGTATCTTGATTTTATCAAACTATTAGGTCTACCATTGGATGAATTAAATATAAAGTACTTGATTATAAAATTTAAAAAAAGTATGTGGCAACTCTCACATTTCATCTATCCAACATTTAAATGATTTTCTAGTGACATACATGTTTAAGCTAGAGTTTAAAAACTTGAAACTTAAAATTGACTTGAATTCATCAGACTGCCCCATTGATGGGAGTAACTCAGACTTTTTCAACTCAACTCGATCAACTGAAAAAAATTCAGTATAGCCCAATAACTTGCTTATCTCAAAACTATTATCAAGTTGAGTAAACTCAAACTTACTTATCTGAGTTTTTCCTAAAAACAAAATTAAACTATAATATAAACATGAGCATAAATATTAGATTTTTGCAAGTGGGTCCCATATGTTTGACTGCTGCCATTGATAACAGCACAATTTTCCTATTTAACCTCCATTCTAAAACCATAAAGAATTAATATATATGAAAAAAAGAAGAATTAAAAAAAAATGGAAGCATAAAAAGGAAGGAGATGAAGAGTACCTGTGGAGAGAACACCGGAGACCGGACGGAGTTGGGGCATGTCAGTGGGAATGGACTGAACCAGCCATGCTCTGCACCCTTCTTCTTCATCACCATCAGATGAAGAAGAAGTATGGGAAATGAGGAGTAAGAGGTGGAAGGATAAGAAGAGAAAGAAGGTGAGATTGTCACTCATAATCTTCTCCTTCTCCTTAGAATTGGTGCTTGATTAGCTTTTCTATAGTGAAAAAATGGACAGAAATGAGAGAGAGGCTTTTGATTCTCTCTTTGGCCCGTATTCGGTTTTCCCTCTTTCTTGCCGATAATGAAGACGTAAATATGGAATCTTTCGCCGTTAGTTCTCTTCTGATCTGCGAAATTGACTTTTTTGGACAAAAGATTCTGAAAAATAGGAGGTGTCCGATCTCTGATTCCGAGAAAATTATGGGCTGATTTCTAGCGTCAAACGAGACTTGAATATTCATTTAAAATGAAGAGACGTGTATTTATCGTGCACTAGACTGAACGAGACAGAAGGACTTCATTCACGATGGTAGTTAACCGATATGTTTTGAAAATTAATAAATTTTGTAATATTAAAATTTTAAAAATATAAGATTATCTATAAGAAGCTCAAATTTTATATAATTAATATTTCCTATACATAAGAAAATTGGACAGGAAAACCAACTTCCCGTCCATTTTAGATAAGTATCCATATGCATTTTCATTGAAAATTCTATTTTTAAGTAAATGCCGAAAATAAAAAATATACAATTAAAAAGATGAAATAAACAAAAAGATATATGAAAAAAAAAGCTACCTTGCTTTTATTTTTTTATAAAGTCCCTTTTATTTAAAGTCTTAATTTCAATGAAAACAAAAACATGCCTAACAATTAAATAGAGACAAAATTGATTGCTTCCCACCTCTGAGAATGGGAGGTTGTGGCTGCAAATTGAGATGGCGTTATTTTCAATATCCTACCACGCTTATTAAAAAATGCCTTAAAATTTCAAATTTCATTTAAAAGATGATAGAGTAAATTATATGGCTTCTTTTATTTTTAACAAAATATATATACTGTATCGAAAACTACAAAATTAAGAGCTATAATAAGTACATATTTACGTATATTTGCAGCTTACCTACACATGCCATAGATCAAGTTACGGTCGATACATATTAGATTTTTCAGTGCAATATATATGGGCCGACACGCTTTATTGATTGATACGTATCGGCTAATATCGACCAATACTGTATTTAAAAAAATATTTAAGCAATTTTAACTATTTTTGAGTTATTTTTATCGATATTTTAGAATTTAAAAGGGTTTAAAAGTAAGTTATTTAATTTTAGAGTTATTTTCGTCATTTTTTACCATTTTAAATTATTTTCGTTAGTTTCTTTGAGCTTTGGCTCTAAGATAATCTCAAAATTCAAGTTTTCATGAACATAACTTAATGAAATAATACCCAATGCTTATTGAATTCAATGGAAATGTGACGACTCAGGATCTCGACTCTGGAGCCCACTGTAATTTTCTCAGATTATTTTGAATAAATTTTTGAGAATTAAACTTAGATTGGAGATCCGTGGAAATGTTGACATTAATTAACAAGAATTAGAGAGCTGATTAACTAATTAAGTGAGATAAATGGCAATTTAATTAAATTGCCAATTTAATTTAATATTATTTAATGAGGTGGGGATGCTACATGACATGGCAAGATAAGGATGAAAGCCACCTCACCACCCCACTTTAATTTGGACCAATAAGTGCTCTCCACCTCACCACCTTTTGCTTTTGCTTTTTGACTTAAAGTAAAATGGGGATAAGATAGAGGAAAAAGCAAAAGGAAGAGTAGGACTCCATCTCTATCTCTTTTTCTCTATTCTCTTCTTGTATCCTCCTCCTCCATCTTCTTCCTCTCTAAAAATCTGAAGCAAGAAAGAGAGAGAGAGCTGGAAATTTCTCTTCCTTTTCCTCTCTCTCTTTGGTGCAAATCTCTCTTAAAAGTTTGGTTATTGAAAAAAAAAAAAAAAAAGAAGAAAGCTTAGAAAGCTCATCTAAAGGTAAAATCTTCTTTCCTAAGCTTATTATTTATGTTTAATATGAAATTTAGGATGATTTAGAACCAACCTTACACAAATTTTGGTTAAAATGATGGAATTTGGGGAAATCTAGGAATTTAAGGGTTTTTCCCAAATTCATGGAATTTGATGTAAACCTATGAAGCAACTCATCAATTTGGAAATACTAGCCTCTAATATGTGACCAATTACATGGAGAAGTAATACAAATGATTAGGCTTGGAAATTAAGCCAAGTTAAGGATATGGAATTTGGGGATTCAAGGATTTTCCCCAAATTCATGGAATTTGATGTAAATCTATGAATTAACTCATCAAATTTGGAAATGTTAGTCTCCTAATATGTGACCAAGTACATGAAAAAGTAATACAAATGATTAGGCTTAGAAATTAAGCCTAAGTTTATTCACAACAAAAACCCTCAATTCTAAGGTATGTGAAATTTACCATTGTTGTGCTAAAATAATCCAATTGTATCCTTAGGAATAGAGTGGAAAATGATTATGAGTGGAAGAAATGGGAAGAACATATAGAAAATCTAAGAAGGTATGAGAAATCTAATTTATCTAAAGTTAAGAAAATGTATGTTAGAATTTAGATTTTATCTAGAATTAAGATTTCAAGTGGAAATTGGGAATTCTCAACCCTAAGCCTAAATAAGGTACAATTTGAAAGAAAAGCATAAGAAAAGGCTCATGGTCTTTATTTCTAGAATTAGTTGGAAAGGAACTAAACTAGATTTGGATTTAAGAAGCAAACTAGAAGTAATGAATTTTATTAAAGAATCTTATTAAGTTATTTATTAGAAGGTTATGATTTTTATATAAAAATATGCTTATGATGCATAGATTGAATGAAGAGATTGGAGGTGACCCCATTATTGGGCAAGGAAGTTCAAGACTCAACATCTACACTAGAAACTTGGAATCAAGTAGATTTTCCTACTTTTATTGATGTACCATGGTGAATATGTATTTCTAGTTTAGATTTCAATATTTTGAGATTTGTTGTATGTGTGTTTTAAACATGGAGTTTGATATATATATATATATATTACCTTATTATGAAATGCAAATGGATTTAATATTAGTGATGGAATTCTCATGCATATGAATCATGCATTCATGAGAGATGAGAATGCATGAGCATTACGAATATTTATCCTTATAAAAGGAATTGTACAAAATAGACCTTTGGCCCCGTCCATATGACAAGATATGGCATTAAGGTGGGCTGAATGCTCTTAGGTGTGAGACCCGAAACCTGTGCAGGATTGTATGGGTGATAGCACTCTCCCGGTAGTCCCGGTAGAAATGCTAAGTATTGGGAAGTAGCTCCCAGCCGGATGCCACAGGAAAACTACGGATATAAGAAGCAAGTGATAAAACTGTTGAATTGGGAAAGACAAACTTTCCAATGCATGGGGCATGAAAGGGATTGCATAGACCTCATGGTACCCATGACAGGGCATTCATGATTATTTTATATACTAAGTTGGAAAGTATAATTTGATATTTGGTTATGAGATGTATTATGATTTCGAGATGTTTATTACTTGGTATTTACACATGACTTTGATTTTGATTTGAAATTTCAAATGGGGATGAGAGATGTTTTTATGAAATGTGAATTACAATGTAAGCACCTATCTTATATTATGATTTTTTTATATATTACATATTGGTACCCACACTGATGGGAATTCCTATTGGGCGTTAACTAAGCCCACAAATTTTCCCCTTTTTAGAATCTAATGCAGGAAGCGATAAGGGCAATGAGGCTGGGCCCAATGCTAGTCAAGCATGATTGGAGATGAAAGCAAAGGACAAAGTTTTGAAGAATCCCACATTTTGAAATTTTGGAGATAAAAGACATTATCATTCTTTTTGTCTATGTTTTGAGAACATGTAACTTTTGTAGGAGTTATATGATTGAAAACTTAATTGATAATGTATAAACTCCTAGATGATGATGTTAGACTTTTTTGTTATTTGACATTTAACTTATATGGGATTAATATGCTTTGCTTTGGATTGAGAATGATTTATCATTCAAATGTATCAAATACTATGTATATGCTTCTACAGGCTTTATGTTAGTGTATTGCAAAAGTTAAAATGGACTCTGTCCATGCGCACACACTAGTTGGGTTAGTCGAGGGTCGGGTCTTCTGACTCGGACTTGATTCGCGACATGATGCTTCGTCTCTCTCTCCCTTTCTCATTAAATATCACTCTGATCCTAGTGGGAGAGGGAGGGGCGCTACAGGAAATGTGTTAATGTCATTCACATTGGTGTGTTTGTGTGATTTTCTAAGATTTTTCTGAAATTTTGATCAAAGTCGGGATTTCTAAGATATTTCCCATTTTTGAATTTCTTCTCAAAATAAATAAATAAATAAAATGATATACAAATGTTTCTGTTATTAAATGAAAAGCCCTAAATGTAATAGGTAGAGTTTTAAATGTCTTTTGTGTAGTTTTTTTAATATTTCGACATTTTCATGAAACTCATAATTTTTTACAATAAAAAATTTATAAATTATAATAGAAGATACATCTCTCTAAGGGATACTTGAGAACATGAAGTTCATATTAGGTGTTACCTCATATTAGTTTTCTTCTTTATAAAATTTTTAGACATTTTTTAAACTTTTAAGACATATTAACATTTTAACTTTTAAGGTCTAAAATTTCATAAAAATGACCATTATTTTTAAAACAAATATGTTCACCAGGCGATAATTTAACCTGTAACATCACATTCATGTATTTGTGTTGTATAAGAAGAATGGTATTATCCAGCGCTCATAGGCACAAAGTAATATAGTTTGCACTCGTATATGAGGTTGATCAACAATTAAGAATTTAAGAGTATGGAAAAGAACTATATTTAATCAATTAAATCATGTTTTCAGTATTATAAAAGTGAAAATTAAAAAAAAAAAACCATAACAATATCTTTAACCTCTGCCATGATTCCTCCAAGAAAAAGATAGCATGCTAGTGAGAACATCAAGAAAGACATATTATTAAAAAATAAAAAGCCTTTGAATCTTTCTAACTAATTGTCATTATTTTTTTATAGCTTGTACTTCTCTATATTATCTAACAATCGTGAATTGCTGACATTGAATTAATTAGATAAGAAGAATGAATCAAAGCATTCATTCCAACAAATTGGCTTCTCAATTTGATTTTAAAAATATTGATACATAATGTGACCATACCTTTATCCAAACATAGTTAGATTATATTTCTTTAAAAAGAAAAAAAAAATTGTTTATCTTATCCACAACGACAGAAAGAAGCAGGTGCTAATATACAATGGAACTTGTTAAATGCAGCAAATCTTGATTAGGTTTCTAAAGATATATAGTCTTCCAACACTAGCCAATAAAATCAGATATTAACATGTATCTCAGTGTATCCACCAACATTAATATTTTAATGCACATTTTATGGACAAGGTTCCAAGCATGGCTACTTTATGGCCTGCTGATAGGTCACCTTGTATATGGTCCTTACAAGGTGGGTGCCACCTTCCATTTCAGATGATGAATGCACTTAAAATAAGTTTTTTTTTTTTTTATCAAAACATCATACATTCTCTTCTTATTTTCATTTTAAAAATAACAAGCAGCTTTAAAGAAACTCGAGTATTGATTTCTTGGAGGGTGTATATATTTATTATGAGTTGCATTTCATTAGCTTAAGAGTGAAAATTAACAGGTTATACTCCCTTCGTTCCATTTTAGTTATTTCATTTTAAACATTTATATTTTTTAAAGAACTTAAATTTGACTTTAAACGAGAGATGATGCTCATCAATTTCAACACACTTTATGCTACTCCAATATAAATGTGACAACTATTTTGGGACAATTCCAAAATTCATATGAGACAACTAAATAGAGATAAAGAGAATAATAATTAACTTTTTTAAAATATAAAATTATAAAGTTAAAATAAACATATGATATAAAGAGATTTTACGGTCTCTCAAGAGTTCAACAACATATTTTAGTTATATAGTTTGGTTAGTGAGAATTTTTTATTTAGACTATGTAATAAGACTTCTTATCAAATGAATCATGGGTTGTACATAGTTGGATGCATTGAGTGAGTGAGATATATAGAATGTATAAAATTTCACAAAAAAATATCACATAAATATAACTTCATTGAATTTTAAAAGTTTAAATCAAAGGTAGAATGTTGACTTTAGAATGAACCTTCGTGCACCTATCAGTCAATCTTCTTTACATCATATTCAACTATATGGAGTCTAAAATTCATCTTAATTTTTTTTTCTTAAAATCAAATTTCAATAAAAAAAATTAGTTATAGATTTTATTAATTATACTAGTAAATGCAAGTGGTGGATTCTTAATGAGAATTTGCATCACTTCCTTGAATTGCTTCCTTTCTATTCAAAGGTTCTCAATAAATCAGCTTCAGCTTCAGCTTCGTTCTCATCCTCCCACGACAAAAAGGTATGAGCATGAGCATCCTTCTCCTTTTCAGCTGCCTTTTTCCTTCTATTCTTTTTTTAATGGCGAAGTTGAAAAATAAAATGTAGAGGAACAACGACATATTTTTTGTATTTATCAAGATGTCATCATCAAAATTATCTTCTAATATTGTATAAAAATATATATCTACTTTTATAGATTTTACCTATTTGTAGATGCCATGAAATGTGAATATGTAGCGAATGTTTGTCATGTTTATGAATAAATATTGGGTTGTATATGTAATTGTCTTTTTGTATGATTGTTTGTGGAGTTTCATTGCACTATGGTTTCTCTGATTTCAAAATATATCGACCATTCTTTGAAATACAAATTTAAACCTGCATAAAATTTTGTTTTCCTTTCTTAATAAAAAAATTGATCGATATTTAAAAAAAAAAATTATGTTTCAATTTAGGTCTAGATCAACAAATTTTGCCCAACATCGTAGATAACAAATTAGAAAAAAAAAAACTCATTCGAACTGATTTGATCGCATAAATAGATGAACAAACACAACCTCACTACATAGGATTGAGAAATTATTATCTCATGCATAAGAAGAAGAGATAAACCACTAAAAATATAGAATAAAGTGATAAAGAAACAAAAAGAGGAGAGGCTGAATATTGACTATACGATCTATAATTAGATCAAATAAAGAAGTAGAATTCAAAACCACCGACTCTAAATAAATGGAATTCTAACATTTTGATTTTGACCCATGCCACATCTATATTATATATTAATCACTAGATTTATCCACGTAGATGCATCAGATGTGCGGTGTAGATGATGGGAAACAGTAGCAGTCAACCTCACTAGAACATTGTTCTTTCTGAAAAAGTAAAACTAAGATTCAAATATTCTATTTCGTAAAATATATATATTCTTAAGCGGATGAGCATGAGACTAGAATTTGCGCAGGGCAAGTTGCATGACTAAAACAAATGAACTTTGGAAAGAAAAATCCAGGACAGGAAAACGAAAAGTTGGCATGATCGAATCGTATTTTTCCACAATCTAAGTGTTCTAATGATATGAAACCTGGATTCACTGAAAAATCAAGAAAGTAAGATGCGTTCATCACAATTCACAAGGTATTAGAATCATACCCTGGAATCCTGGATACACAAAACCTGATATTGGTCACTGAAAAAGTTTTGGACCTCTGTCATGTAAGTTTCAGATAATTAATTATTTTATGAAAATCAATTGATCGAATTCTACTGTAAACGTCAAATTAAAAATAAGATAAATAGATTCAATAACGAGTAATAAGAGAGGAAATAATAATCAAAACCATGCTTCCAATTTTCTAACAGTTGGAGCTGGGTCTGGGTGGAAATATTGATGGAGTCCGCAGCTCAACTGAAAGAGATCTGTGTAAACAGCACAAGTATAATCAAGAAAACAATAGCAGAAGTTGGCTTGCGACTTAGAGAGCTGGAAAATATTTTGCTGACGGGTGAAATCAAGAAGCATGCAAATTAGATAAAAATATAATATAGTCTAATATATGTGTTTAATTTTAGGTTGGATACTCAGTCTGAAATAGTATCAAGTCATATCTTCAGGCCAACGCAAGTGGACTCAAGGGATCCCCTAACTAGACCTGATGGTTGGCGACGTTCTATCCACCGAAGAGCCTCATTAAATGTGAAATTGTTGAGGGAGCGAACTGGAGTGCTTCATTCAAGGGGAGATTGTTGAGGGAGTGAACGAGTCCCATAATTGGTGCATCGAACGGGTCACTTTCCTCAAATTTTCATTTCCAAGTGATCCGGTCGATGCACTGATCCAGTGAACCGATTCACTGGAAAGTGAACCAATTTCTGAAAGTTCACTGAAATCCGTACGGACGGATGGAGGCAAAGTGGAAAATCCAAAAAACCAGTGCCTCCTAAAAGAGTTTTTCCGTGTTACAATGGACACCCTTAACCTATTATAGAATAAACCATTCTTATGGTGTGACAGAGGTCCCAAGGGCTTATGAAATTGATCATAATGCAACTCAGTATGAACTTATTTATCGTCCAATTACCATCAATGTTTTAAATATTCATCAATATGACATATATATGGCTGGCTGATATAGTCACATTGAGCCAAGATCTTAATTTGTCTTGGCCGATATATGTCAGGCCAAAGATGAAAGCCTCAATACTTTTTATTTTTTTCTAAAAAAATAAAAATAAAAAAGGAGTAAAGATGGTCATGCAGTGAATCATGTTAATTGATATAGCCTATTTAACCTATTTCAGCCATCACAATGATTTTTAAATCTCTAATTACAATATTAATATTTTTTTAATTTACGTGTAGGTAAGTGTAGGATATCAAACGAAAAACCTCCATGGGTGAGCTCATTACTTTAAAATTAGGTCAATGTAATTCAAATTCACAACGTCCCACTTTCTGAAGCAGGAGACAACCGGTTAGAATTATTAAAATGAAGAAAGAGATTACTAACACATAACATGCCCATTTCACATCCCAGTAGATGGCATGAATCATGAATGAGATATATATGATGATGGTGCATGACATGAATACATTTCCCCATCATGGCAGAAAACTGTGACGGCTAAAAGCATAAATATTTCTTAAAATCACCAATCATTGGCATGTAAAAACTATATTTAATACATCACCAACATAGTCCTCATCATGTGCTTTGATACCCCAATTGGGTAGCAGTATATAAATGGAGAGGCACTTGGGTTCCTCAGTACTACAGACTCGACAAACAAATCCTCCAATTTTCAGGTGCCACAGAAATCCTAGATAGGGCCATAAAATCAATGGCTGAGATTTTAAGAGTGAGGGAGTTCGATGCAGATAGAGATATCACAGCCGTTGAAGAGATGGAGAGGCGATGTGAGGTGGGGCCCAGTGGCAAACCTTCCGTCTACACTGATTTCATGGGCGATCCCATTTGCCGCATTCGTCATTCTCCTTCCTATCTCATGCTGGTAGCTTTTTGTTTTCCCTTTCACAAATATATTATATTATATGAGAAAAATATTAGTTGAAATCTGAAATTTTTGCTCAAAATCTTTCAAATTGTGAGGGGGAAACATTGAAAAAAAAAAATTCAAAATTCATCACAAATATTTAATTTTCTTAGAGTCTCAAACTCTCTCTTTTTTTTCTTTTTTTTTTCTGACTTGGTTCAAAATAATGGAAATACCTGCTGATATTTTTTTTTTTTTTAACTAACCCTCTCATTCATAAAAAAAAAAATCTGCATAAATTAAGTATTTTGGCTTGAAACTTAAATTACATATATGTTTTTATTCTGGTGAATTGGTGATATTTTCATCATGAATATGAATTTAAATATTGGTTATATGTATTATATTGATCTCTGATGAACATATATTATTTTTAAATGAATGATAGGATATTGATTAAAATATTGAATACCATGATTTTAAGACTGCAAAAAGCAACTGTTTCAGCTTAAAACATGAAATGCATTTAAAAGAACTTGCACTCTACCTGTAGAAGATAGTGAGAAGAAAAGGAAGTTGCTAACTTGCGCCGGTTTTTTCCATGGAATTTCAAAGGTTGCAGAGAATGGAGAGAAGAAGGAGATCATTGGAGTTATAAGAGGGTGTATAAAGACAGTAACGAGAGGGAAAAAGCCCTTCAACGAAGTTCCAATTTATGCAAAAGTCGCTTACATTCTCGGCCTTCGAGTCTCTCCCACTCACAGGTTCCTCTTCTTCTTCTTTTCGACTCTTCTTTCTCTTTTCTAGTCTCACCTTCTGCTCTTTTTGCATGCATACACACAAACAAGTAAAAGAAAGAAAAAAAGGAGTTTTATTTCCCGCAAAATTTCGGGTTTCTGAACATGGGAAACGTTTCTTAGACTGAAATTCGAGATGGGTTTTGGTGGAATTTTCTTTTCATCAATCTTCAGAGCTGTTTGGGGAAACTTTTCTTAGGCTGAAATTCGAGATGGGTTTTGGTGGATTTTTCTTTCCATTTAATCTTCAGCTGTTTGGCCAGTTGGTTCATGTCTTTTCAAGTCAAAAATTAAGTAGAATGGTGTTTTATTTCTTTCTTTCTTTCTTATTTTCGGGCAAGCAGGGAAGCCGTATACTTTGTTTAGATACGTGAAAAAAGAAATGTACTTTTTTAAAAATAAAATATTTTTATCAGAATGAATCAATGATTGAAATTTATTTTTAATTAAGAATAATTAGTTTCTAGATAGTATTCCTTCTTTTATCAACTCTGTTTTAACAAACCCAGACTTATGTACTTCATTCCATCACATAATCAACTTTGTTTAAGTTAACAAATGATATTATTTTTATAGAAATTTAAATACGATATTGGTCCTCTATGGGATCATTTAGTGATAAGTCCAAATGTAGTTTAAAACATTATTTTTTCTTTATATTTTGAGATGCAATTATAATTAATATCTATTTAAAACATCTTCACTATTAAATTATTTTGTTTTTAAAAGGAAAAAATAAAACAATTTGATAGTCTATATAATAATTTATTCAAAATAAAAATTTATTTAAATTCATCCAAGCATCTCATCTTTTTCGTCCAAGTGCATGCTTGAACTGCTCCAAATAAGATTTTATAATTAGTTCATAATTTAAAGTTCAAATTGGATTTAAAAATAATATCTTAGTCTACATTTAATTTAAGAATCTCAAAGTACGACCTATCATTTCTGCTTTTGAAAAGCCATTTAGGAGGGATGCCAATATCCCTCATTCCTCAACCTGATTTGCATCTAAGGAAAGTAAGAAAACCTCAACTGGTGGGCCCCACAGTAGATACTCGGCCCAAAAAAGTAATTTCTGTTGGACGATCTCAACCGTTGAATTGGGGAATAGGGAATAAAGACGTTGAAAAAGGAGAAAGATATAGATAGACAAACCACGTTCACTTTGAGAAAATACTCCAAATCAATTGTGGCCGTCGAACATACGCGATTTTTTTCCTAGGCCCCACCAATGTTGGGTCGGCCAATAACCAATCACGATCTCGTATACGTCCTCTTTTGTGATTTATTTTAGCTGATTACACGTTTGAAATTTGAAAGTGTTTGATCACAAATTAAATGCAATCAAATTATTTACCATTTTACTCTTGATTTTGAGTAGAGGTGAAGCTCAATTAGTTTAAGCTAGATTTTGTTAAATTCAATTCAACCAAATGTCATGACCCAAGTCAATACTAATTTAGAGTTTTAGACTAATAACTTAGCTTAACTTAACCTTAGTTTGGTAATCTAAAATGTACTAACCAACTTGATATGGCTCAACTAAAACACTCTTTTTATTTTAAATATATTTTTATGCCAATGTCTTTTAAGAAAAGAAAATTTACATGCATAATGTTCTATGTCAACTTAATTTTAAAATTTACTAATAATGATTTATAAAAAAATTATAAAATAAATAGTATAGTAACAGTCTTTAGAAAGTCATCTATGATAAAAAATAAAATAAAAAATTGATGAATGTAACTCGCACCAAAAGACATGCCTTTTGCTAGTTTAATTATTAAATTAGTTGACATGTAACGTCAAAATCAAAATTTAGCAAATTGTGTAATGGTCAACAACTAAAAAATTGACTGCTGGTCAAGGGTGAATATTAGTGCAAAAGCCTTTATTGACGCTGAAATGGGGTTCTGCAGGCGGCTAGGAGTGGGAACTAAGCTGGTGGAGAAGATGGAGGAGTGGTGCAAGCAGAAAGGAGCAGAGTACGTTTACATGGCGACGGACCGTGGCAACGAGGCCTCCATCAACCTCTTCACACTAAAATGTGCCTACACCCGCTTCCGGACGCCTACTATCCTCATCCAACCGGTCCATGCACACCGGAAACCGGTCCACCCGGGTACTGCCATAGTCCGTCTCTCACCTTCCCTAGCCGAGTCCATATACCGCCGAATATTCTCCTCATCTGAATTCTTCCCATCTGACATCGGGGCAGTTCTCGCCAACCGCTTCAGCCTTGGCACCTTTATGGCAGTGCCCAAGAACCACCTCCCCAACTGGGACCCACAGTCGGGCCGTCTTCCACCCAGCTATGCCATTTTGAGTGTATGGAACAGTAAGGAAGTGTTCAAGATGCAGGTGAAAGGGGTGCCGCCGCTTACGTACGCATGGTGCGTAGGGAGTCGGGTGCTCGATGCATGGATGCCGTGGCTGAGGATACCGTCGATACCGGATGTCTTCAGCCCTTTCGGGGTGTTTGTAATGTATGGATTGTATATGGAGGGGAAGAGAGGAGTGGGTTTGATGAAAGACTTGTGTAGGTTTGTACACAATATGGGGAGGGAGGAAGTTGGGTGCGCAGCCATCGTGGCGGAGATTGGGAGGAGGGATCCAGTGCGGGATGCTGTGCCGCATTGGCGGAGATTTTCATGGGCGGAGGATATTTGGTGCATGAAGAGGCTTTTGGGAGGTGAGGAGAAGGAAGAGGAGAAGGAAGGTGGTGGGTCAGATGACTGGGTCAGAGCCCAACCCACTTCACCTGTTGTGTTTGTTGACCCAAGGGAGTTTTGACTTTTTGACTCTTTTCCTTTGACTTCTTGAGAGTTGAGACTTGAGAGGTCTTTTGTTGTTCGATTTGAGGAATGTAATCACAAATCCCTTTTTTTTGTTCACTTTCTCAACTTGTCGTGAATTTCATTTTTATTTATATTTTAGATATTTAAAAATAGCAAAATTATCAATACCCGCATGTATCTACATGACTGTATCGGCGCAGTCTGTTTAAAATATTTTCTAAATTCAGAAGAATATGTATCGAACATATGTATTCAGCCATATGGAGATCATATCCATCAATATTTTAATTTATAATTAAACATTGAGGAATTAGTTTGATGATCAATTCTCATACTTATTTGTAAGAGGTCTTGAGATTGAATCCCTCTTAACACAAAAAGTATCACTCTTCATAATTATACCCGACGTATGCAGATAGAAAGATTAATCACGTGAGACACTTAAATACTTGATCTTTAAAAAAAAATATATGAATGTGAATGAAGAGAGAGAATTTAATTATATTATATATTGATTTTCACTAAATAATTACACCCATTCAATTGTTGGGTGGTATGCTTAACAAGGGTGATGTCAAAATTTTCATTTTTTGAGCTCAAGTGCAATAGATTAATGACTTATATAATATGATAATAAATAATTTAATGTGAGTTGCAAGTTACTTTGAATTGACTCTATGGTACTCAATGTAAGCTCAGTTTATAAATACAAAAATCACCCACAACTTAGGTCTCATCCACTCTGTAAAAGTTCAATTCTAAACGTCGAATGAACAAGTCACGTTTGAGCTAGGTGACTGAGCCAAAGCCTTCCTCTGTTTAATTTGGCTTGAGTTCAACTTGTTTAAAGGTTGCTCAAATTCAAACTCACTTGCTTGGCATGTATTCTAGCTCGAATTTAATTTGTTTGGAGAAGGACCTTCATATTGTACAATATATTACTTGAATATTATTGAGTTAAGTTTATGTTTGATATTTTTTGAGAAGAAAAAAAAACTCATAAAAAAAAAATTTCTCTCAATTTTTTAATAGATCATGTTTAATTAGCAGGATGTTTTCTTTGTTTTGCGAGACAATATTTTGCTCAATAAATTTTTTGACACAAACTATCAAAATATTAGATGTTCACGTCTTTGACATCATTTTTTATTATTCTTATTATAGTATCATATTGCATATGATTTCTAATTTTTTTATCTTATTACAATTTATTTTTAAATATAACAATGTATCATACTATTCTAATATTAGTATTAAAAGTGCAAAGTGGTTTTATTCAACAATTAAACATAATTAACTGAACAGTGATAAAACAATTTGATTAATAATTCTTACTTTTAAAATATTGTTAATTTTTTTGTCAGGAAGTAAAATAAACCAATGTTGAGGGAGAAAAACGATTGGATTGAAGCTTAGCTAATCGTACTAGAATTATTTCCTTTTAAAATAAGTTTATTGATTTAATCATCCATCGGAGCATCAAGGATCAAAGTACTTTGTGTCCTTTAATCTAATTTTGTGTGAAAAATCACACAACTTTTTGGCCTAAAAAAAAAAAAAAAAGGAATTCCAATCCTCAGTAAGGATTCTTTCTAGATAATCAATCTCCTAATCACATGGAGCACATGTCCTTGTGTCCCTTTCGCCTTCTTTTCGTTTTTTTTTTTCACCAATCCTCTCTCAACCATCTTATGAAAGTGTGAAACCTTTCGGCTACTGGAGACTGGACAGAACAAATAAAATTAAATCCCCCTAAAGCAAGTAAAAAAAGAGATTAAGATGCATCCACATGTGATTTTGTAGATAAATTATTTCAACATGTGATTTTGTAGAAAAATTATTTAAGAAGCTGGGCTGCTTAAAAAGGAAAAGAGAGACTGCCTGTCCATCTGTCACCCTTCTTCATCACTCCATCCATCATTCTCAAATCGATTTTTTTCACCCCACAAAATATGTCTGAGTCTAACCATTTAATTTAAAATAAGAGGATAAAAAAGACACTAAACTCCTAAAATTCTAAAATCATAAAACACCAAATCCTGAAACCTAAACCCTAAACTCCTAAAATCTAAAACTCTAAACTCTAAACTCTAAAATCTTAAACTCTAAATCCCAAGTTACTCCAATCACGAAGACCCAACTCAGGTCGTCAATCATGTGTCACCTACTTAGGCAGGCCAATTTGTTTCAAAATATTATTATAGTGTTTAGAACTTTAATTAATATAGTCAAAGTGGCAATCATATATGAATCGAGTTCTCACTCAACACGCATGTTATTGGATAGAGTGAATATTATATTAATAAAGGAGAATGGCCAAAAAAAAAAAAGTTAATATAAAGAAAAGATTAAAGAAATTTAGGTGTAATCTATGGTTTGGTGGCGAAGAATCTAGTTTCTTCTTACCATTTGCAAAAGGAAATGGAGCCAATTATCAGTTTTTAGAGAGATGTGATAAGATAATTAAATTTTCCTGATGCACTAAGATATAGAGTATTCTTTTTTATGGATTTAGACGAGAGGCTCCTTTTTTATGGTGATGAGTGTTGAAAAGATTTTTTATTTATTATCTGTTCTATTATCGATGTCCTTATTATTAATATTATTAACAGTTAATATTGTAAGATGAATTTTGTGAGTTCTCCTTCTTCAATTGACTCTATCATGTACTATATTCTCAGTTATTCTGTAAATTAATTAAGTCATATTTTCAAGAATTATAAATGTTAAAAATTAAAAGATAGTTTAAACTAATTAAATGTTTTAAGACTTTAAAATAAGAATTAATTAATAGAATACAAGAAATTATATATTTAAAGAAAGACTTTTAACGATCCTAAATAGTGAGTGGGTTCTGCGCTTAAAATATGCATGGTAATCGCTTGGATATCTGATAAGGAATATGTTCTAATATGTGGATTTCAGCATCAAAACATTGGAAATGCATCTGACGTGAAAATTTATACATGCATGTTTCCATCTATGTGTTTATCATGCATAGATACATGAATGCATGTTCCAAAAGATATATATAAATATTATGATGTCTTTTCCCTTTATTCAACTATCACATGTTGAAGAGTAGTATACTTCGCTTTTCAAACAGCGGGTGGATGGGTCAGTCAGACTAAGTGTTAATCTTATACAATTCCTATTGAAATTCAGATTACTATTTTTTTACTCAAACTAGATTTTAGTACTCTTTTAAATCTAGAAAAATCTTCATGTTCAGGCCCAGTTCAC
Organism: Chimonanthus salicifolius; assembly: GCA_013350335.1. Classification (NCBI taxonomy): domain Eukaryota; kingdom Viridiplantae; phylum Streptophyta; class Magnoliopsida; order Laurales; family Calycanthaceae; genus Chimonanthus; species Chimonanthus salicifolius. The sequence goes on along the minus strand of CM023536.1, from coordinate 68,362,660 downwards.
ACTCACTAGCGGAGCACCAGATTTTACAATGTCAAGTAAGGTGACCCAAATCAGGCCCTACCGTTTCACATCAAGTTGAATTTTGAGATGAATGGGGCAATAATGTTGGACATTATGTTGATGAGGCCCAGATATTGAGTGAGTCACCCGCTCCTTATCAAGGTGTTCAGATCTTTTTAGAATAATCAAATAATTTTTGAGACATATCTAAACCTCTCAACCCCTATCCACCGAACAATGCTCAACTGTAGTTCCAATAGTGTAAATGTTTCCTTATAAGAATATCTACTAAATATGATCAATGACTAACTCACAATTCCCAGAAAGTTAAATTGTGTTGAGACACGTGGATTCAACATGTTGGACCATAAGCGTGTAGCCCTAGCCATGATCCATTAATCTGTCAGTTCTTGGCCCAATAAAAAAAGGCGTCCTAATGTGGGGTCCTAGGGTCATTCTTAATTGATTTTAGCCAATTTTTGACATTTCTAACAGCAATGTCCAAATGAAAATTATTCAGGGATTGTTTCCTCGAGGAAAGTAATTTCATTAAAAAAAAAATTATATTAGAATAGAAATCTGACCTTGTGTCAGATTGTAAAAACCCAACATTTTTATTATTTATATTACAATATTTATTTTCATTGTAAATGAATAAAACATTTTTATTATTTATATTAAAATATTTATTTTCATTGTAAATGAAAAAAACATTGTCTTGATAAAAGAGATAAATCTCTCATTTTTTTCTACAATGAATTTTTTTCTCTTTCTATGAAAAATGAAATCCTTGAAAATAGAAAATGTCACATTTCTTATGTGGTCTTGATAAAGAGCCCTCGTTCTATTGAAAAAAAAAAAAATCTCATTTTTCACGTTTCTTATTTATTATAGTTAGAAAATGACAGAGGTACAACAGGACATTGGAAGCAATGGCAAATTATACATTTTTCATCACATACGCCGAATTCCAAATCAATGCTTTTTTATTTTTTTAAAATGATTTTTTCAAAAAAAAAAAAAAAAACCACCAAGATTTTCACAAAAAAAAACGAGAGAAATCTCGACCGAGATCAAATATCGGCCGAATTTTCGACCCCTGGATTTTATACACTCCATTATCTATGTAATTGCTTATCCACCATATCCAGCTATTTAGGTCCCAGAATCCATTTGATGGCTGGTCATGTTATAAAGTCTCACTAGCAAATAGTGAAATGAAAATACTGAAACAGCAAACTTTCCTACTATACCAATGCCATAACATGGAGTGCTGAAATGAAAATATTGAAATAGAACAGTTTACTCCACGACATGGCTAGAAATAACAAATTCAAATGAGTTTGATTCTGGTGAATGTCAATCATCAGTGTCCCCATGCCAGTGCCAGTGGCCCAAAGCCACATTTTCTATATCAACAAAAGAGACATGAACGTCTCTGTGAAAATCTAATTTCAACAGCTAAAATTTCTCTAATCCCTATACCCGTCCCAAATATAGACCTCAAGCAAAAGAAAGAAAACAACTGTAAAGGAATACAATTACATGAAGCCTTTCA